>CM045553.1:33351722-33909142 GCA_024721245.1 Mitragyna speciosa
ACGTTCACAAACAATTCACAGGCACACACACGCACAAGCACATACACAAAAAATGCACTTGCACTTTTCTTATACACCTGCAAAAGAAACACACATAATCCTCATCCCCCTCGGTTCCTCTCACAAAATTCACACACAATAGCACAACACAATTCCCACTCATCTGCACACACTGAAGCTCACAGCTCACACACCCCTGCACCAACATGCATTACACACACCTGCATACACAATCGGACACATACACGCACAAGCACACACCCACAGTCACAGACAAACACACATATCACACACAATGCATTTTCTTCTTCAATTGCACCAACACTGCACAAAGCACACATACAACACACACACATACAAAATCGGAATTCACAAACACAAGCACTGCACAGTAGCATAGCCATTCAAACATCCATCACCAGCCTCGCACCACCGCCGAAGCCCACCGCCGCGGCGATGACACCACCAACCAACCCGGCCGAACTCCTCCTACTATCACAATCCCTCCACCACTGAACTAGCACCACAATCTTTCGCCAATTTTTCGACCGAACCAGGTAAGATTCATGGCTCCCCTTTTAATTTCTGGTGCATAGATTAGGTTTATGCTAATTTTAGGTGAAGAAAATAATTTTAGGGGGGGAAAATTGATTCGGTTAGAGCAAATCGAGAGAGAGAGACGGACCGAGAGGGACAGAGAGAGATAGCAGGCCAGAAAGAGAAATCTGGCGAGGAGAGAGAGGAGAGAGAGAGAGGGAGAGCATGAGCGGAAATCGGGAGAAAAAGGACAGAAAAAAAAACAAAGAGAAATCTGGAAAGAAAGAAGAAAGAAGAAAGAAGAAGAAAAAGAAAGAAAAAAGAAGAAAGAAAGGAAACCGAAAAAAAAGAGGAGTAGTTTTAGTGAAACTACGTCGTTTTGACGTAGTTTCACTCAAAACTACGTCGTTTCATTTATTTTGTTTTCTAATTTGATTTTAATTAATAATATGTATTTATTTTTATGTTTAGCATTTTTAATGTTATTGTGCCCTCAAACATTTATTTGCATTTAAGTTTATTTTATTTAAGTGACCCCATAATTTTATTTCTTTCAATTAGTCCCAAAATGCATTTCAATTGTTTATTAAATTTGCCCTAGAAATTATTTTTACCCCTTTAGCTTGCTAGAAATTGCAATTTTGTCCTACTATCTTGCTGAAATTACTTTTTTACCCCCTAATTTTGCTCTAGTTTGCAATTTTACTTCTCAAGTATGCTAGGAATTGTATTTTAGCCTGAATGTTGCTGAAAAATTGTAAATTAGGTCCTAATGTTGCTGAAAATTACATTCTTTTTTGTTCCCCCAACCTTGCTGAAATTTTATTTTTGTCATTATGCTTTGCTGGAATTTCATTAGTTGCCCTCCAATATTGCTGGAATTTATATTTTTGCCCCCTCAAGTAGCTAGAACTTGAATTTTAGCCTTTGAATGTTGCTGAAAATTGTATTTTTACTCTTGAATGTTGCTGGAATTGCATTTTTCACCCCCCAAGTTTGCTGAAATCACATTTTTGGCCTTAAGTATTGCTGGAAAATTTTATTTTTGGCATTATGCTTGCTGGAAATTATATTTTAGCCTTTTAAATTCGTTGTAAATTATATTATTATCTTAACTATGGTTTGAAATTATAATTTTACCCTTTAGTTTGTTATGAAATTACATTTTTACTCTAGAATGTTGCCTAAATTTCCATTTTTAATCCAAAACCTTGGAACATTTTATTTTTGCAAAAAAAAAAGAGATTTAATTAAGTCCTCAAAGCTTTTAATTATTTCTTTTCACATTTTATTTTTATTTTATTAAATTTATAATTAATGTTCTAAAATTTGGTCTTGTTAGTCTAATTAATGCTCAAATTAGTTTCTTTATTTCTCTTTTAGTTATTTTGGTAATTCTTATTTGTATGTTAAAAACTTAATTATGTATTATTGCATTTATTTTTATTATTTTTATTTTATTTTATTTTTATTCTTTTAACTAAACAATTTTCTTTCTTCTTTCTTTCTTTTTTTATTATTTAATTATTTTTTTTCTTTATTTTTGTTTATTATTGCTATAATTGTTTTGAATTATTGTGGCATGTTTATAGTGATTAGTATGAAATTATTTAATTAGTGGTTTATTTATTTAAACAGTGGTATTTTTTGACATGTTTGTTCATTTTATTAGCAATTTGTACCGAGTTTACTGAATGGGAAGGTACCTCTATTACCCTTTCAATGTCTCTTTATATGCTCCTACAGTGCTCCTATGTGTTTTTCTATATGTTTTTTTATATATCTCTTTGTGCTTATAATTTTTATTCATGTGTGAACATTTATTTATTTATTTCATGTTATTTACTTGAATTTAAATTTTAATTATTCGAAGAAATGTAATAGATAGGTAATATTCTATTTGACAAAAATTTTGTATTTAGATAGAAATGTAATAGATAGTTTATATTTTATCTATTTAACAAAAGCTTATGTATTTTAGATAGAAAATGTAATAGATAGGTTAGATAGGTTATCTTTTATTTTTCATTTTTAGATTGTAATTAGGCTTCCCCGGTGTAATAGTTAGGGCTTTTGTGTGCTATGTGTGCTATGTGCTTATGTGTTTTATTCGCTTTCTCTAGGACTTTGCATCTAGAATATTATGCTCGTGTGCTATGTGCTCCTATGTGCTATTATCTGCTTTTATGTGATTATTGCTTTAATCTATGTTTTATTTATTTACTTATTTATTATGATATATGTGTATCGTCGCCACACTAGTCCAACGCTAGTTGTGGTTAATTCCGGTTTCTTCGCTAGTCCAACGCTAGCGGAGAATTTCTAGAAAATAGGCTAGTCCAATGCTAGACCTTTAGGTCATTTTAGTATTAAAATCACTTCTCGTGTGCATTTCATCTCATTTCACACACTGTTTCTTTATTTTTAGGATTTTTTATTTTTTGCATGATTTTTGTATTATTATTCTATTATCTATTTTAAACACATGTTCAGTGCATTAACATTTAGACTCCACTTACACATAGAATGTTAGGTCATTTGTGTGTGATTCGACTAAAAATAGTCATCTACTACGTGGGAAGCGGTGGCGTACATGCCGTTCCCCCTTCCGTGAGTAGGATAGCTAGTCACGAGTCTATTAGTCCCCCGTACCCATTATGTTGCATCCCACTTTCTTTGTTCACTTACTATCTATATTACCTATTTCCTTTCTTTTTACATTCATTTTGCATCATACTCGTGACTCCATCGAGGTCTAAAATTCGGTCTTTCGCGATTAATGCGATAATCTCTGGACCAAACCTCATATGGAAATATTTTGTCCCTTAACGATAATTATTTTTATGACTAGGATTTGCATTCATATAGTTGCATCCAAATGTGATAAAATCTTAGGGTTATATTAGGAAAAATTTGGACTAAACCTCGCAATTAGTTTCGGCTAGGTTGAAAGGGTGCCTTAGGTGTAAACCTTTGCCTTCCCTTTCTTCAACTGTGACTCCCGAACCTTTTTCTCTTGTTTTCAAAGACCTGGAGTTGTCTTAAAAAGGGTTTTCTTGTTTTTCTTATATTTTCTCAAAAATCATTTTCTAAATAAATCATTCTCGATTTTTTTACCTTTTATAAAATATTTTCTGGTGACTTGGTACACCAAAACTCAATACCAAGTGGCGACTCCCTTTTTACTAAAAACCCTTTTTTAGACTCTATTTTCGGGCTCAAAAATCAGTCGCATTTTCAAAGTCCCATTTTAGGCCCTTTTCTTTTTGTTTTCAAAATAAAGCATTTTCTAAAAATCACATCTTTTGTCAAACTATCTTTTATAAAGCATTTTCTAAAAAATCATTTTACAAAAACCTACACTCTATTTTCCAACAAATAAACATAATATCCCTTTTTTCCGTCTTTCGAAAAAATGGGGCGCGACAGCTGGCGACTCCACTGGGGATCACTAGTGAGTCCGAGCATTAGGTTTAGTCATCTTCTTCCTTTTCTAACCTCTTTCATTTTATCGCATTTGGATGCTTAGGATTGCATTTTTCTTTTTAGGATTTTTGCTTTATATTTCACATACTGCCTTTTCATTTCTCGCTTTTATGTGATAGATAATTTATTTATTTGTAATGTATGTTCGTATCACGCTTGCATTTGGGAGGGGGTCAATCACCCTTAGAGCCTTTCGCATGTTTAACAATGTTATTTCTTCCTCTCAAAGGAGCACCATCATACGTGCATATGATTATTTTGAACTTTTTTTTCTTTTTGGTGGTTGCCACCCACTCATCCCTTTAGGACTAGGATCGATCTGCCTAAACATGCGGCCATCGCATTCGTGTATGTAGCGGTGTCTAGGGGATCACTCGAACCACCGACCGGGACCCTAGAAATTGACGATTTGTTACTTTTGGGTCCCTAAGTTTGAAGGTTCAGGGAGCCTTAAACCGTATCGTAGGCTTGATCCACTTGGGCATATGACCGTGGCACGACGTGCACGGGACATTGTCTAGGAGATCACCCAAACTCTTGGCTTGAGTCCACAAGTCTAGAGATTTGGGCTTCAAAATCGATTAACTTGGACTGTGGTCGTGGCCCGACGTGCGCGTAGCAGTGTTCAGGGGATCACTTAAGCCACCGACCAAGGGCTTTGGGATTGATGATCCTTACCCTTAGGTCTGAAGGCTTGGGAACCACAGCCTTATTGAGTCTAGATGCATTAGTGAGCCCAACCTCATGCATCCATGTAGAATAACCTAGGGTAGAGTCAGCCTTACCCTATCAAGCACACCAGGCACGAGAGGAGGGAACCAACGTCCTTTATTTTCCTTGTTATGCCATTTACTGTTATCTATGTGTATTATTTGTTTTTGCCAATGTGTTATGTGTTATTTGTTGAATAAACTAACACAATTTCTTTCCTTTTTAATTGCATTCATAACCATAGAATTAAGAGCCTTGGCATGGTGCTCTCGTAGGAAACCAACCCCTTATCGACACGTTTAAATTTTTTGTCTTACCTTTAATTTGTTCAAGAAAGATAGAAATGAGATTTTCACAAAAATTCTAAAAATTGCATTTGGTTGTAAACAAAGCACCCCAAGGGTCCAATCATTGTAAATTTTATAAAATTTTAAAAATAATAATAATAATATGATTTTTCAACTTGTATTTTTCTGAATAAGATTTGTAGTTCTAAACTTTTTAAAAGTTTAATCCATCCTTGTTGTACCTGTCAGTTTTGCACGAACTAATTTTTCTTAGAATCAATAAATGTACCCAAGTGTCGAACTTTTGAACAGTTTACATTTATCCTTTTTTCAAAGAAATTAATGCATTATTTTTACCATATCCCCCACCCTCCCATCCCACATTACACAGAATATAATTTTTACACATATTTCATTTGACTTTAATAAACTGGCATTTTGACTTATATATTTCTAGATAAAATCGTGGTTTTCATTTTCTTTCAATGATATGTCCTATAAACTTCATAAAGGCTTGATTTTTTTCAAACAAATAAATTTGAAGTCAATAATCCTTTGTACAATTCCCTTGCCATCTTCTCGGGGAAATTATGCATTATTAGAATAAAACATTTTTAGAACATTTTTGCATATTTTAACTTGCTTTAATAAACTGGTATCATGCATAAACCCTAGAGGGAATGCCACTTCGAGAATCCCATTATAGGAAAGCCATCTCTTTGTCTTGGGTACGTAACCCTAAAAGACATGCACGTTTATATTTTCGGTAAATCCTGGCGGATGAGACCCTAGGTAAGGTAATACGAGTAGAATGGAGGCATCTCTTCCCGGCAGATTTGGCCCATCTACAATTAAAAAAGGGGGGTCTTGTCCTAAAGGATTGCATTCCATGCTAGGCCTACCCTTGACATAATAAGGGCTCCCCTTAGGACATGCATCCGTTTTTGTTTTTATTTATACTAATTTTGATTTTTTTTCATTTTGTACAGGTCCTCTAGGGAGGCAACAAATTGGGAAACACGTCGAATACATATTTGATTCAAACATTTTAAATCATAATTTTACTCCAGTAAAGCGTCATACACTTGACATTTATAATGCCAGTGTTCTTTTCAAACTATAAGAAGGATCGGGGGAATCCAGTTTTTTAGAATTGAGAGTGCTAAGGATTCAGATTGATGAGTTTGACTTGAATGATTAGTGATGATAGATGAAATTGTAGTTAGATAATGGTTCATTTAGATGTAATAAGAATAGGAATAACTTGGTCACTAATAACGGTTTTCTTTTTGTAAATTTAAGATTGCCTTGTATTCAAAATTCTTTCTCAGATGAAGCACTAAACAAGTTGCTTTTTCAAAATTGTTTGTAGCATGAGATTTTCCCTTCATATTTTTGTATTTAGTTTTGAAAATGATTTGCTTCAAATCTTTTTGTTATATTGAGCAAATAATTTTTTGATGAGGCCTCAAAATAAATCACATTTTTCTCAAAACCTAATGCTAGGTTTGTGTAATTGTAAGGTTTTCTCTTTTGATGAATTAATGAGTTCAAATTGAATGAAAAGAAAAACATTTTCTTGAATTTTTTGATGGTGAAAATAAATGCCTGTGGTCTTCGGATGTCATCTTATTTGAAGCTGATAATTGTCGCTCTGGTATCTTTCTGATTCAAAATAACGCAAAATGTTAAGGAGAACTAGAGTGATACAAAAAAAGAAAAAGGAATTTGAGATTCCATGTTAAGTATGCTCGAACGATGCAAAAAAAAAAAAAAGAAACCCGTGCTTAACTCAAAAGAGACAGAATGTCAACAGTGGTACTGAGGCAAAATGGCAGATTTATCGCTTAGATTCTCACTTTTGAGCATTTGAGTCCTTAAGATAGAGGGTTGTAATAGATTGTCAAATAAGTTTCCAATGCATATTTGGCAGATTCAAGCACGACAAAAGGGACAAACATGCTGGGATATGACTTCAACCCATTCACCAGGGGAGTTTATTGTTTCACATCCTAACTGTTCTCACTTTCATGTGGAGTGTATTGTATAGGTTATTTAGGAAGGTTAAAATAAAGTTGTGTCACATGTTTGTGAGTTGTAGTTAGTAATTTTGATTTTGTCTAATTCTCTTACTTGTTGAAATTACTTTATGTGTATCGACAAATGTTTTCTCTAGGCAATAAGAAATTATTATTATGTGGTTTGGAGTTTTGTTCGTATAGAAAGTATATCTTGTAAAGTGGTTAAATTATGTCTAAATTTTGTACGTTTGATGAAAATTTCTCTTCTTTACTTAATCTCACAGTGTTAAAGGTTGATTATGGTCAATTAGGTGCAATCATGTAATCTATGATGTAAAAGTCTATTGTGGGGAATTTGAAAAAAAAAAATGAAAAAAAAATGATGAATAGAAAAAAAAAAGAAGAAGAAAAGAGGAAGAGAAAAGAAAAAAAGAATAATGTAGCTTTTTTCTATTCCAATGGTTCTTATACTTAGTAACCGGGAGTCTTCATCTACAAATGTTGACTTTCACGTCAAAAGGTATTTAAATTATGGGTAATGATGCATAAATTTGAGTAAGTAAATTGTTGAGTAACCAGGGGTTTTCATTTAACCAATGTCGATTCTTGCGTAAAAAGGCAATTGTACTTCTCAAATACAGTTTTGCTACTTGCTTAAGGGTTGAAGTGTTGAGTAATCGGGAACCTTCATAACCAATGTCGGTTTTCGCATCAAAAAACACTCTCGTATCTTGAGTGATTAGTTCACTATAATAAAATTTCCTCATATGAAAATTGAAATTGATCATAGACATGTGATGCGCTTTGATTGATCATATGATTTATTTGCTTGTGAAATTCGGTAAAGCGAAGAAATTAACTTGAGCTAGCTTAATTGTGATATAATTTCTTCTCCTTTACTGGATATTATGAGTATTAACGAGAAGACAATAAATTACATAATGGTTATTTATCCGGTCTTGAGAAAATATGTTTCAGAATGCACATGGGTGATTTCAATGCTTGAATCATTAGTTGATCTCGCATTTTCCAAATCGTTTGAGGTACAAACAATGATTCAAATGTGGGGAATTGACAAATGTCAAAATCATGCTTCTAAGTTGTTCCTTTTAGTGTGAATTTGACTCATTTTGTATACTTTTCATTCGAATTTAGAATTTTAAGGCTAAAATAATTTGAGCAGATTGACACACAAGCTTTTAAAATTTTTGCAGGTTAAGGATATTTCGAACAGACTGGATCAGTTGGAGTAGGCCTTTCTCATAAAACATTAAAAAAAAAGAAGAAGAAGAAGAAAAAAGGAGAAGCATCATTGTGTTCTAGCAGAATTAGATGGTTGGATATCTCCTTGGATCATTAATTCAGATGGGAAAATGAGGCCTTTTCATTTGATTTAGTAAATTTTCTTTTAAAAAATTGTTGCAAAAGAGACAGATCAAAGCCAGACCATCTTTCTTTTCCACAAAAAAAAAAACCTTCTCTTCTCTAGTTTACCCTTGGAGCCTCCAGAATCTATGATTTTCATTTGACAGCCCATTTGAAGGTTGCACCCCTTCCACACAGGGGCAGTTTCGTGATATTTCATCCCACACTAGGACAAATTTTATTTCGACTTGTGTTCCAATCAAAAAAAAAAGAAGAAGAAGAAATGAGCAAAAATATAAAAAAAAAAGAGACAAAAAAGGGGAACTCCAAAGAAAATAATAAACTGGGGCAAATTTTCTTTTTAGAAAAGAGAAAGGAAAAGAAAAATCCCAAAAGTCAATGGCAAAATTGGGATATAAAAATTTTGAAAAAAAAAGAATAAAAGGTGAAAACTATCAAAACTGGGGCAATTTTCTTCGCAAATGCGACCTCAAGATTGTTTAAACCCTTTATAGTTTCTGCTTTCCAACCTTAATATTTCCAGCACATTACCCAACGCTATCACAAAAGCCAAAACTATTACTAACTTCCGTCTATATTTTGTGATAATTTTGAAAGAAAATTTGCAAATCAAAAGGGGCATATGATGTTAATACATCTATCCCGAATCATCAAGGGAAGATTGGCTTACTGATGCCAAATATTTTTTGAATACTAGTCTGTTTTAATGAGAAGGGGAACGATTGCCCAGAATTTGAATGTTATTTGCTCTCATCCTACTCCACAAAGGCGAAAACCCGAAAGGGTGCCTCAATAAAAAAAAAAGAAAGAGAAAAAAGAAAAAAAAAAGAGAAAAGAAAAGAAGAAAGGGGTGGGGGACACCACAGTGAAAACCCGAAAGGGCGCTGTGGTTGGGAATTGCAGTTAAAGGCTCAGAAATGAAGAAGTCAAGTATAGCGGCATTGGATTTGAATTCTTTGAAAACTGGTGACTATAGTTACTTGAGATTTTCTTTAGTATTGAATCATCTTGTAACTTTTAGAGTTAGGACAAGATGATATCTAAAGGACCATAATGGCAGATGTTTCAGAGTTGTCCCTTGAAAATTTATTTCTCCGGCCAAGCGTGACAGTTTTTATTTATTTATTTAATTATTTATTTATTTGTTTTTCTCTAGTTAGGAGCTGCATGCATTTTATTTTAAAAAACATTTATTGTACAAAAATGTTCGTACATTACTGCATATGAAATATTTTGATAAATTCACGTTTTGAAATTTTGACGTTTGTTTTATTTTATTGGAATAAAAGACAAAAACAATCCTAAATTTATTGAAAGTTGGAAGTATACACCAATTGAACAATTATTTGGAATATTTGAATTGAACCGTGAATCAGAATCCATTGAATTCGAAAAACTGGCCGAATGTAAAGCAAGAAGTTATATCAAAGATTCAAAAGGGCAATATTCATGTTTACATGTACTAGTAGAGTGAAAGAATTGTCAGGTGGTGGCATCACTTTTGGCAATTGTAGCTGTTTTCTCTATTTTGCAGATGAAGTTACATCATCATCATTGAAGGTCTTCATCGAAGATACAAAATTGGGGAAAATTTTTTGAGAAAAATTTGATTTTTCAAAATTGATTCTGATGCTTTAAGTTTAAGGCAAAATGTTATGAAAGATTGATTTACATTGGGATAAATTTTTTGAAAAAAGTATGATTTTTTCATTGATTATGATACTTTGAGTTTAAGGCAAAATGTTGTGGAAGATTGATTTACACTGGGGGTAAATTTTTTGAAAAAAATTTGATTTTTCAAAATTGATTCTGCTGTTTTGAGTTTAAGGCAAAATTGGTTTACACCGGGACAAGTTGAAAAGTAGACAACAAATTAATTTCATTTGATTTATATTGGGACAAATTTTTCTTTAAAAAAAAGGATTGATTGCAAATGAATTTTCTTGTTACACAAGTCTCAAGTTTGAAAACATGATTTCAAATTCATTTAATTCCATACACTAGGGTAAAAAAAAAAATTTTTTTTAGGGAAAAATTTTTGATAGTTCTGTTGATTTGAATGCAATGTTTGACAATTGTTTTTAAGTTTTCGTATGCCATATTTTCTCCATACATCTGTCGAGCAGCCTGGTTGGCATCTATTCAGTTATATTTTTAAGTCTGATAGCCCAGACCCTATATTGTATTCTATTGTATTCCATGATTCCTGACAGCCCAAAATCCTTCCTTTATATTTTCAAGTTGGCAGCCCAACTTTGTATTCATCAACCTTGTCAACCCAAGGTCATATATCCGTCCAGCAACCTAGTCGGCATCTGTTCATTTATGTTTTTAAGTCTGGCAGCCCAAACCTTACATTGTATACCATGATTCCTGGCAACTCAGGATCATTCCTTTATATTTTCAAGTTGGCAGCCCAACTTTACATTCATCAACTTTGGCAACTCAAGGTCATGCATCTGTTCAACAGCCTGGTGGGCATCTGTTCATTTATGTTTTTAAGTCTGTCAGCCCCGACCTTGCATTGTATTTCATGATTCCTGACATCTCAGGATCATTCTTTTATTTTTTCAAGTTGGCAGCCCAACTTTACATTCATCAACCTTGGCAACCCAAGGTCATGCATCTGTCCAGCAGTCTGGTCGGTGTCTGTTCATTTATGTTTTCAAGTCTGGCAGTTCAAACCTTACATTGTATTCCATGATTCTAGGCAGTCCAGAATCATTCTTTTATATTTTCAAATTGGCAGGCCAACTTTGCATTCATCAACCTTGGCAGTCCAAGGTCATGCATTCGTCCAACAATTTGGTCGGCATCTGTTCATTTATGTTTTCAAATCTGGCAGCCCAGACCTTGCATTGTATTCTATGATTCCAAGCAATCCAGGATCATTCCTTTATATTTTCAAATTGGCAGCTCAATTTTGCATTCATCAATCTTGGCAGCCCAAGGTCATGCATCTGTTTAGCAGCCTGGTCGGCATCTGTTCATTTATATTTTCAAATTTGGCAACCCAGACCTTGCATTGCATTTCATAATTCCTGGCAGCTCAGGATCATTTATTTCCTTTTCAAGTTGGTAGTCCAATTTTGCATTCATCAACCTTGGCAGCCCAAGGTCATGCATCCGTCCAGCAGCTTGATTGGCATCCGTTTATTTACGTTTCAAGTTAGGCAGCCCCGACATTGTATCTAACTTATCAATATTTGTTCTGTCCAGCAATCAGGACTTATTTTTGCCTATTAGTTTAAGTACTTTATTAGGTTTTGCAGTTTTTATCGCTTTAAGTTATATTTGTTCAGCAGTTCGAATGTTGCATTTTCTTCTCTATTTTGATAAAAAAAAAATCAAATTCTTGTATTATTAATTGCATTTTGTGTTCATAGTTCATCAATTTGAACTACGTTTGACCTGATTCCTTTTGTTGGGATACATAGACAGCTCCTAGAGAGCCCAGTCATTCTTTCTACATTTTATACATTCATCTTTACAGAGGTCATTGTGATTATGCTTCATGTGTAAGTGATTCAAAATTTAGTTTCATCTATGACTTTGTCTGAAACCACTTCAAGCTTTCGACAAAGAGGGGTAAGGTTTAGACACCAAATTTTAACATACTCTTTATAAAAATGATGTATTTTACTTCATTTGGAGATATTTTAATTTTTGAAAACTAATTGTAATTTTTTGTATATATTATGTCTAATTAGATATACCAGGAGGCAAAATGGTAATTTCATCTCGTAAATATTATTTTATTTTATGTTTGTTTCTTAAATACATAGTTTTACTGTTTTTATCATTATTTCTAATTTTAATGATTTTTTAGAGTCATTTATTATTTATTTAATATTTTAATATTTTTTTAACTTAATGGCACATTTTTCAATGCATTCTTTTTATGAGAATTTTCAAGTAAAAAATTTTATATATACATTTTGTATATTCATAAATTTACTGTAAAAATTTTATAATTTTTGGAGAGCGTTTGGTATTTATTTCAAAATTTTAACTTTTTATCCATTAATGGCTTGTTTCCATTATTCCAGCAAATTTGAAATTTGTAGTAAATTTTATTCTTCTTTTAATGCTGAATTTTAGTAGTTTTTATTTTTTTAAGAATCTAAGTGAATTTTATGTTTATTTATTTTATTTTTTTGTTTGCTTAATTTTCTCCTTAGAAAAAAAAAACCTCCTACTGCTACAGCAACCACAACAATTACTCCATAGCCATACCAACGACTCCACCTTATTCTCATCATCAAACATTCAATCCCATCATCTCAATTCATTAGATTTCATGGAATTTGGTTCAATTTTGGTCCATTCATCCTCATCACTCTCCTGCATTGACAAAAGACACTGACATTCTTCTTCCCTCTCGGCCTCTCTTGGCAAAAAAACAGAGACGCACCACACACTCACCATTCTCTCCCTCTCTTCTCTCTCAGCACCTGCACACACCTCACTGATTCACTCACTCCACACTTCATGCACAACTCACACACAAATACAGTACATACAACACTACACAGACAACACACATTGGCACTCACATCTCTCCCTCTCTATTTTTTATTTCACCAACACACACATATCCACCATCACAAAACCTGTACACAACCTCACCTGCACTCACCTCTCTTCTTTCTCGGCTCTGAACCTGCACAAAATCAGGCATCACAAAACACACCTCATTCACTCTCAACTCTCTCTGCCAACCCTCCCCCTCACTTCTTCGGCATACCTGTACACACCAGCAAAACACACACAAAACTCACAGAAATGCACCCCTGCACAAAAAACGTTCACAAACAATCACAGGCACACACACACACAAGCACATACACAAAAACGCACTTGCACTTTTCTTATACACCTGCAAAAGAAACACACATAATCCTTATCCCTCTCAATTTCCTCTCACAAAATTCACACACAATAGCACAAACGCAATTCACACTCATCTGCACACACTGAAGCTCACAGCTCAGACACCCCTGCACCAACACGCATTATACACACCTGCATGCAAAATCGGACACATACACGCACAAGCACACAACCACAGTCACAGACAAACACACATATCACACACAATGCATTTTCTTCTTCAGCTGCACCGCACCTGCACAAAGCACACATACAACACATACATATACAAAATCGAAATTCACAAACACAAGCATTGCACCAGTAGCATAGCCATTTAAAGACCTATCACCAGCCTCGCACCACCGCCGAAGCCCACCGCCGCGGCTGGTGACGCCACCAACCAACCGGCCAAACTCCTCCACCACCACAATCCCTCTACCACCGAACTAGCACCACAATCTTCTGCTAAATTTTCAGCCAAATCGGGTAAGATTCATGGCTTCCCTTTTAATTTCTAGTGCATAGATTAGGTTTATGCAAATTTTAGGTGAAGAAAATAATTTTAGAGAGGGGAAAATTGATTCGGTTAGAGCAAATCGAGAGAGAGAGAGATGGACCGAGAGGACAGAGAGAGATAGTAGGCCGGAAAGAGAAATTCGGCGAGGAGAGAGAGAGAGAGAGGGAGCAAAGGGAAATCGGGAGAAAAAGGACAAAAAAAGAACAAAGAGAAATCTGGAAAGAAGAAAGAAGAAAGAAGAAAGAAAGGAAACCGAAAAAAGGGGGTAGTTTTAGTGAAACTACGTCGTTTTGACGTAGTTTCACTCAAAACTATGTCGTTTCGTTCATTTTGTTTTCTAATTTGATTTTAATTAATAATGTGTATTTATTTTATAGTCCTTAGACTTTTATTATTGTTATTGTATCCCTGAACATTTAGGAATTGTGCATTTAAGTTTCTATTTTTTGTAGATTGATCCCCATAATTTTATTTTCTTTTCAATTAGGTCCCAATTAATTGCATTTCGGTCCCCTGACTTTTATATAATTATAATTTTGGCCCTTACATTTTTTAATTCCATTTTGACCCCTATATTTTTTTAAAATTACATTTTGACCCCTATACTTTTTTGAAATTACCTTTTTACCCTCTAATATTTCTGGAAATTGTAATTTTACTTCTCAAGTATGCTAGGAATTGTATTTTAGCCCTTGAATATTGCTATAAATTAGGTCCCTCATGTTGCTGAAAATTGCATTTTTTGTCTCCCAACCTTGCTGAAATTTTATTTTTGTCATTATGCTTTGCTGGAATTACATTATTGCCCTCCAATATTGCTGGAATTTATATTTTTGCCCCCCAAGTAGCTAGAACTTGAATTTTAGCCTTTGAATAATGCTGAAAATTGTATTTTTACTCTTGAATGTTGTTGAAATTGCATTTTTCACCCCCCAAGTTTGCTGAAATCTCATTTTTGGCCTTAAGTATTGCTGGAAAATTTTATTTTTGACATTATGCTTGCTGAAAATTATATTTTAGCTTTTTAAATTCATTGTAAGTTATGTTATTATCTTAACTATGGTTTGAAATTATAATTTTGTCCTTTTAGTTTGTTATAAATTACATTTTTACTCTAGAATGTTGCTTAAATTTCCATTTTTAATCCGAAACCTTCGAACATTTTATTTTTGCCAAAAAAAAAAGAGATTTAATTAAGTCCTGAAAGCTTTTAATTATTTCTTTTCACATTTTATTTTTATTTTATTAAATTTATAATTAATATTCTAAAATTTGGTTTTGTTAGTCTAATTAATGCTCAAATTAGTTTCTTTATTTCTCTTTTAGTTATTTTGGTAATTCTTATTTGTATTATTGTATTTTATTTTTTTATTATTTATTATTTATTATTTTTATTTTTTTATTCTTTTAACTAAACAATTTTTTTTCTTTTTTTCTAAATATTTAATTATTATTTTTTATTTTTGTTTATTGTTGCTATAATTGTTTTGAATTATTGTGGCATGTTTGTAGTGATTAATATGAAATTATTTAATTAATAATCTATTTATTTAAATAATGGTACCTTGATAAGTTTGTTCATTTTATTAACAATTTACACCGAGTCTTCGAATGGGAGGTACCTCTATTATCCCTTCAATGTCTCTTTATGTGCTCCTACGTGCTCCAATGTTTTTTTTTTCATGTTTTTTTATGCATCTTTTTGTGTTTATTATTTCTATTCATGTGTGAGTATTTATTTATTTATGACATGTTGTTTATTTGAATTTAATTTTTAATTATTCAAAGAAATATAATAGATAGGTAATATTCTATTTAGCCAAATTTTTGTATTTAGATAGTTAATGTAATAGATAGTTTATATTTTATCTATTTCAACAAAAGCTTATGTATTTTAAATTAGAAAATGTAATTAGATAGGTTAGATAGGTTATCTTCTTTTTTTTTCCATTTTTAGATTGTAATTAGGCTTCCCTGGTGTAATAGTTAGGGCTTTTGTGTGCTATGTGTGCTATGTGCTTATGTATTTTATTCGCTTTTTCTAAGACTTTGCATCTAGAATATTATTCTCGTGCGTTATATACTCCTATGTGCTATTATCTGCTTTTATGTGATTATTGCTTTAATCTATGTTTTATTTATTTACTTATTTATTATGATATATGTGTATCGTCGCCACACTAGTCCAACGCTAGTTGTGGTTAATTCTGGTTTCTTCGCTAGTCCAACGCTAGCGAAGAATTTCTAGAAAATAGGCTAGTCCAATGTTTGACCTTTAGGTAATTTTAGTATTAAAATCACTTCTTGTGTGCATTTCATCTCATTTCACACAGTGTTTCTTTATTTTTAGGATTTTTTATTTTTAGCATGATTTTTGTATATACTTTATCTCTATTATCTATTTTAAACACATATTCAGTGCACAACATTTAGACTTCACTACACATAGAATTTGTACTCATTTTGTGTGTGATTCGACTAGAAATAGTCACCTACTCACGTGGGAAGTAGTGGCGTGCATGCCGTTCCCCCCTTCGTGAGTAAAAACATTCAGTCACGAGACGTTAGTCCCCCGTACCCGTTATGTTACATCCCTACTTTCTTGGTCACTTATATCTATATTTGTATTTTACTATTCTTTTTTACATTTCATTTTTGCATATATACTCGTGACTCCATCGAGATCTAGAGTCGGGTTTCGCAAATAATGCAATAATCCCGACCAAACCTCAATGGAACATTTTGTCTTTTAACGATACATATTTTTAGGACTAGATTTGCATTCATATAGTTGCATCCAAATGTGATAAATCTAAGGGTTATATTAGAAAAATTTGGACTAAACCTCGCAATTAGTTTCGGCTAGGTTGAAAGGGTGCCTTAAGTGTTAACCTTCGCCTTCCCTTTCTTCAATTGTGACTCCCAAACATTTTTATCTTATTTTCAAAGACTTGGAGTTGTCAAAAAAGGGTTTTCTTGTTTTTCTTATATTTTATCAAAAACTTATTTTCTAAATAAATCATTCTCGATTTTTTTTACCTTTTACAAAATATTTTCTGGTGACTTGTTACACCAAAACTCAATACCAAGTGACGACTCCCTTTTTACTAAAAATCTCTTTTTTAGACTCTATTTTTGGGCCCAAAAACCATCGCATTTTCAAAGTCCCATTTTAGGCCCTTTTCTTTTTTTTTTTCAAAACAAAGCATTTTCTAAAAATCACATCTTTTGTCAAACTATTTTTTATAAAGCATTTTCTAAAACATTATTTTACAAAAACTTACACTTTTTTTTCAACAAATAAACATAATTTCCTTTTTCCGTCTTTCGAGAAAATGGGGTGTGACAACAGTAAAAACAAAAAGTTTTTGCCCGTATCTCCGCCTGCTATTCGTGCGCCGATTGCAGGTGTGGATACGATACAACCAGAATGTTGATTCTAGTTGTGTCCACTTCAGTCTCTATTTGCGGCCCTATTTGCCCGCATGCCCCTCGCGGATAGGGTCATAAAGTCATTCTTGATTGCTTCTACCTCCCTCTCGCGGGTGTACTCTTCCCAGCCACAGATGACCTCTTTCCCTAGCCCTTCTTGCCTTGCTTGGGTGCCCCTAAACCTCCATTAAGGGTTGGGGGTGGCCTTTACTTGGGCGATACTCTTGAAATTATTTGAATGCCTTGATCCACTTGAGCCTTGGTCCTTTGTTTCATGTCAGTATATTACTAACACCGCAATGTCAAATACTATGGTTACAACGCTTGTGCCTTCTAGGTCGATGGTCTTCAATTGGCAGGACAAGAATGCAATACCCAAAAGATTGGAATGTTTGAAAAGTGATGAAGCTCTATACGTGTGTATGCGCACCGCACACATGAATAGGTTCTACATCATGACTGATGTGAAATAATAGACTCAATGCCATCACAAAGACTGCATCGTCAAACTACGGTTATACTCTCTGTGCCAATCTTGGTCTTAGGTTATGTCATGAACTAAGAAGTTAGGACTAAAAACGACACTACTTTCATAATCGTAAAAAGTATTTAGAGTTTCAACACTTCAGCTATGGCTATGGGTTAGTTAGGTTGGTTACAAATTTCATTAGTAGAAGTTGGTTAGTGAACAAAGACTAAAAAGCATGAAGTTTGTACAAAATGCAAGGATTTATGTAACAGATTTTTTTTTAAAACTCTAATAACATTCCTATTCATCTTTTTTCTCTCTCTTTGTTCAGTAACAAATTCACAGCTAAATCAGTTCATGATTTTCAAAGACTTGACAATTTGGTATTAGAGCAGTAAAATCCTGGAATTATATATGGTGGAAGGTATAAGGTTCAAGACCTAAAATAAACCGATCAATAAACAAGAAATTACAAGAAATCAAGAGTCTATTCAAGGAATTCCCCAGTAGTACCACTTGAAAGCTTGCTTTTCCCTGTCAAATATGAACGAACCTTACTCCAATTAGTTGAAGACGAATCAGATATATTATTTGTACAGCTATACTTGAGTAGGCCTCAAAGAATAGCTACTCATCCTTTCTATGGACACCT
Organism: Mitragyna speciosa; assembly: GCA_024721245.1. Lineage (NCBI taxonomy): Eukaryota > Viridiplantae > Streptophyta > Magnoliopsida > Gentianales > Rubiaceae > Mitragyna > Mitragyna speciosa. The sequence continues at coordinate 33,370,096 of CM045553.1, forward strand.
TACTACCAACAAGTCTAGAAGAAGAAGCTAGTTTTATAGTAGTACTAGTCTCTTTTCTTTTGGCATTTTCTTGTCTACCTTGATGGTCATAGTCAAGGTCTTGTGAAGTGGAGATTTTATATTTTTTTTGCCAGCCAGTAGAGCAGTTAACTGTGCTGCAACATCATTAGAAAAATGGGGTTGAATGGTAAGTTGTGCAGTAGCAACATCAGAATGGCTGTGAGGTTGGGTTTCACGTAAGAAATATGCCCCTTTGGTTTCCATTTGATTGGAATTTCTTATTGCAATGGTGAGAATACATGCAATTTTATAGAAACGGAAAAATGGGATTAGGATTAATTAATGGTTAACTTTTGAATTTTTGAGGTGAAAAGATATTACTAGAGTTAGAATATGTTTAACAAAAAAATCACAAGAATAAAAAAGTCAAAAAAAATAAAACTAAGATGAAACCCTATCTCTTATTGAATACTAGTACAATACCATTTTTCACAACATTCAAATGACTCCCTTCAAGGCTTTATATAGATATCAGCCTCCTCAACTTCTGTTAGCCCCTTATTTTAATACTGTGTTATTGGTTACTTCCTAGTTCTTATAGGACAAACAAAATGTCATCCAAAATCTCAATGAGCATCTCAATAAAGCTTCGTAGAAAGTGAAATTTTATGCTGACAACAATAAACTGAGAGAGAATTTTTAAGTAGGTGATTGGTACTGTATTATATGTTGCACCTATCTTGGAATATTAGTAGCCAAGAAATTCATAAAACCTAACTTAGAATTTACAGGAATAATAAATAATAGAAAAAGAATTTAAAAAACATAACTACTCAACTCAAAGCAAAAGCCAACACTATTAAAAAAAAAAAAGGCAATCTACATTTCCAGTACAATCATATTAGTAATTTGCAATTTCCTAAACATAGCTTTGCATAGAAAATAGCAATACTACTAGTAGTAGTTCTAATAGAGACAAATTTAAGCATAAAACACAAGTAATCATTGCTCTAGCCGAATCCAAAAACATAACCATGGAACAAGCACTTAAATCGTCTTTATATCATTCAACATGATCTAATTAATCAGCTACAACTCCATTTTTAGCTACATGATCTGTTGTTCATTCTCCATAAACTTTTGTTCTATCTATTTCATTTCCAATTGAATTGCCTTTTCACTTCTGATGTACCTCAAGTTCTCCTTCATCAAAAAATGATGTTCAGATGACTTGGGCAAACCGGGATCCTCTACATCAGTATCATAACCATGTTACTCTTCTTCTTCATCTTCAAACATCACTTCATCAACTCCAATCCCATCAAAAGGATTAGATGGTTAACTTTGGATTTTCGAGATAAAGGGATATTTCTAGAGTTAGAATATGTGTGACAAAAAATCACAAGAATCAAAAAGTAAACAAACAATAAGAACCAAGATGAGACTATCTCTTGCTAAATACTGGCACAATACCACATTTCGCAACAATATTCAAATGACTCCCTTTAAGGCTCTATATGAATATCAACCACCACCATTTCCATTAAGCCCTTATTGTAACACTGTGTTATTAGTTGCTTCTTAGTTCTTACAGGACAAATAAAATATCATCCAAAGTCTCAATAAGCATCTATAAAACTTAGCAGAGAATGAAATTCTGTATGAAAGACATAGAACTGATAGAAAATTTTAGATAGGTGATTAATAACATATTATATGTTGCTATTGTCTTGGAATACAAGTAGCAAAAAAGCTCATGAAACCCAACATACAAGAACAATAAACAATAGAAAAAGATTTCTAGAACATAACTAATCAATTCAAAGCAAAAGCCAACACCATTAAATAATAACCAACATACATCTCTAGTACAATCATACTAATAATTCGATGTTTCTTAAAAATAGCCTTGCATCGAAAATAGGAGTACTAGTAGTAGTTCTAATATGAATAAATTTAATCATAAAACAAAAATAGCCATGTCTCTAGCCGAGTCCAAAAATATAACCATGTAGCAAACACTTGAACTTTTTTCATTTCATTCAATGTGATATGATTGATCAACTCCGACTTTATTTTTAGCTTCATGATCTGTTGTTTATTCTCCATAAATTTAGGTTCTATGCATTTCATTTCCAATTCTATTGCCTTTTACTTCAGATGTACCTTAAGTTCTCATTCACCAAATAATGACATTTAGATGAGTTGGACAAACCGGGATCCACTCTATCAGTATCATAACCATGTTGCTTTTCTTTTTCTTCTTCAACCATCACTTCATCAGCTCCAATCCCATCAGAAGGATCAATATTACCATCAACCCCAAACTTTCTTTTGAAACCTTAAACACTACAATATCATAGTACAAAGTTAGAATAGGGCCTCCTATTTTTTTTTTCTCCAAATTCTTCAAATATTTTTCTTTTAATCTTCTAACATTCTCATAAATTTGATTGATTGTTAAACCACTCAAAAGTTAACGTTTTTCATGTCAAATTTGAATGAACTTCACACCAATTAATTAAACATGGATTAGATATATTATTTGCATAGCTATACTAAGTACTTCACTATGGACACCCTACTACTAGCAAGTCTAGAAGAAGAAACTAGTTTTGCAGAAGTACTAGTCTCCTTTCTCTTGACATTTTCTTGCCTTTCTTTAGGGTCATAATCAAGGTCCTGTGAAGTGGAGCTTTTGCATTTGTCTTTGGCAGTGGATTAAGCCATTAACCTTGCTACAACATCATTAGCAGACTAGGGGTGAGCTGTGAGTTGTGCTGCAGCATCAGTAGAATGGTTATGAGGGGGGATTTCGAGTAAGAAAAACACACTTTGGGTTTCCATTTGATTGGATATTCTTATTTCGATGGTAAGAATAATGTCATTTTATAAGGGGGCAAAATAGGATTAGGATTAATAAATGGTGAACTTTTGAATTTCTGAGATGAAGGGATATTTTTGGAGTTAGAATATGTGGGGTAAAAATCACGAGAATAAAAAAAGTAAAAAAAACAATAGGGGCCAAAATGAGACTATCTCTTGCTGAATATTGGTACCATACCACATTTCACAAAAAAATTCAAATGATTCCCTTCAAGGCTCTATATGGATACCACCCATCTTCATTTCCATTCTCATTTTAACTCTGTGTTACTAGTTGCTTCCCAATTCTTTCAAGACGGGTAAAATATCATTCAAGGTCTCAACGAGCATATAAATAAAGCTTTGTAGAGAATGAAATTCTATATTAACATACACAAAACTAAGAGAAAATTTTAGATCGGTGATTGCTAACGTATTATATGCTGTAACCGTCTTGGAATACATGTAGCAAAGAAGTTTATGAAACCTAATTTAGAACTTACAGGAATAATAAACAATAGAAAAAATTTTCTATGGCATACTACTCAATTCAAGGCAAAAGCCAACACCATTAAATAACAGCCAACATACATCTCCAGGACAATCATACTAGTAATTTGCAATTTCTTAAATATAACTTTGCTTTGAAAATAGGAGCAATGTTTGTAGTAGTTCCAATTGAGATGAATTTGAACATAAAACACGAGTAACCATGGCTCTAGCCAAGTTTAAAAATATAACCTCTTAGCAAGCACTTAAACCTTCTTCATTCATTCAATGTGATCTAATTGATCAACTCCGACTCTACTTTTAACTTCATAATCTGTTGTTCATTCTACATAAAATTTAGTTTTATGCATTTCATTTCCAATCCTATTGCCTTTTCACATCTTATGTATCCCAAGTTCTTCTTCTTTGAAAAATGATGTTTAGATGAGTTGGACAAACCAATATCTTCTCCATCAATATCAAAACCATGTTGCTCTTCTTCTTTTTCTTCAACCATCACTTCGTCAATTTCAGTCCTATCAAAAGGATCAATATTACTAATTGCTCTGCCCCAAACTTTCTTTGCGATCTTAAATATTGCAGTATCATACTACAAAATAGGAATAGGGCCCTTCCTATTTTTTTCTTTCTTTAAATTCTTCTACTATTTTTCTTCAACCTTCGAACTTTCTCATAAATTTGATTGGTTGTTAAGCCACTAAAAAGCTAACCTTTCCCTGTCAAATATGAATGAATCTTACTCCAATTAATTGGATACAGATCAAATATATTATTTGTATTGTTATAACTGACCAGCCTCAAAGAATAGCAATCTCATCTTTCTCTATAGATGCCCTATCTCCTACAAGCTTGGAAGAAGCTAGTTTTACAGTAGTACTAGTCTCATTTTTTTGGCTTTTTCTTGCCTACCTTTAGGGTCATAATCATGATCTTGTTAATTGGAGATTTTGCATTTTTCTTTGATAGCGAGTTGTTGCTAAACGTGCTACAACATCCTTAGAATAATGGGGAAGTGAGTTACGCTACAATATCACTAGAATGGCTGTGAAGAGAGATTTCGAGTAACAAAGACACGCTTTGGGCTTCGATTTGATTGGATATTTTTATTGTAACGATAGAATGCATGCCATCATAGAGAGGGAAAAATAGGATTAGGATTAGATGGTTAACTTTCAGATTTTTGAGATGAAGGGATATTTCTAGGGTTAGAATTTGTGAGACAAAAAATCACAAGAATCAAAAAATAAAAAATGATAAGAATCAAGATGAGATTATCTCTTGCTGAATACTAGTACAATACCACGTTTTGCAACAACAATCAAATAATTCTATTTAAGGCTCTATATGTATATCAACCATTACCATTTTCATTAGACCCTTACTTTAATGCTGTGTTACTAATTGCTTCATAGTTCTTACAGGACAAACAAAATATCATCCAAAATCTCAATGAATATCTCAATAAAAGTTAGTAGAGAATGAAATCCTATATAATATATATAGAATTGAGAGAGAATTTTGGGTAGGTGATTGGTAACATATTATATGGTGCAACTGTCTTGGAATACAAATAGCAAAAAATTTGTGAAACCAAATTTAGAATTTATACGAATAATCAAGAATAGAAATTTTTTTTATAGTGTAACTACTCAATTCAGGGCAAAAGCCAACACCATTTAATAATAGCCAACATACATTTTAAGTACAAACATATTAGTAATTCGCAGTTTTGTAAATATAACTTGGCTTTGAAATTTGAAGTGTTGGTTGTAGTAGTTCCAACAAAGATGAATTTAAGCATAAAGCACCAGTAACCAGGGCTCTAGTCACGTCCAAAAATATAACCACATTGCAAGAACTTAAATCTTCTTCATTTCATTCAATGTGATCTAATTAATCAACTTTAACTTTATTTTTAGCCTCATGATCCGTTGTCTATTCTCCATAAAATTTAGTTCCATGCATTTCATTTCCAATTCTATTGCCTTTACACTTGTGATATACCTCAAGTTCTCATTCATCAAAAAATAAAGTTCGGATGAGTTGGACAAAGCAGCATCCTCTCCATCAGTACCAAAAATATGTTGCTCTTCTTCTTCTTCATCACCATCACCTCCTCAGCTCCAATCCCATCAGAAAAATGAATATTACTATCAACCCCGCCTTAAAATTTTTCTCGAGATCTTAAACACTGTAATATCATACTACAAAGTAAGAACAAAGGCCTCCCATTTTTTTCTTTCTCCAAAATTTTCAAGTATTTTTCCTTCAACCTTCTAACTTTTTGATAAATTTCATGGGTTGTTAAGCCATTCGAATGCTAACATTTCCTGGTCAAATATGAACGAACCTTATTCCAATTAATTGGATACATATCGAATATTATTTGAATGGTTATACCCAAGAAGGCTTCGAAAAATAGCAATCTCATCTTTCTTTATTGATACCCTACCACCCGCAAGCCTAGAAGAAGAAGAAGCTAGTTTTACAGTAATATTAATCTCATTTCTTTCGTTATTTTATTGCCTGCATTTAGGGTGATAATAAGGGTCTTGTGACGTAGAGATTTTGCGCCTATCTTTGATAGCGGGTTGAGTCGTTAAACGTACTGTAGTATCCTTAGAAGAAGTGAGTTGTGTAGCTACATCATTAGAATCATTGGAGAGAGGAATTTCAAGTGAGAAAGACTCGCTTTGGGCTTTCATTTGATTGGATAATCTTATTGCGATGGTGCGAATGCAAGCCATTGTAGAAAGGTTAATTTTCTCATAAATTTGATTGGTTATTAAGCCACTCGAATGCTAACCTTTTCTGGTCAAATATGAACGAACCTCATTCCAATTAATTGAATATGGATCGAATATATAATTTATACGGCTATACCCAAGCAGGACTCAAAAAATAGCAATTTCATCTTTCTCTATAGACACCCTACCAACCGCAAGCCTAAAAGAAGAAGCTAGTTTTATAGTAATATTAGTCTCATTTCTTTTGGTATTTTCTTGCCTCCTTTAAGGTCATAATCAGGGTCTTATGAAGTGGAGATTTTGTATTTGTCTTTGGTAGCGGGTTGAGTTGTTAAACATACCGTAGCATCCTTAGAAGAATGGGGTTAAGAAGTGAGTTGTGTTGCAGCATTATTAGAATCACTATGGAGAGGGATTTCGAGTGAGAAAAACTCGCTTTGGACTTTCATTTGATTGGATATTTTTATTATGATGGTGAGAATGCATGCCATTGTAGAGAGATTAGCTTTCTCATAAATTTGATTGGTTGTTAAGCCACTAGAATGCTAACCTTTCTTTGACAAATATGAATCAACTTTATTCCAATTAATTGGATATGGATCGGATATATTATTTGTACGGCTATACCCAAGAACGCCTCGAAAAATAGCAATCCCATCTTTCTCTATAATAACCCTACCAAATGCAGGTCTAGAAGATGAAGCTAGTTTTACAGTAATATGACTTTCATTTCTTTTGGCATTTTCTTGCTTTCCTTTAAGGTCATTATCAGGGTCTTGTGAAGTGGAGATTTTGCGTTTGTCTTTAGCAGCAGGTTGAGTTGTTAAACATACCGTAGCATCCTTAGAAGAATAGGGTCAAGAAGTAAGTTGTGCTGCAACATCATTAGAATCACTGTGAAGAGGGATTTGGAGTGAGAAAGACTCGTGTTGGGCTTTCATTTGATTGGATATTCTTATTGCGATAGTGAGAATACATGCCATTGTAGAGAGGTTAACTTTCTCATAAATTTGATGGGTTTTTAAGCTATTCGAATGCTAACATTCCTTGGTCAAATATGAATGAACCTTATTCCAATTAATTGGATACATATCGAATATTATTTGTACAACTATACCCAAGCAGGCCTCGGAAAATAGCAATCTCATCTTTCTCTATAGACACTCTACCACCCTCAAGTCTAGAAGAAAAAGAAGCAAGTTTTACAGTAATAATAATCTCATTTATTTTGGCATTTTCTTGCCAACCTTTGGGGTCATAATCAGGGTCCTGTGAAGGAGAGATTTTGCACTTGTCTTTGGCAGCGGGTTGAGTCGTTAAACGTGCTAAAGCTTAGAAGAATGGATTTGAGAACTGAGTTGTGCTACAACATCATTAGATTGATTGTGAAAAGGGATTTCGACTGAGAAAGACTGCTTTGGGCATTCATTTGATTGGATATTCTTATTGCGATGGTAAGAATGTATCCCTTTGTAAGATAAATTTTCTCATAAATTTGATTGGTTGTTAAGCCACTTGAATGCTAACCATTCTCGGTCAAGTATGAATGAACCTTATTCTAATTAATTGGATATAGATCAGATATATTATTTGTGCGACTATACCCTACCTTTAGGGTTACAATCAGGGTCTTGTAAAGTGGAGATTTTGGATTTGTATTTGGCAGTAGGTTGAGCAGTTAAACGTGCTGTAGCATCCTTAGATGAATGGAGTTGAGAAGTGAGTTGTGCTGAAGCATCATTATAATGATTGTAAAAAGGGATTTTGAGTGAGACAAACTCGCTTTTGTTTTTCATTTGATTGGAAATTCTTATTGCGATGGCGAGAATACATGCCGTTGCAGAGATGTTAACTTTCTCATAAATTTGATTGGTTGTTAACGCCTTGAATGCTAACCTTTCTCGGTCATATATGATTGAACCTTATTCTAATTAATTGGATATGTATCGAATATATTATTTATACGGCAATACCCAAGCGGGTCTTGAAAAATAGCAAAATCATATATCTCTATAGACACCTTAATACCCGCAAACCTAGAAAAAGAAGCTAGTTTTACAGTAATATTAATCTCATTTCTTCGGGCATTTTCTTGTTTGTCCTTAGGGTCATAATCGGGGTCTTTTGAAGTGGAGATTTTGCATTTGTCTTTGGCAGCGAATCGAGTCGTTAAACGTGCTGTAGCATCCTTAGAAGAATGAAGGTGGGAAGTGTGTTGTGCTGTAGCATCATTAGAATGACTGTAAAAAGAGATTTCAAGTAAGAAAGACTCACTTTGGACTTTTATTTGATTGGATACTCTTATGATTGCGAATGTAAAAACACATGCCATTATAGAGAGGTTAGCTTTCTCATAAATTTGATTGGTTGTTAAGCCACTCGAATGCTAAACATTTTCGGTCAAATATGAATGAATCTTATTCCAATTAATTGGATATGGATTAGATATATTATTTGTTCGACAAGACCCAAGCAGGCCTCGAAAAATAGCAATGTCATATATCTCTATAGATACCCTACCACCTGCAAGCCTAGAAGAAGAAGCTAGTTTTACAATAATATTAATCTCACTTATTTTGGCATTTTTTTGCCTGCCCTGAGGGTCATAATCAGGGGCATTTGAAGTGGAGATTTTGCATTTGTCTTTGACAACGGTTGATCGTTAACGTGCTATAGCATCCTTAGAAGAATGGGGGGTGAGAAGTGTGTTATGCTGCAGCAACATTCGAATGACTGTGAAGAGGGATATCAAGTGAGAAAGACTCACTTTGTGCTTTTATTTGATTGGATATTCTTATTGCGATGGTAAGAACGTATGCCATTATAGAGAAGTTAACTTTCTCATAAATTTGATTAGTTGTTAAGCTACTTGAATGCTACCTTTTTCCGATTAAATATGAATGAAACTTATTCCAATTAATTAGATGGGAATCGATATATTATTTGTACGGCTATACTCAAATAGGTCTCGAAAAATACCAATCTCATCTTTATCTATTGACAACCTACCACTCGCAAGCCTATAAGAAGATGCTAGTTCTACTGTAATATTAGTCTTATTTTTTTTGGCATTTTCTTACTTGCCTTTAGGCCTCGTTTAGTTGATGGGAAAGTAAGGGAAAGTAATCTATACAAGAAAGTAATCTTTATGGGAAAGTAATCTGATTACTTAACAGTATTTGGACACTCCCAGAAATGTTGGTAGGAAAATTGTCTAGATTCCTATTACAATATTTGGTTTACAATAATGTAACAAGTAAAGGAATGTGCATTTGCATTGTATTGTCAAAAATACCCCTACAATTAAAGTGTATTGCTGGTTAATTGTCCTCAACAAAGCATCACAATCCCATTACTTTTTTTCTTTGAATAATTAAAGAACCAAACATTGTAACAAGAATAATGCAAGCATCATAGTCCCATTACTTTTTTTGCCCCATTATATAGGCATAATTTTTATTAGTACACTGATTACCACAATTAAAGTTTTGAGTTATCTATCGTCAGTTTCATAAAATTATCTGTGGTCAGTTCCTATCCCATTTTGCCCATTATGTAGGCTTCACAACAGTTCCAATGTAAATATTCAAGTGACGTCCATAAAACTAGTGTTAACAGTCCCATAAATTTAGAATTGCTTGCGATATGCCTTAACATCAACTGATTTTCCAAATCTAGCAAAATATGGTATTTGGTATTCTTTTTATGTAGGAGACTACAATTGACAAATTGTTACCAATACAAAATCACTTTCTCAACAAACATTAAAGCCTGTCGTAAGACAGTGAAAAGAAGAACTGCCAGCACATAAAACAACAAATAGTGAAGCAGAGACCTTCTTCTTCAGTGAAGAAGAAGAATTCAGTGCATTGAATTTTGCACTACAGTTCATCAAGATATACTGACTAAAATCATCTAGTTGGTATAATGCCAAGTTTCATAAAAGTATCTTAAAACAAAAGTCCCTTCCATAAAAACAACTTCTGTTCATAGGAAACTAGAATCCATACTGGCTACCAAAACAATTAGGTAACTATAATGATCTAAACAATTTCCTGTAATCATAAATACAAAAAGAACATTGAAATAAAAAGGATATGAGTCATGGCAGGGACGTCAGAGAAGAAAGTGTAGCCCTGAAAGAATTTAAGAGGAAGAAATGCATGTTTTAGTGTGCATTCTAGTGCATATTTTTGGGGGTGGGTTTGGATTGAAATAAAAAGTCGTTCGAGGTAGGTAAAACTCTAGTTTGAGACCTAAACATAAACAAATCAATGAATACACAATTTTAATAGAATCCAAACTAAAATATAAAACTTGTTTCTAACCTAAAATATGTGGTCATGAGATGAAGAAATATCAAATAGACGAAAGAGGAATCTGGGAGTATAATGGTGCACATCATTGGAGTTGTTGGAGGAGGGGAGAGAGACGATTATTTTCTTTTAAGAGGTGAGAGAGGACTTTAATGTGTTGAGCGTGTTTTTTATTAAAATCCACAGGAAAGTAATCAGAATACCAATAACTTCTGAGGATTTAGAATCCTAGTAATGTGCAACCACTTTTCTTAGTTTGAGGAAAGTTTTTACTTTCCCAAAAAGTCAAAAAGTAAACCAAACATTGGATTTTAAATTTAAAAAAAAGATTACTTTTCCTGAGCAAATTCCTTACCAACCAAACGAGGCCTTAGAGTCATAATCAAGGTCTTGTGTGATAGAGATTTTGGATTTATCTTGGGTAGCGAGTTGAGTTGCTAAACGTACTGTAACATCCTTAAAAGAATGGAGTTGAGAAGTAAGTTGTGCTGAAACATCATTAAAATGATTGTGAAAAGGGATTTCGAGTGAAAAAGACTCGCTTTGGGCTTTCATTTGATTGGATATTCTTATTGCGACGGTGAGAATGCTTGCTATCGTAGAGAGATTAACTTTCTCAAAATTTTGATTAGTTGTTAAGCCCCTTGAATGCTACATTTCCCGGTCAAATATGAATGAACCTTATTCCAATTAATTGGATATGTATCGGATATATTATTTGTACAGTCATACCAAAGCAGGACTCGAAAAATAACAATCTCTTCTTTCTTTTTAGACACCTTACCACCTGCAAGCCTTGAAAAATAAGCTAGTTTTATAGTAATATTAGTCTCATTTCTTTTGGCATTTTATTGCCTACCTTTAGAGTTATAATCAGGGTCTTGTGAAGTAGAGACTTTGCATTTGCCTTTGGTAGGTTGTGTCATTAAACGTATTGTTGCACCCTTAGAAGAATGGGGTTGAAAAGTTAGTTGTGGTGCAGCATCATTAAAATGATAGTGAAGAAAGATTTCGAGTGAGAAAGATTCATTTTGGGATTTCATTTTATTGAATATTCTTATTGCGATGGTGAGAATGCATGCCATTATAGAAAGGTTAACTTTCTCAAAAATTTGATTGGTTGTTAAGCCCTTTGAATGCTAACCTTTCCTGGTCAAATATGAATGAACCTTATTCCAATTAATTGGACATGTATCGGATATATTATTTGTAAGGCAATACCAAAGCAGAACTCGAAAAATAACAATTTATTCTTTCTCTATATACACCTACCACCTATTTGCTTGAAGAATAAGCTAGTTTTATAGTAATATTATTCTCATTTCTTTTGGCCTTTTCTTACCAACCTTTAGGGTCATAATCAAGGTCTTGTGAGTTGGAGACTTTGCATTTGTCTTTGGCAATCTAAGTCGTTAAATGTGCTGTAGCATCCTAAGAAAAATGGGGTTGAGAAGTGAGTTGTGGCGCAATGTCATTAGAATGAATGTGAAGTAAGATTTCAAGTGAGAAAGACTCATTTTGAACTTTCATTTTATTGAATATTCTTATCGCGATGGTGAGAATTAAGGGTGAGATTCGGTCGGTAATTCGATAATTCAAAATTGGTAAATTCGATATTTTTTTTCAAAACTACCAATCGATTTCGCTTAATATCGAACCAAATTCAATTTCGAATTCAATTCGGTAAATCGGTATACTAATTTGGTAACCAAATTCAAAAAATTAAAAATTCAAAAAATTTAAAATTTAAAATTCAAAACATAAAAAATAAAAAATTAAGAATTAAAAAATTAAGAAATTAAAAACTAAAAATTAAAAAAATAATGGTGAGCAAATAATGTGCTTAAGGAGGAAATAATGGGCTTGAGGAAATAATGGCCCAACCCAATGATCAAATAAACTAGCCTACTACCAAATTACTAGTCCAATGAATGCTAAATTCAGTATATATACCTAATTCAAATGACCAAATTGAATTTGGTATATTTGGTATTACCGAATTAGAATTGTATTTTCGAATACTGACCGAATTCGATTTCATTTTTTTAGATTTTTTGAATTATTGACCGAATTATCGAATTCGATTTATTGAATTCAATTCGAATTCGGTCTGTAATTCGGTATTTACCGAATTTTCTCACCCCTAGTGAGAATACAAGCCTTTATAGAGAGGTTAACTTTCTCATAAATTTGATTGGTTGTTAAGCCACTTGATTGCTAACCTTTCCTAGTCAAATTTCAATGTAGCTTATTCCAATTAATTGAATATCGTCGAGTATATTATTTGTACGACTATACCCAAACAAAACTCAAAAAATTGCGATCTTATCTTTCTCTATAGACACCCTACCAACCAAAAATCTTGAAAAAATAAGTTAGTTTTATAGTAATATTAGTTTCATTACTTTTGGTATTTTCTTGCCTGCCTTTAGAATAATAATCAGGGACTTGTGATGTGGAAATTTTGCATCTGTCTTTGGTAACGGGTTGAGTCGTTAAACGTGCTGTAGCATCCTTCGAAGATTAGGGATGAGATTTGAGTCGTGCTGCAATATCATTAGAATGAATCGAGTAAGAAGGACTCGTTTTTGGCTTTCATTTGATTAAATATTCTTATTGCGACGGTGAGAATGCACACCATTGTAGAGAGGTTAACTTTTTGATAAATTTGATTAGTCATTAAGCCCCTCAAATGCTAACTTTACTCAGTCAAATATCAATGAACCTTATTACAATTATTTAAATATGAATTGTATATATTATTTGTATCACCATACCTAAGTAGGCCTTGAAAAATAGCAATCTTATCTTTCTCTATAGACACCCTACCACCTACAAGGCTAGAAAAAGAAGCTAATTTTACAATATTATTAATCTCAACTCTTTTGGCATGTTCTTGCCTACTTTTAGGGTCATAATCGGGGTCTTGTGAAGTGAAAATTTTGTGTTTGTTTTTTATAGCGGGTTAAGTCGTTGAACGTGTTGTAGTTTCCTTAGAAGAATAGTGTTGAGATGCGAGTTGTGCTGCAACATCATTAGAATGACTGTGAAGAGAGATTTCGAGTGAGAAAGACTCTCTTTGGCCTTTCATTTGGTTGGATATTCTTATTATGATGGTGAGAACACATGCCATTGTACAGAAGTTAACTTTCTCATAAATTTAATTGGTTACTAAGCCACTCAAATGCCAACCTTTCCTAGTCAAATATGAATGAACCTTATTCCAATTAATTAGATATGTATCAGATATGTTATTTGTAAGGCTATACCCAAGCAAGTCTCAAAAAATAGCAATTTCAACTTTATTTATAGACATCCTACTACCCGCAAGCCTAGAAGATGAAGTTTGTTTTACAATAATATTAGTCTCAGTTCTTTTGGCATTTTCTTATTAGCCTTTAGGGTCATAATCAGGGTCTTGTGAAGTAGAGATTTTGCATTTGTCTTTGGCAATGGGGTTGAGTCGTTAAACGTGCTATGACATTCTTAGAAGAATGGGATTGAGAAGGGAGTTGTGCTGCAGCATCATCAGAAAGTCTGTGAAGACGGATTTCGAGTGAGAAATACTCGCTTTGCACTTCTTTGTGATTGAATATTCTTATTGCGATAATGAGAATGGATGTCGTTGTAGAGAGTTAACTTTCTCAAAAATTTGATTGGTTGTTAATCTACTCGAATGTTGACTTTTCTAAGTCAAATATGAATGAATCTTATTAATTGAATATAAATAAAATATATAATTTGTACCACTATACCCAAGTAAGCCTCAAAAAATAGCTATCTTATATTTCTGTATAGGCAACCTAATGCTCACAAGTCTAGAAAAAGAAGCTAGTTTTACAGTAATATTAATCTCATTTTTTTGGTATTTTCTTGCCTGCCTTTAGGGTTATAATCGGGTCTTGTGAAGTGGAGATTTTTTGTTTGTCTTTGGCTGAGGGTTAAGTCATTGAACGTGCTATAGTCCTTAAAAGAATAGGATTAAGATGTGAGTTGTGGTGCAACATCATTATAATGACAGTAAAGAGAGATTTCGAGTGAGAAAGACTTGCTTTAGGCTTTCATTTGAGTGAACATTTTTATTACGATGGTGAGAATGCATGCCAATATAGAGTGGTTAACTTTCTTATAAAGTTGATTGGTTGTTGAGCCACTTGAATGCTAACATTTCCAGTCAAATATGAATGAACCTTTTTCCAATTAATTGGATATAGATCGGATATATTATTTGTATAGCTATACTCAAGCAAGCCTCGAAAAATAGCAATCTCAACCTTCCTTATAGACACCCTACCACCCGCAAGCCAAGAAGATGAAGCTAATTTTATAGTAGCATCAGTCTCATTTCTTATAGCATTTCCTTGTGATAGGGTGCTAATTAGTGGATTAATTTATGTTTATTTCCTTTTTATTATTATCAAATATTGTGCTAATTGATTGATTCTACTCATATTTGGTATAATTGATGTTAATTGCAGGAAAGTATATAAAGAAGAAAATAAAAGGAAATTAAGAGATTTTTCTATAAAGATCACGTGCGAAGTTGACGCGGGCACGCCTAGTCCTCACGTCCAAGCCAAAACGCCCAGAAAATCCTGCACAGAAATTTCCTATTTGGAGTCACACATTGGATGGACGTTTTCTCCCACCTAGTAGTTTAATTGTGTTAGGAAGTTATTTTTATTTGTGTTTCCTTATTTTTAGATTATCTCTTCCAAAGAGAGAATTTGGAAAGACTTTGACTACTAAAAATTAGGAGATAATTATGGAAGAGAATTTTAGGGAACGTTACTTTGAAAGTAACGTGATTTTGGGGTCTAGTAAGGCACGCCTCTTCCATAAGAAATTCTGTAGAAATTATTCTACTCTCTCTCTCTAGCAATTATTCTCTCTTTTCATCTTTTGTGTAAAGTTCTCTCCCATGGAGAGCAACTAAACTTCTTGTTCTAGTCAAGGGTCAATTTGAAGACGTGGTTCCAAACATCTGTGAGATCTAATTAATTTTCAGTTGTTTCTTTTATTCATTAATATTCGTATGTTCTTTGGTTTAATTTTTATGATTATTTTGTTCTTTGAATGTCAAAGGCCCGATATTCGAATTAACATAATAATCTACAGCCATATTAATCAATTGAATCCGTAATTGTTTGATTGATTAATTCCAGTGGTAACTAGCTTGATTAATTTCATGTTAGGGGAACATATGATCTAATTTAAATAAACCCTCGTAGCGTGTTTATTGATTAGGATTTGGGCTTTTCTAGTTTCTAATGCAATCAAGGAATTAAATTCTACGGTCGTACCTAGGGTTATTTCTTGGTTAGAGAAATAGGCAACGGTCGTACCTTGGCTATCGATAAAGTAAGGAAAAGTTGGCTATAAGTCTATAACCAATCTATTAATGAATAACTGAACTATTTTTGCATCCATGATCAGTTGTGTGAACCATGTTTGAAAATTACACCTTTGGCTAGAGCTTTGTTCTTATTGATTTTAATCTCTATTTATTTCCTAGAATTGTTTTTAATTAGTTAATTGTTATTTTCAATTTATTCAAAACAAATCCCCCCAGTAGTTTTTAGTTTAAAAGAAACAAATTTTTCCAATCCCTGTGGAGACGACCCTGCTCACTGCTATATACAAAATTTATATTTTCTTGGAGTAGGATTTTTATTATTGTACAGATTCGACACCTGTCACCTTGCCTGCCTTTAGGGTCATAATCAGGGTCATGTGAAGTAGAGATTTTGTGTTTGTCTTTGGCAGTGGGTTGAGTCTTGAAACATGCTGTAACATCCTTAGAAGAAGAGGGATGAGATGTGAGTTGTGCTGTAGCATTATTAGATTGATTGTGAAGAGAGTTTTCGAGTGGGAAGGACTCGTTTTCGGCTTTCATTTGATTAGATATTCTTATTACGATGACGAGAATGTACACCATTGTAGAGAGGTTAACTTTCTCGTAAATTTGATTTGTTGTTAAGCCCTCGAATGCTAACTTTTCTCTGTCAAATATGAATGAACCTTATTCCAATTAAGTGGATATGAATCGGATACTTTATTTGTACTACTATACCTGAGCAGGACTCAAAAAATAGCAATATCATATTTCTTTATAGACATCTACTACCCGTAAGCCTAGAAAAAGATGCTAGTTTTATAGTAATATTAATCTCATTTCTATTGGCATTTTTTTGCCTACCTTTTGGGTCATAATCAGGGTCTTATGAAGTGGAGATTTTGTGTTTGTCTTTGCCAACGGGTTAAGTCGTTGAACGTGCTGTAGTTTCCTTAGAAGATTGGGGTAGAGATCTGAGTTGTACTGCAATATCATTAGAATGACTGTGAAGAGGGATTTCGAGTAAGCAGGACTCATTTTGAGGTTTTTTTTATTGGCTATTCTTATGAACGAATCATATTACAATTAAGTGGATATGGATCGATTATTTTATTTGTACTGCTATACCCAAGTAGGGTATGAAAAGTAGCAATCTCATCTTTCTGATGGACATCTTACCTCCCATAAGCCTAGAAAAAGATACTTGTTTTACAATAATATTTATTTCATTTCTTTTGGCATTATCTTACTTGCCTTTAAGGTCATATTTAGAGTCTTGTAAAGTAGAGATTTTGTGTTTTTCTTTGGCTGTGGGGTGAGTCATTAAACGGGCTATAGCATCTTTAGAAGAGTGGGGTTGAGAAGTGAGTTGTGCTGTAGCATCATTAGAACGACGTTGAAAAGGGATTTCGAAGGAGAAAGACTCGCTTTGGGCATTTATTTGATTGGATATTTTTATTACGATGGTGAGAATGTATGCCATTGTGGAGAAGTTAACTTTTATCATAAATTTGATTGGTTGTTAAGCCACTCGAATGCTAACCTTACTCGGTCAAATATGAATTAACCTTATTCTAATTAATTAGATATAGATCGGATATATTATTTGTATGGCTGCACGCAAGTAAGCCTCAAAAAATAGCAATCTCATCTTTTTCTATAGACACCTACAACCTGTTAGCCTTGAAGAATAAGCTAGTTTTATAATAATAATATTCTCATTTCTTTTGGTATTTTTTTGCTTGCCTTTAGGGTCATAATTAGGGTCTTGTGAAGTTAGAGATTTTACATTTGTCTTTGGCAGGTTAAGTCATTAAACGTGCTGTAATATCCTAAGAAAAATAGGGTTGTGAAGTGAGTTGTGTTGTAGCATCATTAGAATGATTGTGAAGAGAGATTTTGAGTGAGAAAGACTTGCATTGGGCTTCCATTTTTTTGAATATTCTTATTGCGGTGGTGAGAATGCATGTCATTGAAGAGCGGTTAACTTTTTCATAAATTTGATAGGTTGTTAAGCCACTCGATTGCTAACCTTTCCAAGTCAAATATGAATGAACCTTCCTCCAATATATTGAATATGGATTGGATGTATTTTTTTTTACTGCTATACACAATCGGACCTCAAAAAATAGCAATCTCATCTTTCTCTATAGATACCCTACCAACCGCAAATCTAGAAGAAGAAGTTAATTTTGCAATAATATTAGTCTCATTTCTTTTGGTATTTTATTGCATGCCTTTAGAGTCATAATCAGGGTCTTATGAAGTAGAGATTTTGCATTTGTCTTTAGCCGGTTGAGTCATTAAACGTGTTGTAGTATCCTAAGAAGGATAGAGTTGTGATATGAGTTGTGCTGGAGCATCATTAAAATGACTGTGAAGAGAGATTTCAAGTGTGAAGAACTCGTTTTGGGTTTTCATTTGATTGGATATTTATATTGCGATGGTAAGAATGCATGCTATTGTAGAGAGGTTAATTTTCACATAAATTTGATTGGTTGTTAAGCTCTTCGAATACTTAGTTTTCTCTATCAAATATGAATGAACCTTATTCTAATTAATTTGATATGCATCAGATATATAATTTGTACCGCTAAATCCAAGTAGGCCTCGAAAAATAGCTATCTCATCTTTCTCTATAGTCGCCTTACCACCCGCAAGCCTGGAAGAAGAAGCTAGTTTTACAGTAATATTAATATCATTTTTTTTGGCATTTTCTTGCCTGCCTTTAGGGCCATAATTAGGGTCATGTGAAGTAGAGATTTTCTATTTGTCTTCGTTAGCGGGTTAAGTCGTTGAACGTGTTGTAGTTTCTTTAGAACAATGGGTTTGAGATGTGAGTTGTGCTACAACATCATTAGAATGACTGTGAAGAGGGTTTTCGAGTGAGAAAGACTTGTTTTGGGCTTTCATTCAATTGGATATTCGTATTACAATGGTGAGAACACATGCCATTGTAGAGAGGTTAACTTTCTCATAAATTTGATTGGTTATTAAACCACTCGAATGCTAAACTTTCCCGATCAAATATGAATGAACCATATTCCATTAATTGGATATGGATCAGATATATTATTTGTACGGCTATTACCAAGCAAGCCTCAAAAAATAGCAATCTCATCTTTCTCTATTGACACCCTACCAACCTGCAAGCCTAAAAGGTGTAGCTAGTACTACCGTAATAGTAATTCATTTCTTTTGGCATTTTCTTGCCTTCCTATAGGATAATAATTAGGGTCTTGTGATGTGGAGATTTTGCGTTTGTCTTTGGTAGCTGGTTGAGTCATTAAACGTGCTGTAGCATCTTTAGAAGAAGGGGTATGAGATGTGAGTTGTGTTGCAACATCATTAGATTGACTGTGAAGGGAGATTTCGAGTGGGAAGGACTCAGTTTTCATCTTTTATTTGATTAGATATTCTTATTATGATGGCGAGAATGCACACCATTGTAGAGAGGTTAATTTTCTTATAAATTCGATTGGTTGTTAAGCCCTCGAATGCTAACTTTTCTTTGTCAAATATGTTATTCCAATTAATTGAATATGGATTGGATATATTATTTGTACCGCTACACCCAAGCAAGCCTTGAAAAATAGCAATCTGATTTTTCTTTATAGATACCTTGCCACTCTCAAGCCTGGAAGAAGAAGCAAGTTTTACAATATCATTAATCTCATTTCTTTTGGCATTTTCTTGACTGCCTTTATGGTCATAATTGGGGTCTTGTAAAGTGGATATTTTGTGTTTGTCTTTAGTAGCTAGTTAAGTCGTTGAATGTGCTGTAGTTTCCTTAGAAGAATGGGGTTGAGATGTGAGTTGTGGTGCAATATCATTAGAATGACTGTGAAGTGGGATTTCGAGTGAGAAAGACTCGTTTTAGGTTTTCAATTGATTAAATATTTTTATTGCGATGATGAGAATGCATGCCATTACAGAGATGTTAAATTTCTCATAAATTTGATTGGTTAATAAGCCACTCGAATGCTAACATTTTCCTGTTAAATATGAATGAGCCTTATTCTGATTAATTGGATATGGATAAGATATATTATTTGTAGGGCTATAACCAAGCAAGGCTCGAAAATAGTAATCTCATCTTTCTCTATAGACACCCTACCACCCAAAAGCCAAGAAAAAGAAGCTAGTTTTACGGCAATATTAGTTTCATTTCTTTTGACATTTTCTTACTTGCTTTTAGCGTTATAATCAGGGTCTTGTGAAATGGAGATTTTGCGTTTTCTTTGACAACGTGTTAAGTCATTGAACGCGTTGTAGTTTCCTTAAAGAAATGGGGTTGAGATGTGAGTTATGCTACAACATCATTAGAATGATAGTGAAGAGGGATTTCGAGTGAGAAAGACTCACTTTGGTCTTTCATTTGATTGGATATTCTTATTACGATGGTGAAAATGTATGCTATTGTAGAGATGTTAACTTTCTCGTAAATTTAATCGGTTGCTAAGCCACTCGAATTCTAACTTTACCTAGTCAAATATGAATGAACTATATTCCAATTAATTGGATATGGATCGGATATGTTATTTGTATGGCTATACCAAAGCAAGGCTCGAAAGATAGCAATCTCATCTTTCTTTATAGACATCCTACCACTCGCAAGCCTAGAAGGTGAAGCTAATTTTACAGTAATATTAGTCTCCTTTCTTTTGGCATTTTCTTAGTTGCCTTTAGGGTCATAATCAGGGTCTTATGAAGTGGAGATTTTGCATTTATCTTCAGTAATGGGTTGAGTGTTTAAACGTGCTGTAGCATTCTTAGAAGATTGGGTTTGAGAAGTTAGTTGTGCTGTAGCATTATTTGAATGACTGTAAAGAGGAATTTCGAGTGGGAAAGACTCGTTTTGGGCTTCTATTTGATTGAATATTCTTATTGCGATAAAGAGAATGGATGCCATTGTAGAGAGGTTAACTTTCTCATAAATTTGATTGATTGTTAAGTCCCTTGAGTGCTAACTTTTCTCAGTCAAATATGAATGATCTTTATTCTAATTAATTGAATATGGATGAAATGTATTATTTGTATCGCTATACCCAAGCTGTCCTTGAAAAATAGCTATATTATCTTTCTCTTTAGACATCCTACATCCCTCAAGCCTAGAAGAAGAAGTTAGTTTTATAGTAATATTAATCTCATTTCTTTTGGCATTTTGTTTCCTGCCTTTAGGTCCATAATTGGGGTCTTGTGAAGTGGAGATTTTGTATTTGTCTTTGGCTACGGGTTAAGCCATTGAACGTGTTGTGGTTTCCTTAGAAGAATGGAATTGAAATATGAGTTGTGCTGCAACAGCATTAGAATGATTGTGAAGAGCGATTTCGAGTCAGAAAGACTCGTTTTGGGGTTTCATTTGATTGGACATTTTTATTACTGATGGTGAGAATGTATGCTAGTAGAGAGAGGTTAACTTTCTCATAAATTTGATTAGTTGTTAAGCCATTCGAATGCTAACCTTTACTAGTCAAATATGAATGAACCTTATTCCAATTAATTGAATATGGATCAAATATATTATTTGTGTAGTTATACCCAAGAAAGCCTCGAAAAACAGCAATCTCATCTTTCTCTATAGACACCCTACCACCTTGCAAGCCAAGGAAGATAAAGCTAATTTTACAGTAATATTAATCTCATTTCTTTTGTCATTTTCTTGCCTGCCTTTAGGGTCATAATCAAGGGTCTTGTGAAGTGGAAATTTTGCATTTGTCTTTGGCAGTGGGATGAGTCGTTAAACGTGCTGTAGAATCTTTTGAAGAATAGGGTTAAGAAGTCAGTTGCGCTGCAACATCATTAGAATAATTGTGAAGAGGATTTCAAGTTAAAAAGACTCGCTATGAGCTTCTATTTGATTGAATATTCTTATTGCGATAGAGAGAATGTATGCCATTGTAGAGAGGTTAACTCTCTCAAAATTTGATTGGTTTGTTAAGCCACTTGATTGCTAATCTTTCTTGGTAAAATATGAATGAACCTTATTCTAATTAACTAGATATAGATTGGATATATTATTTGTACGGCTATACCTAAATAGGTTTCAAAAAATTGCAATCTCATCTTTATTTATAGACACCCTACTATCAGCAGGCCTTGAAGAAAAAGCCAGTTTTACAATAATATTAGTCTTGTTTCTTGTGGTACTTTCTTTCCTCCATTTGATGTCATAATTAGGGTCTTGTGAAGTGGAGATTTTTCATTTGTCTTTGGCTGCAAGTTGAGTCATTGAACGTGCTAAGCATCCTTAGAAGAATGGAGTTGAGAAGTGAGTGCTGCAGTAGCATCGTTAAAATGACTGTGAAGAGGGATTTCGAATAAGAAAGACTCACTTTGGGCTTCCATTTGATTGGATATTTTTATTGTGATGGTGAGAATGCATGCCATTGCAGAGAGGTTAATTTTCTCATAAATTTGATTGGTTGTTACGAAAGCTCTAGTGCTAACTTTCCTGGTCATATATAAATGAATCTTATTCTAATTAATTGGATACGAATAGGAAATATTATTTGTATAGTTATACCCAAGCAAGTCTCAAAAAATAGCAATCTCATTTTTCTCTACGGACACCCTACGACTCGAAATCCCAGAAGAAAATGCTAGTTTTATAGTAATATTTGTCTCATTTCTTTTGGCATTTTCTTGCCTGTCTTTAGGGTCATAATCAGGGCCCTGTAAAGTAGAGATTTTACGTTTGTCTTTGGCAATGAGTTGAGTCATTAAACGTGCTATAGCATCCTTAGAAGAATGGGGTTGAGAAATGAATTGTGCTGCAGCATCATTAGAATGACTGTGAAGAAGAATTTTGAGTGAGAAAGATTCCCTTTGTGCTTTCATTTGATTGGATATTCTTATTACAATGATGAGAATGCATGCCATTGTAGGGAGGTTAACTCTCTCATAAATTTGATTGGTTGGTAAGCTACTCGAATGGTATCCTTTCTCGATCAAATATGAAGGAACTTTATTTCAATTAATTGGATATGGATCGGATATATTATTTGTATGGCCATATATAAGTAGGCCTCGAAAAAATGCAATTTCATCTTTTTCTATAGACACCCTACCACCAGCTACCCTTGAAGAATAAGCTAATTTTATTGTAATATTAGACTCATTTCTTTTGGCATTTTCTTGCTTGCCTTTAGGGTCATAATCAAGGCCTTGTGAAGTGAAAATTTTGCATTTGTCTTTGGCAGGTTGAGTCGTTAAACGTGTCGTAGCATCTTTAGAAGAATGGGGTTGAGAAGTGAGTTGTACTGCAACATCATTAGAATGACTGTGAAGAGAGATTTTGAGTAAGAAGGACTCGTTTTTGGCTTTTATTTGATTAGATATTCTTAAGGCGATGGTGAGAATGCACACCATTGTAGAGAGGTTAACTTTCTCGTAAATTTGATTTGTTGTTAAGCCCTCGAATGCTAACTTTTCTCTGTCAAATATGAATGAACCTTATTCCAATTAAATAGATATAGATTGAATATTTTATTTGTACTGCTATACCCAAGAAGGACTCGAAAAATAGCAATCTCATCTTTCTCTATAGACATCTTACCACCCGCAAGCCTAGAAGAAAATGTTAGTTTTACAGTAATATTAATCTCATTTCTTTTGGCATTTTCTTGCCTACCTTTAAGGTCATAATCAGAGTCTTGTGAAGTGGAGATTTTGCGCTTGTCTTTGGCAGCGGGGTGAGTCGTTAAACTGTTCTTCTTCTTCAACCATCACTTCATCAACTTCAATCCCATCAAAATAATCAATATAACTATTTGCTCCACCCCAAACTTTCTTTGATATCTTAAACACTGCAATATAATACTACAAAATTCGAATAGGGCTCTTCCCATTTTTTTCTTTCTCTAAATTCTTCTAGTATTTTTCCTTCAACTTTCAAACTTTCTCATAAATTTGATTAGTTGTTAAGCTACTCAAATGCTAACATTTCCCTGTCAAATATGAATGAAACTTACTCTAATTAATTGGATACATATCAGATATATTATTAGTACGCCTATCCCTAAGTAGGCCTCAAAAAATAGCAATATTATCTTCTCTATAGACACCCAACCACCCGCAAGTCTAGAAGAAGAAGCTAGTTTTACTATAGTACTAGTTTTGTTTCTTTTGGCATTTTCTTGTTTGCCTTTAGAGTCATAATCAGGGTCTTCTGAAATGGAGATTTTGCATTTTGTCTTTGGTAACGGATTGAGTCATTAAACATGCTGCAGCATCCTTAAAAAATGAGATTGAGATGTGAGTTGTGCTGCAGTATCATTAGAATGGTTGTGAAGAGAGATTTCGAGTAAGAAAGACACGCTTTGGGCCTCCATTTCATTGGATAGCCTTATTGCAAGGGTGAGATTGCATGCCATTATAGAGAGGGAAAAATAGGATTAGGATTAGATGGTTAACTTTTGGAGTTTTGAAATAAAGGGATATTTCTGGGATTAGAATAGGCATGACAAAAAATCACTGAGAATCAAAAAGTAAAAAACAATAAGAAACCAAATGAGACTATCTCTTGCTGAATATTGGTACAATACCATATTTCGCAACAACATTCAAATAATGCCCTTAAGGCTCTATATGGATATCAACCGCCTCCATTTCCATTTGACTCATATTTTAATACTGTGCTACTAATTGCTTACTAGTTCTTACAAGATAGATAAAATATTATCCAAAGTCTCAACGAGCATTTCAATAAAGCTTAGCAGAGAATGAAATTCTATATAATAGACATAGGAATTGATAGAGAATTTCAGGTAGGTGATTGGTAACGTATTATATTTTTTTCATAAAATGTAAAGTATCCTATGTATACAATATTACTAAATTACAATGCAAAAATAATTGGTAATACCACGATAATACTGTTGAATCAAATTAATAATCAAATTGCAAGAAAGTCTACTTAGTCCAGGTTAAAATTCTCAACTAGATCAAGTATTAATTAACAAACGACTAGTAGCAATATTTTCAACGAGTTCATGGTCTTTGTCATTCTTCAGAACTGACAATGATTAATCCCGTTGCATGGTTCATGTTTAATTAGTCATTTTTTTTTAATCGAGATCAGACTTTCCTTGTAAATTACAATTTAGCCACACATGTAATCGTCCTCCTCATCCCAAACAACAATTTCTGGAGTTCCTAGCCAGTGAGGGGACAGAAATCAACAGTTGTTCACCAACCCTTTGTAGAAGAAGGAATTGATCCTTCCAAAAATCTAAAGGCCTATCCCTTTCTAACCCTATCCGAGTCGAATATTTTCTTTGAGTCCAAGACTTCTTAACACCATATTCATTCATCATGCATGCATCAATTTGCATGATAATAGGATCTGTTAGTGTGCCATACCCTAGGTGAAAGCATGAGACACAGGCAAGAGATTCTTCGAGGACAGCAAGATGAGTAAAAGGAAACTTCTCAGGGCAAGCATCATCAATAGGTAATTCTATCTCTTGGCATACTTCATCGCTCGTATGCAAACAAAAAAAAGATCACTGGCCCTTTTCCTTGTTCCATCAAATGTGTTCCA
The DNA here is from genome assembly GCA_024721245.1 of Mitragyna speciosa. Lineage (NCBI taxonomy): Eukaryota > Viridiplantae > Streptophyta > Magnoliopsida > Gentianales > Rubiaceae > Mitragyna > Mitragyna speciosa. The sequence goes on from CM045553.1 coordinate 33,395,413, forward strand.
ATAAAGGAATCCGTTAACAAACATGAAGTAATTATAATGTCCCTCAACTGGAAACGGGGAATCTATTTCTCTCCAACTATCATCATTAAGGCTGTATATCTAGCTTTATATTTAAATATAGTAGTATTCTTTAAAAAATGACGGTATCAAGCCACATTAGCAAGTTTGTAGTTGTCATTAATGGCATTGTACCTAATTGTAATGTTAGATATATTGTCAAAGGACCAAGGGTCAAAGGGCTGAGGAAGAAGTAGCCGATTTCTCTCATTGCTAGATTAAATAAATACATACCACTCACATTCTTAGTGCAAACTAGACCATTGCAATGGCCTAAGAACCTTAAACAATAGTTAAAATGATTTGGAAAAGGTAAGTTCTTAAATGCAGGGCCATTTCAGAGAAAGATTCAATGTTAGGATGGATGGATATATGAAGGATGGGCTCTTGCTCAGGATGAAGAAATTCAAAAAGACGACGCTTAATAATGACACATTTTTTGGCATGGTTGAGATGGATAGCTATGAAGTTAGGACTTTTGATAAGGGCACACCAGCATTTACAAACGCATCTTAACCTAATCAATGATTCTACCGACAATTGAAGAAAAATCTTTGTCAACACGTCGATGGGTAGGTGATGAGGATCCATCATCACGCAACACCAAACTTATGAAACCAAACTCAGAATTTACACAAATAATAAACGATACAAAAAATTTTCTACAGCATAACTACTCAATTCAAGGCAAAAGCCAACACCATTAAATAATAGCTAATATACATCTGCAGTACAACCATACTAGTATTTTGCAGTTTCTTAATTATAACTTTGCATTGAAAATAGGAGTACTGGTTGTAGTACTTCCGATAGAGATGAATTTAAGAATAAAACGCAAGTAACTATGGCTCTAGCCAAGTCTAAAAGTATGACCATGTGGCAAGCACATAAACATTCTTCATTTTATTCAATGTGATCTGATTGATCAATTTCAACTCTACCTTTAGCTTCATGATTTGTTGTTTATTCTACATAAATTTTAGTTCCATGCATTTCATTTCCAATCCTATTGCCTTTTCACATCTTATGTACCTCAAGTTCTCTTTCTTCAAAAAATGATGTTTAGATGAGTAGGACAAACGAGGATCCTCTCAATCAAATATCATAACCATATTGCCCTTCATCTTCTTCTTCTTCTTCTTCAACCATCACTTCATCAACTTTCAATCCTATCAAAAGGATTCAATACTACTATTTGCTCCGCCCCAAACTTTCTTTGAAATCTTAAACACTGGAATATCATACTACAAAATATGAATAGGGCCTTCCCCATTTTTTTTTCTAAAATCTTCTAGTATTTTTCCTTCAACCTTCGAAATTTCTCATAAATTTGATGGGTTGTTAAGCCACTCGAAAGCTAACCTTTCCTTGTCAAATATAAATGAACCTGACCCCAATTAATTAGATATAGATCAAATATATTATTTGTACTGCTATACCCGAGCAGGTCTCAAAGAATAGCTATCTCATTTTTCCCTATACCCTACCACCTGCAAGCCCAAAAGAAGAAGCTAGTTTTGTAGTAGTATTGGTCTCATTTATTTTGGCATTTTCTTGCCTATCTTTAGGAACATAATCAGGGTCTTGTGAAGTGGAGATTTTGCATTTTTCTTTGGCAGCAGGTTGAGTTATTAAACATGCTGCAATGTCCTTGGAAGAATGGGGTTGAAAAGTCAGTTGTGCTGCAACATCACTAGAATGGCTGTGAGGATGGATTTCGAGTAAGTAAGACATGCTTTGGGTTTCCCTTTGATTGGAAATTCTCATTGCGATAGTGAGAATGCATGCCATTACAGAGAGAGAAAAATAAGATTTGGATTAGATGGTTAACAGAGAGAGAAAAATAGGATTAGGATTAGATGGTTAACTTTTAGATTTCCGAGATGAAGGGATATTTTTAGGGTTAGAATATGTTTGACCAAAAATTACAAGAACTGAAAAGTAAAAAAAAATAAGAAACAAGATGAGACTATCTAATTGTTAAATACTGGTACAATACCACATTTCGCAACAACATTCAAATAATTCTATTTAAGGCTTTATATGGATATCAACCATTCCTATTTCCATTAGACCCTTACTTTAATATTGTGTTACTAATTGCTTCCTAGTTCTTACAGGACAGACAAAATATCATCCAAAGTCTCAACAAGTATCTCAATAAAGCTTAGCAGAGAATGAAATCCTATATGACAAACATAGAACTGAGAGAGAATTTCGAGCAAGTGATTGGTAACATATTATATATTGCAACTGTCTTTGAATACAAGCAACAAAGAAGTTTGTGAAACCAAATTTAGAATTTACACGAATAATCAACAATAGAAAATTTTTTTTATAGCATAACCACTCAATTCAAGGCAAAAGCCAACATACATCTCCAATACCATTATACTAGTAATTTGCAGTTTCTTAAATATAACTTTACTTTGAAAATTGGAGTATTGGTTGTTGCATAGAGATGAATTTAAGCATAAAACACAAGTAACTATAGCTCTAGTCGTGTCCAAAAATATAACCACGTAGCAAGCACTTAAATCTTCTTAATTTCATTCTACGTGATCTGATTAATCAACTTCGACTCTATTTTTAGCTTCATGATCTGTTGTTCATTCTCCATAAATTTTAGTTCCATTCATTTCATTTCCAATTATATTGCCTTTACACTTCTGATATTCCTCAAGTTCTCCTTCATCGAAAAATGAAGTTCAGATGTGTTGGACAAAGCAAGTTTCTCTCCATTAGTATCAAGAACATGTTGCGCTTCTTTTTCTTCTTCTTCTTCTTCTTCACCATTACTTCATCAGCTCCAATCCCATCAGAAGGATGAATATTACTATCAACTCCACCCCAAACTTTTTTTGAGACCTTAAACACTGTAATATCATACTACAAAGTAAGAATAGAGCCCTCCCCTTTTTTTCTTTCTCCAATTTCTTCAAGTATTTTTCCTTCAGCCATTTAACTTTCTCATAAATTTGATTAGTTGTTAAACTGCTCGAAAGCTAACCTTTCCTTGTCAAATATGAATGAACCTTACTCCAATTAATTGAAGACCGATCAAATATATTATTTGTACGGGTATTCTTGAGCAGGCCTCGAAGAATAGCAATCTCATCCTTCTCTATGGACACACTACCACCGACAAGCCTATAAGGAGAAGCTAGTGTTATAGTAGTATTAGCTTCCTTTGTTTGGCATTTTCCTGCCTGGCTTTAGGGTCATAATTAGGGTCTTGTGAAGTAAAGATTTTGCCTTTGTCTTTGGCAAGGGGTTGAGTAGATAATGGTGTTGCAGTATCATTAGAAGAATGGGTTTGAGTGGTGATTTATGCAGCAACATCATCAGAATGGCTGTGAGAAGAGATTTTGGGTAAGAAAGACATGCTTTGAGCTTCATTTTGTTTGGAAATTCTTGTTGCAATGGCGAGAATACATGCCATTTTATAGGGAGGGAAAAATAAGATTAGGATTAATAGATTGTTAACTTTTGGATTTCCAAGATAAAGGATATCATTGGAGTTAGAATATGTTTGATTAAAAATCACGAGAATTAAAAGTTAAAAAAAAAAAAAGAAGATGAGACTATATACTTCATTTTTACAGTCTGCCTATGTTATGTCCAGTGAGTTATTTTATGTTTATGTGCTTTTCTTTTATCTGGAGAATTTAGGAGTCTTTTTTTTTTTTTTTTGTTAACTTTCATAATTTGCCAATTTTAGATGGTAATTTAAATGCAGTTTTGAAAATTAGATTTCATAAGTCAATTACTTTTTAGTATTTCAATTTCATAATTTTAAAAAACTAGTTTCCTGAAGCTTGTGCGAATTTTTAGGAACTAAATTTGATGAATTTTTGGAATTCAATAAGTCATTTGAATTGCAATTTTGTGGAGCTTAATTTTATTGAAAATATCATGTCAATGAATACTTGCCGGTAAATATTTTTCAATCTTCGGAAATGACCAATATTACGATTATGAACTCTATTGGAACGTGATCTATACCAGCTCCAAGAAAATATGGTCAATGTTCTCTCAAATGCCAAAGCACAAAACAATTAATAATGAGAGAAAGACAGAAAGAAAAATCCATTTTGCCAAATGCAACCAAATTATCTGGAAGCTCTTTAGGTTCAGTTACTAAAAGAGACAGATATTAGTTTCTCAATTAATCATTACCAGATTTTTTTTATTTTTTATTTATTAAGAAAGCTCTAGATAAAAGAATGAGAATTTTCTTCTATCTCATTAAAAAAAAAAAAAAAAGAGGAGCCAAAGTCATACTAATGAGTACTAATACTAGTTTTCAAGTATTCATGTAATTAACTTTTACGTTAACCTACTGTTGAAGAACAGACGTAACCAGCTGAGAGGCATTATCTGAATTAACATTTACAACTTCAACACCTATGTGTAATTCGAATATTAGAGTTTCATTTCATGTTCACAAATTTATGAATGATGTCTGACAATGAACATATAATTGTTGAGTACTGTTTCTTTTCCATGCAATCCATATAAGATTTTGATTTGTTTAATAAAAAGATGTTGTTAGGACAAATAATGCTCTTACATTAGTATTGCATGAACATTCCAAACAAATAAACGTCTATAATACTTTGAGAAGAACTTATTTATACACCCCTCAATTTGAACATTCATCAATCAACCTACATTCCACAGTGGAATGTAAATTTTTTTTTCCCAAGTACCTCAATAATTACATTTGAGATTTGACAATTTATATGTCAAATATCCCACTGCATTTAACAACACCACTACAATTTGGATCACCTTATGTTATCAAAGATTGAGGACAATTAAGTCCGATTGCGGCCATTGATAGAATGAAAATTGGAAAAGTTGACCGGACTTTATTGAAGCTAACTCCAACCTTATAAATGGCAAATAGTGGTCATCAGGAAACAATTGAAGATATCAGCCAAATTTTTTGGACATTACCAAGTGCTGGAAAAAGTTGGTCAAGTAGCTTATCGCTTACAACTGCCTCCTCAATATAAATTCCATCTAGTCCTTCATGTTTCTCTTCTCAAGAAGTGCATAGGCAATAGAGATGGCAAATGGACAGGATGGGCGGGATTTGGACTGAAACTTAATTAGAATCATAAAATATGGGATATACCCAAACAGTCCCATATTGGTCATGTGATCAATATGGGCAAGATTAAAATGGACTTAGGACCCATTTTGGTATGGCTCAAACAATAGTAATTTTTGTAATAGCAAAATAAATAAATTATTGGATATACTTGTAATTTTGAGTCATTTAAATGACATTTGGCTATTAAATATTTTAAATTTTAATTTTAAGTCATTTGAATAATATTTAAATAATGATTTATCATACTCATGAAAGGTCCAAGTAAATTCCATTTATACCTATATTTAAATGGGTATTGTTGTGTATATTCCCATTTAGGCCCAATCTCACCCATCTCGTCCAAACTAAATTTGAATATAGGAATCCATTGAGTACCCATTGAGTTTTGGGACTTAATTGCTGCCTCTAAAATTAGGCAATCACTAGGTAATTTCTTCTACATTTCTAGAATTTGAACTTGAAGATCAATTGCTTCTGCTACCCGAGGCTTTGCTTAAAAAGAGGTCTATTTTGAGAAACAAGGAACCAGTTTTCCAATGGCTAATCAAATGGCATAGTTTCAATGAGGAGGAAGCATCCTGGAAGGATGTATCATTCATCAGGAATATTTCCAGAGTTCAATCCTTGGGGACAAAGATTGTTTTTGTGGGGAAGGCAACTGTCATGAACCAAGATGTTTGGACTAGAAACGACACCATTTTCATAACAACAAAAGCAGTTAGAATTTTAACTACTTCCTCCACGTGTCTATGGGCTAGTTAGGTTAGTTATAGATTCTGTTAGTGGAAGCTGGTTAGTGAACAAAGAATAAAAAGTAGGAAGGTCATTGAAAGTGCAAGGATTGATGTAACAGATTTTTTCTCTAATAACATTCCCTTTTGTCTCTTCTCTCTCTGTTCAGTAACAAATTCGAAGCTATTTAAATACTTGATTACCAAGGACCTGATAGGTTACCTCTAAGTAGAAGTTAAGGGTTCAAATCCCCTCAACTATATATTCCCCTTCTCTATTTATTTCTATTTGCATCTAGTTCCTTCGTTCCACCTACATCCAATTAGAGGTCAAGGGTTCAAATCTCCTAACTGTATTTCCCCTCCCATTTGTTTCCATCTATCTTTAGTCCATTTGTTCCACCTATGTCTAGTTGGAGGTTATGGGTTCTAGGAGTACAAGGGTTCAAACCCCTAACTACTAGAAAAGAATAGGATACCCGAAGAGTTGAATATTTGGAAGTGATGAAGCTGTAACGAAATAAAATGTCATATCTTCAATTTCAAGCTGAGGATAATTCAGGAAGTATGTAAGCTAGAATTTGGATGTTCAGGTTTGTACAAGAAAACTGATGAACGGTGAAACTCTGGAATTTCTAAGATATAATTAAACGGGAGTAAACATGATGTGTCAATTGGGAGCAAACCCTAAGTCATATATTCTTTCTTTTGGTAAATAAACAGGTCTGTACATCTATTTACAAAGAGCAAGTTACCCAAGTATTCCACAAGTAACCTTCGTTATATCTGCATTAATCAAATAATCTACCCTAGTAGGTAGTTGTCTGAAGAAAAAAAATAAAGTGATACTTCGTGCTGACTCCTAGATTGGCCAAAAAATCTACACAGAAATTGCCCTCTCTTAAGTATCTAATCTCGAAACTCTTGAGCATACTATATGCAATCAGCTATTAGAGCCCAAACATACAGAGTTATTTTTCACAATTATTATTCAGCATCTTAAACCCAAGTAATATATTCATGTTCATCATTACTTGTAACCCCGCGACAAAGCAAAGACGTGGCATGCATTTACTTCCATATTCAAATAAAAGTGTGCTTGAATCATTAATCTTGTCCACCCTTCTTTCCAATTTGCTCACAATTAAGCTTATGTACTGAATCAACCGAAGTGTTAAATCTATTAAAACTACAGAAAATCTTCCTACAATAATTTTTTTTTCAAATTTTGGAATGCCGAAATGTTAAAAGGGTTTCCTCACTCTTGTGTGCATACTATGCCTGCATAATTTTTTTCCAAGCCCTTACAGAAATTAGTGCGTATATTTTCAATCAATGGGCGGCTTGAGATTAAGCTTTGAAGCATAGCAACATTCAAGTAAACATGGTCAAGAAAGAATTTCTGGACCAGACAACGTTGCATCATTTTGAGTATCGAGGATTGAACCGTCCTGATAAACTTGCTTCATATTTCACCCCTATCAAGGTGATAATTTCCCAATCTTCCGTTGCATACGGTCCTACAATAATACTAATCAAGGTGAACACTATATTGCACTGAGCTCGATTTGAATTTTATTTTAATCTGACTTGATTTTGTGCGAGCCGAGCTCAATTGCTCTAACAGGATTTTATCAAACAAAACTTGAATTGAGTTCTAGCTAGTACTATGATTTATTTGTATGCAAATTTTGTATATTTTACGCACTTTTATTTTAATTGAGTTATACAAACTTAATAAACACAAAATGTTTTTGGTCCTAGTATTTTGATTTATTTGAAATAAATTTTTATGTTTTACGTACTTATACATAAACCAAGATATACAAATTTAATGAACACAAAATCTTGTTGGTCCTCAGTTTAAATTCAAGCATCGAATAATTCAAATGAGTTTGCCTAATCTTTCACCCCATCAATGTGAGAACCCTTCGATATGTAGTTTAAATTCTCTGTTCAATTTTTTAGTATTTAATACTATTTAATATAAAATTACGCGTATCAATGTAAAATTATATTAAATTACATTACTCTATTTAATAATATAACATACTTTTATAATAATATAACGTAATTTTATATTGAATACAACTTTAAAAAAAATTAAATAAAATATCTGATCCGTCTAATACGCTTAAGCACGGGTCTTGGCGGTGTGATTCCGACATTTTCCTTGTATTGCGAAGATGTTGGGTTCTATTTATGTAACAGTGCTTCCTAGTGTGATTGATTGATTGATTGATTAGGGAATCAATTTTAGCATTTCCTTCTTACGATATAGTCATCCCTTAATATTAACATCCCGGCTCTTGAAACAAGATTAATCTCTTCTCTCCTTAACTCTATGTTGCTTCATGATCTAATCTTTGGTGTTGAGTGAACTCTGCGTTGTTTTTCATGGCCTTTCTCATGAGTGCACGTGAACGAAATTTTTTATTAAGTCCTGGAAAGCGACCACCCTAGATTATCTACACCGACAGTGGAAGAATAATCCTCTGAAAATATGATAATGTCCTTTCCAACTCTTGTTTCAATAGGCTCGTGTGACAATTTTATCTATGGTTTTGCAAAATTTTATCTGTGTTCGGAAAAGATGCATCACTAGTCAAGTATTTTTGATGTTGTCGTCGTATGTTAATTTACAATAGCCATTTACAGATTGCTTTAGCAATTGATTTGCAAGTCAAATTCTTGTTGCTTTTGCACCATCTAAATATTACATACAAAAATTTAGACAGGCAGCATAATTGTATAAGAAGTTAATCTTTAAGTAGACACTAATCAAAATAGACTTACGGTAGAGAAGTTAGGGTTTAGCCTTTTAAAATTTTTTGTAGAAACTCTACATATTCAAGATAATTCAAGATAATTCGATATGAAAATGAGTTTGGAGAAACAATCGACATGCAGAATATTTCCTATATCCTTCCAAATGAGAAGAGTACTTTTGTGACTATCAGCTTACTAATGTTAAGGAAATGCTTTTTGGTATTGCAGTTGTGGTGTGTGTGATTGGTTAATCTTTTTATTTGCAGTTCGGCTAAACATAACCATTAGTACCAATTCAATAAAACATACCCTTGGCCATACCTTACTCGATTGAAGACCATGTTGTATTTGGAAAAAAGAATAGACATGAAGCATACACCATATAATTCTATTCCAAATTATGGAAGAATATGCATCTAATAGACAAAAATGAATAAAACAGGTAATGTAGAAGTCCACCACCAAAATACATTGTCATAATTTTGAATATTTAAATTACACTATCCATGGATAGGTAAATGATATCAGCACCCTTCAAAAAGTTTCGAGCACTCCTTCTCTCCATCTAATGCAAAAGAGGGGAAAGAGTGCCTAAGGTTTTTTAAGAAGTGCTAATATCATTTACCTATTGGATATTGTGAATTATAGAGTTATATTCTTCACTTGTTTCCATTTCCTCTAATTCTTATAAACCTATAAAAAATTACTCCAGTGCATAAAATGTATATTAATCTTCAACACCAAATCCTAAAAAGAATTAATTGACCTTATATATGGACTAATTCAGTTAATCGCGATTTTTAAAAAATTAAGTACTATATACTCTAACCCTATTCTTTCACATGGATTCGAACTATATTCCAGTTTGTTACCATATTTTTGAGTTTGGACCTATTCGATAATTTTTTTTTATTTTTTTAACTATCCTTCCGTTATTTTAAAAGCTCTTTGAAGTTTAAGCTTTTGGTTCATGTTACTGCATATAATTATCTTGGAATTTAGAAAAGGGTACTTTTAAACTAAAGCTTTCGGTTCTCAAATTTAAACCTATGCAAGTGAAAGGCTTTATTTGTTCGGTTCTATTTTTTAAAAGTATGATTTTTGAAAAATTTTAAATATAGTTTTTAAATTAAATTTTTATCTTAACGAATACGTATTTATTAAAAAAGAATTTAAAACTATTATAGGTAATATTTTTTCGAAAAAAAAAAAAAAACCATCCAGAGCCTTGAGAACATAGATTACAGTGCAAACGTCAACTGGTTTGACTATTTAGGGAGGGATTTCTAAAGCTGATAAACAAAATTCATAATAGAGTTCAAATTTTATTTCTCTACAACTCCTTAAAATTAGTGCCTTACTTAAAAACTCTCTCTCTCTCTCTAGCCTTCTGTAGTGTAGACCTGGACCCACATAACTGTTTAAGACAATTAAATTACGTTTCTTCGCCCATCACTTTCTCTCTCTAAAAAACCAAGATTCTCTCCCTATATCCTCTCAAAACCGAAGGCGTAGAGCATATCGAATTCCCACCGAAATCGCAGAAGTCTCCCGCTCCAATACGCCTATTCGGTCTGGTAATCAGAATTTTCGGAAAATTTCCTGTCCTGCGATCGTTTAAATACTTTCGCTTGTCGTTCTGCATGCGAAATGATAGTTGAATTGCGTTAGAATCTTGTTCGTATATGCGTGGCGAAAGGTCCTAGGGTTTTCCGTTTGTGATCAATCATGTTCTTGGTGTTTATGTTGTTTTCTTGTTGAAAGGTTTGATTCTTGTTGAATTTTAATGGTTAAGATGCTGAAAGTTGTGAAATGATATGATTCTTTGTGAATTTTTTGGTGTTTTTTTTGGAATTTTAATGTGGGGGTGGAGTGGAGTTGTATTGTAATTCTGAAAACCTAATTTTAATGGAAGAATTGGCGGTACCTTATTTTTGTAGGTTTTTGTAATTCTGCAAAGCGTGATTTGATGTTCTTGGCTAATTTATTGGTTTTTGTTTTTATGTAGTTAAGTGAGCGGGGAGAAAATGACGGTTTTAATTGTGCTTTTATCCCCTTTCCGTTTTAATGTAGTTCTGTTTAAGGAGGGGATCGTTGTTCAATTTTATTGCGGGAGTATTGGAGGAGTGTGTAGTTGTCACTCAAATTTATTTTTTTAATAGTAGTCAAGTTTATTTTTTAATAAAAGAAGTTGGCGATATCCTACCTAATTCTTGACCTAAATTAATTATGATTTTTTTTTCGTCCCTAATTTTATAGGCTTCTGTATATATGTAGTTAAGTAAGTTGGAATATAAAGACACCCATCGTGTGTTTTAACTGTGCATTTATATTGGTCTCCATCCTTTGTTTTCCAATATTTTTAATTTGTTTATGTGGGAAGTATAAGATTTTAATTGTACTTTCCTGATATCTGTCGATGAAACTTGAAGACCTAATGATTCAATCTACGCAGATTGAGGAACATATGGTATGTAACAAGGAAAGCAAAAGTCAAGGAGTTTAAGGTTGTGAACCATGAGGTAGGATGTTTTAAGTGGAATCCAAGTTTAAATACTTAGTTTAGTATAGATCAGGATTGGCGGAAAGTGGAGACTTTGGGGATGTATGTACTGCAGGAGCTAGAAGACAATTGTTGCTAGATGTGTAGTCAGTTTGGTTTTAAAATCTGGAAGAATTGTTTCTGATTCGGGTTAATGATGTAATAATCTTGTTTTGGGTTTCCCATATGTGGTTTTGAATGGACCATTGAATGCTAATTAATGTTCCCTTTATTGTATTTTTCTTGTCCCCTATAGTTGATCTCACTTTTTAAGGAGATGTATATTAATTAAATGTCATTGTTTTAAAATGATGTTTTTGCTGCTATCCAATCATTTTTACATGCGTGTAAAAGTCTTGGGACTGTTGTTGTTATTTGCATTTGGACAACTATTTTGAAGCATCCCCAAAAGGAAGGACACTTGAATTGGTAGAAAGTGAGTGAATTTTTATGCCTGGTGTTTTTCATACGGAAAATTTATCTTTATGAAGAGATTACATTAAATGCCACCTTATTTAAGGTCTATTGATGAAATTTTCTTGCATTTTTTTATGTTTCAAATTAGGACATCCCATGAGGGAACGGAATGGAGCATGATAAAAATATATGGAGGCAGTACTTGTTATGGATTTGAGTGAGGAATAATGGTGGTTGGTTGGATAATCTTTACTTTTTAGTGAGCTTGACCAATAAATTTTACACATCTAAAATACTTCTCTTGTCAATTCCAAGTTAGTTTGCAGTTGCATCATTGGTTGCATTGGACAAATGATGCATATTTGCTGTTGATGCAAAACTCAGGAATGTCAAGCATGTGTTTATTTAAGAAGAATGTGCGACCTTTGTTGCTCAGCACTGTGTTTGTATGAAACAAAATTTTAACTTTGTTACTGAATATGGATTTACTTTAGAAAAGAAAAGTGCCTTTACATAGTTCATCTGCCCATTTATTTGGTTTTTTATAATTTAATTCAACCATCTGAATTTGAAATTTATGTGAACTGTAAATGACGCTTTATTTATGTAGATTTACATGAAGGATGCTGTAGCATAAAATGGTTCGCGTACTATACTACACTTGAATGAGACGTGAACTGCATTAAAATTACTTGCTGTATCTGTCTGGCCAGAAAGCTGAATAATGTCTGGCGGAGAGATCAGAAAGGTGTCACGGCAAGATATACAGTTGGTAAGTTCAGGTTTCTTATCCATTAGATGCTGACTGATTCTATGTCTTCATTTGCTGGTCATCCTGTTATCTGACTTTTCAGGCTTCAGGTTTAGCATTGCACTATGGTTAACTTATATTTCTGTTTCAACTTTTTTCTCCTAATGCTTGGACTGGTGTGGAATAAGAGAGATGAATCATCTCTCCTAAATTATGTGACTGTTTTTTTTATGTGTATCTATTCCCAAATCATTGTAGGAATGGCACGCAATCCCTAATATCAATATTTGATTCGTGAAGATCTGATTTGGATTTATCGCTTCAAAATTCTGAACTGGGACAAAACTGTGAATTTGCTGTTTACAGTTGGTATACATAGGCTCTAAATTAGCTCACTGGTTTGGTGGATGAGCACTTGCTAATCTGATTGGGCACATTTGGATAAATGACTAAGTTGGTTTTCAGACTTGTTATTGAACTTTTTACCTATTCTATTCTTTCAAAGAATATTTTTGACCTTTTTGGCAACAGTTTTACACATTGAATTAGCTGCACTACATATTCAATATATATAAATTGTTCATTGATTTTAGTATCTCTCACGAGCAAAGACAAGCTGGAAAAGTTTTTCCATGTTTCGCTTTTTAGGAAATGAGGCTTGAGTTTAAGCTGAAGCTTGACTAAATTTACAATAGGGATAGGGGGGAATGAGCTTAAATATTAGTTGTATGTAAACAACTGAGATTCTTCTACAACCTTCTGTGAGTTCTTTTACCTTTTGTTTTGGGCAGCTTCTTTTCTTTGGGAGGCGGGGGTGGAGGATTTTGCCCACCTGCTTACGTAAAACACATAATCATAAGTGAAAGTACTAACATTGTGGAAATTGAAATGGAATCTGATTTACTTTTGTTGTTGGATTACTCTTCAATATGCATCTTGTGTCAAGCATCAACAATTTAGCTTTTACTGCTCAAGAATATTACCAGTCAAGCATGAGTGTTCTACGTGCTCCATTGCATACAGATTATGAATGGCATTTTAAATATTTTATCATGTGCTTCTTCTGTTAATATTAAATTAAAAGTGTTTTAACAGATACCTGTTATGCCTAGTTTTATAAGACTTTCTCTGTCATGGTGCATCACTTTTGATGTGTAGATCTAATTTCAACTCCAGGTGCAAAATCTTATTGAAAGATGTCTTCAGCTTTACATGAGCCAAAGGGAAGTTGTGAATACACTTCAACAGGCTAAAATAGAGCCAGATTTTACTGAACTAGGTAAATGTCCTCAAGATGCTTTAGCATATGCTTTGTAATTAAATTATGTTGCTTGTCCCAACAAGAGTGAGCCAATGAAACGCTTTTGTCCTTTTTATTTGTTTCTGATAGCAAATGCATTAGTTTTAAGGTGATCTTTCTTCTTTATCCTTTGGATAAATTGAAAAATTTACTCAGCTTAGGTAGATTTATGTGGGATCCTGTGACTGATGGTCTTTAATCCTGTATCTGGGTATTTCCTACTTGATGGGCATTTGACTCTCATATTATAATTGTTCCCCCTACCTTCCTAGCTGGTAATCCAAAACACCAGGGAGACCCGGAAGCACTTTCAGAGAATGTGTATCATAGTAATAGGAATAGCTCAGATTAAGTTATACATGGCTGGAAGGAGTCTCTGTGTAACAATTGACGTCAATTTAGGAGGGTATCTTTATTCATTTTGATTTTGTAGATATTTCTTTTTTATGGTTTAAATGATCTGATTTATTCTGACTACTGATAAATTGGCAATGATAAACCCATGGAAAATCAATAATTAATGCTGCTGACTGCAAATATAGTATTTTCTAATTTTGGAGGCACTTAGCTTACATGTATACAAGAAAAGGGATAAAGAAATAAGCAATTGAGAGATCTTGTATATGTATTTTTCATGCCATGTCACTTCCCCTTGTGTCTTAACACTGGCTTTGATAAAATGGCGACTTCCATCTTTGCCCTTATACATTTGCTGAAGATGTTGTTCTTTAAAAACAGTGCTCACTTAATCTATCGCTTGAAATAATGTGGATGTGATCTTTTTTTGGGGTTGGGTTGGGAGGGTTGTGGAAGGGGAAGTTTCAAATGTTACTTTATTTAAGGAAAAGAGCGAAGGCTAGGTTCAAGCTTTTCAGTCTTCATGTTGGTTTAGGAATAGGGGTGTGATTTGGTTGGTAAATCGGTATTTGGTAAAATAAATTCGGTAAATTTTACTTGAAAAAAATACCTGCCTATTTTGATTTCAAAACCAAAATTACAGAATTTAATTTCATAATTCGAATTCAGTGATTGTTGGGTTGAACAAAAAATTTGACCCAACCACCATACTCCAACATCGAAAAATACATATTGGACCTAATAAATATTATTCAATCGAATAATTCACCATTTAATTGTTGCATAAACCCTTTCTTGTCTTTTTATTGTTGGTTTCCGTGAATGTGAACGTATAAATAATGATGTGTTTATAGCTGCCTAAAGAAGAAAATACCTCGAACATAATTTAAAACAGAATTTGGTAATCACCTTTTTGTATCTATTAGGTGGCTTAATTCCACCAAGCCCCTCAGAAAGAGGCGTCATTAATAAAATTGAACTGAGGCTACTAGGTGAATTTACGTAATAGGCAATACAAGTTTAGTAGAACTAAAGGAAATTTACTGATCTGCATTGATTTCTGTAAGCCTGCCTATTGTGCAAAAGCATTGTAGTGAAATGTCATTCCTAATTTGTCGCTTGTTGTTACAATTCAGCATGGCATGATCTTATCATTTTTTATTTTTGCAGTGTGGCAGAAACTTGAAGAAGAAAACCAGGAATTTTTCAGGGCGTACCATTTGAGGTTGATAGTTAAGGATCAGATAACAAGATTTAACCAGTTGCTGGAAAGACAGGTTGAGCTTATGCATCACATATGTCCTACAGGAATTGCTTCAATTCCCGTGTCTAATGGATCTCAGATTCCATCAAGTAAGAAATTTTTTTTTCTTGGACAAGTTGGTTACACTTTTGACCTTCATGAGAAAATGTCAAGGGATAAATTCCTGTATATCAGCTGTTCTTTTCTTCTGTGATGTACTTAAAAGAAGTCAGTGAATGGACATGTGTAGACCCTTATGATTTAGTTATAGATTCATGTTCAATAAATTTTTTGTGTTACTATTATCTTTTGTATGTTTTCTTCTGTTAGTCTGTCTTCTTGTTTCAGCATATTTCTAGTTTATTTTACCTGATTCTATATACCACAATTTGCAAATAATCAGTTGACAAGTAAAAATAGATTCTGTTAGGTTGTAGCATGACTGATTCTTGTTACCACATTTGGACAGTGCACCACAATATGGTGTTCAATGCCTCTGAACATACTGTTGCGCCTCGTACCATTGAATCAATGCACCAAGATGTCAGTATAAATCTGCCTAATGCATATAACAGTGGTGCATCCACATTACAACCATGTATACCATCAGCTATTGAGTTGTTTGCACATGCCCGAAGGATTAACGCGCCATCAGACATGCTTTTGGCTCAAAATTCCAATGTTGCAATGATACAAGGAATGAATGATGGGGTAATGAAATCAGAGGTTGGATATGCAGGCAATAATCCTTTCATGTTTGGTCCAGATGGTAGTGTTGTTGATGGTCGGCCTACGATTGGGGATGCATCTGTTTCATCCTATAATAATGCAGAGTCCAATGCCCAATCCTTGAATGGGACAATTTTGGATCCCGAAATGTCATCGTTTGGATTGTTGAATCAGATACCCCGAAACTTTAGCCTATCAGACCTGACATCTGACATCTCTAATAGCTTTGGTTTGCACTCTCTCTCACTCACCCAACCCCCCCCCCCCCCCCCCCCCCCGGGCCAAAAAAAAAAACCGAGAAAAAAAAAATTTACTTTTAGCTTCAAGTGCATGAATCAGTCATCATCATTTACATATGCTTTTATCTTAAATCACTATTTTAATAATGTGGATATCTATATGGCTTGAATGATTTCCTTTCAGATTATATATCAGAGAGCTATTCGAAGTCACCTTTCCTTGCAGCAGATCCTAACAACTTCCTGGATCCCCGTGGAAGGGGAGAACATCAAGGTGACATGTTCGGCTACTGAAATTTTCTTTTAAGATGAATAACTGATATGTTTCCAAAATATGAACAGACAATAAGAGTTTATACACTATATCAGAAGGTTTGTGTTATTTTAGAGATGGTACTATTTTCAATCCTGTTACCAGTTATGTTAGAGATTCCTTAGTCTGAACATAACCCAATTGAAGACTAATTTTTATGTCTTTAAAATGTATTCCATTTAATTAATTAATCTTTGTGATTGGCCGAATTCCTGGAAATATTTCCTACTTTTGGCCGTCCTGCTTGTTATACTTTTCACTGCTTGGATCTCGTTTTTACTCAATTAACAATTCATTTCTTTTTTGTGTTTCATAGGACCTGTCTAATTTGACTTTTTGTCTTTTTTCTTGTAGGCCCAATTGTTCCATAGGATAGAATAGAAGCTTTTGTACATAGTTTTTAGCCGCATGCTGGGGCAACAATTGACTGATTTGCAGATGTTTGCTGCACGTGTCGATGCTATAGTTGCTTCTCATTTGTGTTTCAGATGTTCTTTTCTTTTTTTTTTTAAATTGAAATTAGCTTTTGCTGGAAATACAGTAGATGCTGATGTATAGCAGTGCTACTTTGTAAATATAGTATGGTATTCATTAACAAAAAAACGTTGCTATTTTTTCATCAGGAATACGGTGGGAAGAAGCTTTTAGATTGAATCTGCTATGTGACATGGACATTTTGTTAAGCGTAGGCGTCCAGTAGTTTATTGATAATTGGCTTGCACTTTAACATGGCTTTTATTTTATTTTATTTTTTTTTGAATCGGATTAATGGCTTGCCATATAGCGCCGAACAAGATAGAATGTGCTTAGGATTTTGACTCCAGTACGTGCATGTTTTAGCAGTTTAGTATTAACCTTGGCGAGGGGATAGTGGTTGCATTATTGTCAACCTTAAGCTGGGAATGCTGGCGCTAATAACTAAATAATAGATTTTCTAACGCAATTCGAAAAATCATTTGTCTTTCAAAATGTTCATTGCATACATATGAGCATGCGCGCGAATACAAAAACACCGATTAACATTTTGAAATACAGATGATTTTTCGAATTGCGTTAGAAAATCTATTATTTAGTTATTTCTTTTCCATAACAAAACTCGTCTTTCCTTTCTTTCATTTTTATTTTGATTAAATTTTGATTTCTCTGAAACTTTGAATGTATTCAGTTTTTGTTTTCTAAGTCAATGTTTTTCTCCTTTTTTTTTTTTAATTATTTAAACATGGTTCTCCCTGTTTTACAACGGACCGTTTATATCCCCTTTATTTCCATTGTCAAAACATGTACTTACCCGCCATTTTATCTGGAATAAGCATCTTGTTTGGGAGTGAGTATTGCGTGCACCACGCGTGCCACGTGGCATGCCACGTGGCATGCCACGTGGTGCACTAGAACCAATCACACAGCGCCAAATAATACAAGATATGACCCACTATTGCCACATGGCGATAAATTATTGGTTCTAGTACACCACGTGACAATGCACGTGGTGTATTGTATACTTTTCCTCTTGTTTGGACAATCAGCGTACGTCATAATGGGGTCTACTTTGTCAAGAAAAAACAATATAAAAGTGTTTTAACCTGTTTGTTTTCCACAGCATCTTTCCCCTCGAGTCCACATGGAAAAGCGGAGTTGCCAATATTTTGGCAACCAAATGCCCTTTTTTATAAAGCATACGTTATTGCCAGATAAGCTTAATCACTCCCGCTAGTTATGAGGAGCTTTTCACCAAACCGAAAATAAATAAATAAATAACAGATTTTCGCAAAGGAAAATATTACGAATTACACTGATCCTCTGTGAGCGTGAAATTTTTTAGTTATGAAATTCAGAACTTAATAATTGTACCATGTTTAAATAACTGAATTCAACAATATTCTTGTAGAGCAAAGATGTTCAGGAAACCAGTTATTCCGAACACCTAAAACATTAACTCCATTTAGCACTAGTCCACGGACAAAAATATACACCCCAAGGAACAAGCCTTTTTTCTATACTTGTGGCAACAAGTATTCAGGCCACTCTCTGGTCAAGCATCCACATAATGGAGCCATCATGAATAAAGACATATCTTCATAGAACCTCTAGGAACTCAACTAATGATTTTAAAGGGTACCATTTCCATGTGACTCCCTGATAGATGTGCTATGTACAACAATATAGCTGGCAGATCTCAGTTCAGCTTAGATATGCATCTGAGCATCATCCATCAAATGCAAACATAAGTTCAATAACAATAGAAAAATATTGGGCTGTCAGAGAATTTTACTGCTATTCTTGGAAGTCCTATTTGGGGATTTACAAGTACCCGCTTGGATTGGATGTTTTGCACAAAAGTGGGCATCAAGAAGATGCTGCCTTCAGAGAATTGAAAGCTCTCAATTATCCAGTAGTTACTCTGGTCCAGTCCTGAGCGCATTGTCTAGATCAGCAATCAAATCATTCACATCTTCAATTCCCACAGAAATTCGAACAAGGTCCTCAGTTAAGCCCCTGGCCTCACGTACTGATGCAGGTATGCTTGCATGAGACATGAAGCAAGGCAAGCTAATGAGGGACTTGACACTTCCTGTAAAATCACAAAAGGAGGTGAAAAATGTCAATGGCAATACAAGGTAGAAATTGGATACTATTTTCCAAATATGAATGTGGAAACATCAACAAAGAAACCAACAATATGCCATTTGTACAGTAAAATATAGCAATAAGAAATAAAGATCAAAGTAGTAGTGAACTAGTCCAATCACTCAATTTTATCACTGAAACACATTCAACGTGCAGGCAAGGCGGCGGTAATTTGAGTCACCATCTGTATACCAATACCTTTTTGATCCCGCGGTGTCATGCACCAAATGCATTTGGTTTGTCCATTATTAATGTATTCAGACAGTATCACAGATGCTCTCTATATATGAAAGACATTCTAATGACAGAGATTGAAGAGGCTATGAAGCACCAACCATATATAACAATCAATTAAGCAATAAATCCTGCCAATTAGTTGGATTTTACACCCAATATATAGTGCATGGAAGATACGAAATAAGTTTTAGCATCACTACCACAAACTCTAAGAAGATTAAAAAGTGAATTACCAAAACTGACAGTTATACTGAAGTACTTAGTTGTCTCGGCCACATGCTTAGAGAGTGCCAGCGAGCCTGTAAGGAAACTAAGAACAGAACCTGCACCCCTAGCCTGTAGGAAGTGAAATAGAGGAAAGCTTTTAAGATAAAAAATGGGTATTTTTACTTAAGTGTTGTGTCGAATATTTATCTTGTACCCAATGCCAGTACCTGAGAATAGTGTAAGGTGTGTCCAGGATGAGCAGGGAGACCAGCATAGTTAACTTTCTTCACTCTTGGATGAGAGGAAAGAAACTCTGCTATCTTTTGCGCATTATCCTGCAAAACATGCAAATCATTCAATCTCAAGTTTTGGTAATTGTATTTTATTGAGCTTGTAATCTTGTATTCAGATTAAATGCTACACAAGAATGGCTCGTGCACAAACAATCTGGGAAGGCAAGACACCAGAATCATGCATTTAATGCTCAATGAACTCTGCTCAATGAACTCATCTACTATGTCACAAACCAATATAAATAGCACCTGTTGCTTCTCTATACGCAGGGCCATGGTCTTGATGCCTCTTAAACAAAGCCAGCAGTCAAATGGAGCCAATCCTGAGCCTTCTGCATTCTGTAGGAAATACAAACTCCTCGCTAGGCTGGTGTACACAATAATGAAACATAGACAGACATTGAATAAGAAGTGACAAGGAACACAAGAAGGTAACATTCAGTGTAAAGACAGTAACAAGTATGTCTTCTTATGCATGTGTATCTGTGAGATTGCACATTCAAATGTGTATATTAAGCATGGTTTCCTCAGAAGTCCTATGAAATACTGGTCTAGCAGGATCAGATAACCTGTTCGCAGTATAGTTTCACTAAAATTGTTAAAGAAAAAGTACTTAAGATAAGTTGTCAATAGCGATGTGCTACTGAACTAGTGACCAAACTATCTGATATCAAAAAACTAACCCAAACTAGATACTTCAATACCAGTCACACGCCATCATCAAAATTGAATTGGACAACAATTACAACTTAGCTGCTTCAAACATTGTCGTTTCTGGTCTGAAGGAAGTGTAAAGGGCAATAGACACGTCATTAATCCCTTCTGTCAAGTATGTGTAAAGTTTTACGACTAACCATGATGGCCCAAAAGGGTATGAGGATCAATAGGGAGGAAACAGAAACAGAAACAGAAGTGATGTTGGCTGAGCAAAAATAGAAATGACGTGTGCAGGGAGGGAAGAAGTAAATGCAAAAATAATGGCCGAAAAGAAAATATCTGCAAGTGGAAAAGCAAAACTACCTGTAAAAACAAACTAAGCCTCACAAGTCAAACTAGTATATAACAGATTCATCATTGCAAACTACCATTATTAAAGTTTCCACCAAGAAAATTTTGTACCAATTATTCTCTTCAAATATTCAACAACCTTTCAACATGAGATAATAACTAGCATCAGATATCAATCACAAAGAGAGTCTGTATATGTTTGATTTTTTCTGAATTTTTTTTGCGTGTGTGTGTGTGAGTGAGAGAGAGAGACAGACAGAGCACCTATTTTTTAGTTAAATCATGAAAGTAATTCCCTACTCTTCCAAGAACCTATTTCAGGAGTATGAAATCTCCTTTAGATGAAAACCAATTATGCAACAGTGGAATCAGGGACATTAATCTGATTTACAAGCAAAAGCTTCAGAAGCTACGGCATTAAACGCATTCTGACTTCTGGTATCTCAGCACATTTCAATCCTGGATAAAAAACATTTTGAACAAATGAGAAGTCTCTAGATGACTAGAAAAGAGGTTCTCTGCCCTAATTTGAACTCCAAATGGAGTTCGAATCACCTTTAAGAAAACAATTATCCAGATACTGAAGTCATAGAGATGAACCTAATTTATAAATAAAACTACTGAATGCATTCC
Organism: Mitragyna speciosa; assembly: GCA_024721245.1. Classification (NCBI taxonomy): domain Eukaryota; kingdom Viridiplantae; phylum Streptophyta; class Magnoliopsida; order Gentianales; family Rubiaceae; genus Mitragyna; species Mitragyna speciosa. The sequence goes on from CM045553.1 coordinate 33,416,986, forward strand.
AGCCTTTAAATCTTCGAGAAAATTTTAATCATAAGATCTACGACTGTTGGGAGTACATCAAAAGCTCAAACTGAATAAGAATCAGCAAACATATTAGAACTCAGATTTATAGAAGCTAATGCAGTTTTCTCTGCCGATGATGATTAGAACATAGAACTAACCTTTCTCCTTTAATAGCTAGTACACCAGCCATTACATCACTGTGGCCCGCAATAAACTTTGTTGCAGAATGCATTACAATATCTGAAATTTGATGAACAGATCAACATTCGTCCTTGTCAATCATAATTCTTTGAGACTCAACAAGTGGCATTTAGTACCTGCTCCAAGTTTGAGGGGTTGAGACAGGACAGGGGACATAATGCTGTTGTCCACCAACACAAGAGCACCATAAGAATGAGCAATCTCAGCTATTTTCTGTAATGCGTAAGCGAAAATTAATAAGGAAATAGAAAAGAATATTAAGTGTTAGGCAGGAACCTTAAGGGCAAAACTAAATGATATGTGCACCCGTAAGAGCCATAACATGCGCAAATCAAAAGCTGAAGAGAGAAAAGAGTTGGGATTTCAGATTACACAAATATCAGAAATTTGTTGACGAGGATTGGTTGGACTCTCCACCCAGACAAGCTTGGTCTTGGGGGTGATTGCAGATACAACCTCATCTAAATTTGTTGTATCTACTCGCCTGCACATTACTGATAATCAAACTAATTGTAATTTGCAACAAGAGAAACTATGTAAAGACAAGCAATACTAACTTCACCAGAACTCCTGTATTTGGAATGACTTGTGACAACAATCGATCTGAACCGCCATACATATCATCTCCAGCGACAATCTCCTCACCTATTTTCAAAGGCGAAAACACATAAGAAAGAAAATGTGTGCACCACTCGCTTTCGATGATCGCATACACAACAACACACTGAAGTATTCATGCATCAACACACCAATAGACATTGCTAATCTTTTACAACAAGAACTGAACCAAATCAAATGGATAGTACTCCACATTACAGGAACCACTTCAGTCATGTGGTCACAGGTAATAAATACATATAAAATCTGCACTACACTAAGCTAATACAGGGTTAAAATTATCTGAAAAGACACAAAAATTTGTGGAAGCGGATTACAAACAGGTAACAGAAAGTACCAGTTCCCACAAGATGGGTAACAGCTGACAAAGCAGCCATTCCACTTGTAAAGCATAATGCTCGATCTGCTTTATCAAGCTTGGCCAAAAGCCTGAGTACAAAGAAAGTAATGGTAAAGGGAAGAAGGAGAATTCACGTTAACGACATCAACTACATAATTTGTCAAATATATTCCACAAACCTTTCTAAGACATCTCTTGTTGGATTGCCACTTCTTGTATAATCATATAGGCCATATTCTGTTGCTGAAGGCTGCCAAATAGGATGTATTACATAGTTTGAGTCAGTATACAAGTTGAAGTGTCATCTAATGATAAGCTCAATTCAGTGTCTGCATGTGTGCTTGTTGTACTATAACAAAAAGATGCAACTTGCAAAAGCTTTTCGAAAATTTGCCTCAGAGTGCTAGAATTAATGATTCCAATTAAGTGCAGGCAATTTCTATCTTGTATGGGACACACACATGCATGCAGGACTACAAATCTAGCAAGAATTTGTTAATTTAATACCCTAACATATCTTGTAACATAGCACAATCAATTTTGGGGAAACATGAAGTGAAAGTCATGGTTGAGGAGACATTATGTCTAAAGGCTGATGAAGTTGAAAAGAAATATACATATCACTTTATTGCAGTTTCCCGTCATCATCTAAACATGAGCATTAGCATATAAAATAGCTTCATATCTTTATCATGTACAGCTTTTTTAAGGAATTTCCATTTGATCATCAAACAGCCATGACAAATACCTGCTTGAAAGTAGCTGTTTGATACAGAGGCGTACTTAAAGCTTCGTATGGATCGAACTCGTTAGCAAAATTCATCAGCATTGTGGAGACACTCGGTTCCCTTGGCTCCCCTTCTTTAATATCGATGTCTGCCATCAAATAGTAAATTAAGTCAGCAGTTAGCATTACAATAATTGCCAAAGTTCAGAAACATTGAAAAGGTTGGACAACATAAACCTGTTAAAGAGTCAATAATACCGTCTACAAAAGCTGACATGCTCACATCCATGTCTTTGTCTCTTGCACAACGTATTTCGAATTTCTTGAAACTCAATGACTGACCTTCCCTCACAATCCCTGAAGTGTTGCACCTGAAATTCCCTGGGATATTTCTAGTGCTAAAACCCTACAAATCATCCAAGTTTTCAATCAGAGGCACATTTCATATAAGCAGAGAGTTCCTGTCTTTATCACTACTTTCTCTAAGTTTCCAAATTAATCAAATCCATGAATACAAAATCCTTCTTCATTCACTCAAAAATTTCATCCTCCCAGAAAAAAATACCCAAAAAAAGAAAAAAATAACACATTTAATTCTCCAAGATTACGCCTTTATGCCTCTGTAAACTTCCTTTGCAACTTTCTCAACTCAATTAAAGAAGAACCCTTTATTCTAAACCTTCTAATCATTCTTTCGAAACATTCTTTCATCCCATACGCTTTATTTTCTGGGTTCTTTTTCTTTTTCTTTTATCACCCTTTTCGGCTAGTACACAAGAAAGAAAGAATTTTTGTGTCAGAAAACTTACACTATCAGCTGGATCAACAGGAAGAGAACCAAAGAGGGATTTCAGAGACAAGGAAGTAGAGGAAGGGGCAGAAGAAGCCATTTCCGCTGCAGCTTTTTTCTCCCTTTATACACTTCTTATATTCAAGGCAGAGGAGGGTCAAGCTGAAGTAAAGCTACTAAAGACAACTGAGACCAGGTTCGTATAAAGAATGGAGTACAATTAGGATTTTACCATTTGTTGGTGTGTTGTGCTTTCTTTAGGAGGATTCGGCCGTTTGGGTTGGTGCAACGGCGGCTCGGGGAACGAACTCGTTTCTACGGGTCCAGAGCAAGAGGGGGCCGAACATCAATATTGAATCCAGTTGGACAGTTGGATAGATGTTCGAAATTGATTTACTAGCCAATAAAGTAATGCATGAATAAAAAATTTTTGGTTACTTATAGATTGTATTAACGTTTTCAACATTTTGGCTTAGCTCCAATTGAGAGATGATGTTTATTCAAAAAAAAAAAAAATGAGAGATGATGAAAGTTTAATAAATCAAAATAAGACAAATATTAGCTCTTTTTATCAATCTTAATAACTTGAAATTATTGTTAAGTTTTAATTTCTTTTTTTCTTAAATTATACTATACATTTTCTCATTTTTTAAAATTTTTTAACATAGGTTACCTTATATATTAATTTAAGAATTTTATTACCTTCTTGATTCTAGACTTTTTTAACGATAATTATGAAAAGTTTTTGTCGCGAAGAATGATCTTGGCTTGTTAAAATTATGTCTCCAATTTCAATACACTTCATCAGTTAAAGCAAACCAATTAAAGAGGTCGAGTGCAATGCTTTTTAACTATTAATTTATGTTTTGATTTATGAATAACTTTAAAATTCAATTACTCATGTATGTTTTAAAAAGCAAATCAATTTTTTTTTTATAAACCTACACTATTACACGAAGAGGATTTTACCATTGGTGGGATTCGGACCCCCGACCTTTAGAGTGAAGTCATAGAATTCTAATCACTCGACCCTCTATTCGTTCCCCAAATCAATTATACACTTTTTGAAGTAATAGTAGATTTTAGTACAGAATGTTATATGATTTTGACTTTTTATGAAATGGAAATGTCAAATTTTCTTAACTTAAATTCTTGTACACATTCTGATTGATAAAATTATAAATAATAGAAAACAGCTAGAGGTGCACGCATTAAGTATGTGCAATTCTTTAATAATAAATAATAACATATAATGCAGAGGAAAAGGAATGTGAGTAAATGAAGTACATAAAAGGGAATTAATAAAAAAGTAAATAAAAAAGTTTTACCAATTCAAATTATTTAAACTAAAAATATTAATTTTTTTAAAATTTTAAAATATGAAAAATTACGAAACAAGGTATCACCTTAGTACCAAAGCTAAATAAAGAGCCTATGGCTCAACACTCCCTGCCGTAGGTAGGTTAAGGAATGTAGTTAAAAAATTAGATTTAAATGGAGGGATAAGTAGTATTTGAGGATTCACGTTCCTAATTGTGTGTGACAAGCAGCGACTTCACGTACCATTAGTAGTCTCATCTTACTTGTGTGAAATAAGATACATTTATAATACAACTGTGGTTCTTTAAAAAAAAAAAACCTAAATAAAGTAATAAATAAATAAAAACTCGGAAACAGTAAACGGGCGGCCCGGCCCGCTACGCCTTAATGGTACCAATTCCAAAATTCTCAAAAAGATTCTTTCACCCCTTTTTTTCCGGTGAATAATAAATTTGAGGGAGGCAGAGGTGCTGAGATATTTAAAGTCAAATGCAAATCTAATCCCGGATTACAACTCGGAGAATCCTGCAATTCAACTGGTTCCAGGATCTTCGGGTAAGTTTCTCACTTTCCCTTTGATCTACGTGTTGAAATCTGATCTCAATCATTGATGTGATTACTCTGTTTACATTGCATTTTATTGCTGTTGAATTTGAGTGATTTCCGATTAAAGTTGGTTGTATCAGACACCTTAGATTTGGAGCCATGGGATTGGATAATGTGTGTGTATATTTTGGGGTTAATAGGAAGAATCTGAGAAGGATTTGGAGGTGAAAGAAGGTGAAGGGTGAGAAGTTCTCAAAGAGATTGTGGTTTCCATTAGAGCGTCGGAATTGATTCGGTATTTTAGAGGGCTAATACGAGCCAATCTAGAAAAGTATTTGCAAACCCATTTTGGTGGGATTGTTTGGCTAGATAACTGGTAAAAGAACCAAAAAAGAAGGAAGCAGGCAGCCGCCTTCTGCCATACCCTTTTCAGATCATCAAATCATCATAAGGGACAACAAAACTGCAACCACGATCTAAGTTTTTGAGGTAATGGTTAATCAGTATCAATGGTTTCTTCTATTATTTGTATATGTACATATTTCTTTATTTGCTTTGGACGAATATTTCTTTTAATGAAGTGTTAGGAATTATTAGATTTTCTTGTGTTGATGAGAATTAGGTTAGGGTTGTCATTAATGCTCTTGTGGGTATTTTTACGATATTGATGGGCATTAAAAATATTGCAAGAACGAGTTGATTTCAGATTAGTTGTTATAATTGTTTACTTGTATCCTTCCCAGATCTCTTGAAACCTAAAGAATATGTTTATGCCTGTTGTTAATATTGGATTTTTAAACAGAGTAGGCTTATCAAGTTTTGATATCACATTTTATTTTATGTAGAGAAGATTAACTGACTTGTGGAAACATGTGGCGATTGGTAAACCCTTGAAGCTTGGCATGGAGGGTCAAATCCCTAGTTCTCCTTGTGCCAAAATTACAAGGACTTTTCTAAACTAGTCCTTTGGGCACTTTTTAAAACATAAAATTTATCATATAAAATTGCACTCACAATTATTAGTTTTTACTTTCTCGAATGAGTTTTTTTTTTTTTTTTTTTTTTTTTTGGGCTTTACCTTTTTTTTCTTTTTTCTCTTTACTCGCTAGAGAAGTCCAAATGATAACATAAAAGTATAAGTGATGGTAGTCCTACTTCTAGGAGTCTATCTGTTAATTTAAGACATTTTCATCAGGAAATAGGGTTGGAGGATGAGAGGGAGTGTTTTTAAGAAGCATAATTGGTCTTGTGGTCAAAACAGCAACTCTATCATAATTCATCCTATAATATCCAATGATGTTGCTATTTTCACTGTCTGTCTTTCGCTGAGGTGAGTTGTTGGATTTTTTGATCCAGAATTTCTAATACCAATCTAACATAGGGTGTAGGGTGTTGGATTTGTTGTTCAGAATCTATAATGTCCATTGGCTATTGGTGTTGATCTTGAAGGTCTTGTATTCATTGTTTAGGTGACAATAAACAAAGCTAAAAAGTGTCCAATGGGAGATACACAGGAGAATGCTTGTATTGAACAAGAGAGATTTCAAATTCGAAGACTTGAGATCTCAGACAAAAGGAAGGGTTTTATTGAATTATTACAACAACTGACTGTTTGTGAATCCGTATCTGACAAGGACTTTGAAGAACGATTTCAAGATCTTGCTAATCGTGGCGATGAGCATGTTATATGTGTAATTGAGGATAGCGAGATTGGGAAGATTGTTGCTACAGGGAGTGTTTTTATTGAAAAGAAGTTCATAAGAAATTGTGCAAAAGTCGGTCACATTGAGGATGTTGTGGTTGATTCCTCGATCAGGGGAATGCATTTAGGAAAGAAAATTGTTGCATACCTCACCGACCATGCTTGTTCAATGGGTTGCTATAAAGTGATCCTTGATTGCAGCATGGAGAACAAACCTTTCTACGAGAAATGTGGGTATAAACAAAAAGAGGTTCAGATGGTGAAGTACTTTATTTGAATGTATCATTCGTCTCCAGTTTTTCAGTGCAGTGTGTTCTTATTGGATATGAAATACAACTTGCTTCAAAAAATCAAAGAGACAGCAGAGATAGAAATTTGATTTTACAGCCATCTGAAAGGTGATCCTTCACATCTGAGACCAGGATTTTGAATAACCAATTGTACCTTATCTTTAATTTTGTAGATTAGGATTTGTTTTTCTATTTTTGGTGTCTAATGTTAATTGCCTATCACCATGCTTTTTTGGATTTGCATGCTAGATGCTTGAATTGAATACATGGCTATTTCCAAATTTAGAAGGCATGAAGAAGGTATCAGAATGTGATAGTATTCTGGCCACAACTATTTCCAAGGATTTGAGTAGTCCATAGACAATTCATAAGATCCTGATTGCATATTTGCCACCATCTGTCCCAAATAGTTGGCCCTCCACAGTCTCTAACTAGACCCTTGCTACTACAAAATGGTCAGATTTTTTGGTACTCTTTTTGTTTATCTAACTGATTAGCAAGTTCTGTTGAACATACAAACATGTACGGAATACCAGATGAAAATGCAGTCAATCATTTGGCACACAGATTAATTACAACCAGTAAGTAGGCCTTTTAATAAAGCATCACTAGCTCAAATCTGTACAAAGGACAGAAGCAAAAGAATTGCCAACTGTAAAGAAGCAACAAGGCAATTCAAGGATCGAAATTGCCTAACACTGTGAAAAGGAAAGAAATACAACACCCTTACGGACAAATATACTTCAAGCTGTATACCACCTAAGAGTCAAATGGCCTTTAAATCTGAATATCTGTCCTTTGTTACCTGCAATTGGTAATTCATTAAGGCCAAGGGTACAGACCTCATGATAAAACGAAATTTTGCAAAACCCAATAAAAATGCTAAGATGGATTCTAAAAGAGTAAACACACACACACACACAATGTAAGGTCTATTGAAGGGACATGCCCATAAATCGAAGTAGAAAACAAGGTTTTCTATCCGATGACACTTCAAATGCTAAAATATTCAACTTTGGGATAGCTAATTAGTTCAATAATTACGCATAGTACCTTAGCCTTCTGCTGGCTGTGAAGCGTCATTAAGTTTGGCCTATAATTTATTATCCTAAAAGGTAATTACATTCCTTCAATCAATAAAGCATAAGAAGATGCACATTCATTGAAAAAAAAAAGGTGAAAACTTTTTTCATACTCCTTGGCAGACACCATGCAGTCCATGCAGTGCAGAGTTGGTCAAAATTAACTAGCAACTCACTAAACCAAAACTATTTACTTCTTCGTATATTATACTTCAACTTTACGCTTGACAGATAAAGCCCAATCAATCTACTATGTTGCCTTTCAATCCTTTTAAAGCTTAAAGCCGTTGCAGTTGTCTGGCATTTTCTGAGGAACTAAGGCCAAGTTTAACCATTACAGCTTCTTGCTAAAATAAGCATCCAAAATTACGTCCAAGCCACCCAAGAAGCAACATTTACTATGGCTACTTCATATGCTACTGGAATCTAGTTCCATAACAGGACATTAGAATTACTGTTTCATATACGGCTTAAGAGTATAGTACATTTGTCTGAACTAATGTAACTTACACAAACTACAACTCAAATTCTTTTTCCTTTTTCCATGTGAAGATTGCAGCTGAGAAAATCAAAAGTGTTGCGTGGACATGATTTTTCTTTGATAGATGGAGGCAGAAAGCAGACAGAAACACATACCTTCTTTTGGACTTGATATTTCTTCTTGTGGACGCATAATTGACTGTTCCACTCTTTGTGGTGCTTTTCTTGGCCTTAAATTTAGTATCACCTGCAAAAGGCAGTCCTTTTATTGCAAATGCTGTCAAGGCCATATATTTAAAGAATAAGTAGCTTTTCCAACCTCGCGGATTAAAGAAAGGCAATTGAACTTCATTCTCATCCAATTCCAAATCTGTCACCTCACTAGAAAGGTGGGAACTTGAATTTGACTCAGCAAAATGAGAAACCTCAATCAGCGGATCACTGACTTCACTACCTGCTAATAAAGATTAGATAAAACATTGCAATCAGAAAGCAAAAACATTAATATGCTGATGCAGTAAATCCATCATGACAAAGATAATTCATTTGCACAAGAAATTGAATCACATCCATCATTGAGGTGTAACAACGGCTATTACTACAATAAACTTATTGATCAATTGAAGATTTCCAAACGAAAGTAGACAAAGGAAAGTGCAGTTGTGTTGCAATTCATACGTGTCGAGATGAAGACATCTGTATAAATGACATCATAGTATAACATACGACTTCAAACCTCTCAAGAAACTCAATTATTATGCCTCACATTCACATATTGGGTTATGTTCACGGCAGTAACTAAAAGCATACACAAATAATTAAGTGAACTTCATGTCAGCCATGCCTGCTGTCCAAAAGCCAATAGATTAGAAAGGCCATCTTTTAATAAATGGGAATTTCAAGTTTTCATGAGATTTGCCATGAACCAAACAAACCAAACGCTCTAAGACCTATGTTACATGGATTCGATATGAAAGTATGTGAACACATATGAATGAAGAGTCCGACACGATAAGGCAGGCAAAGTGAAATTTTCAGTTAACGTATGCCATACCTACACCCATGTCGACATGACGCTGTATGAGTATCATGTGGGGGTGAGATCAGAGTCCATGTAATAGGGCTAAGACCTCAATCCAAAAATTCAACAACTTATAATCTGATCATGACATTGAGGGTCAGAAATGGATACTTTCTTTATAGTCAGGGGCAAGTAAGCTGCATTGCACTTAAGCAGGAATCTTTCCCCTGATCCACAATCTAAAATATTCCAACAACTGCTCCTTCCTCCACAATTTGAATATCTTAATTTGATGGGCCACAGGTTCTAAGGAAGAGTCAAAGATGTATAATTGTCCAAAAGAAAGGTAACAACTAAATTGGATCCACAATAAGAGGCAATAGTTCTCTGTGTAAAGTTTTATACAACACTAACTTCAAAAACTCTCCCTGTAAGGAGAGAAATATTTTAATCACATAAACTTGAAAGAAATAAAATATTTGGTTGCAGAAATAAGGAGCACATTCTATTTCAAACTGACATTAATACTATTCTTCATTCTGCTGGAGTAGTAAGAAATCCTAGAAGAGGCTGGATAACCAAATAGTTGAACTATCATCTTACTAATATTAAGGTTCATGATATCTAATTTTTGCAGGCAAATACATTTCATATAGTATAATCTTTCCCCATATAACTGATTGAATTTGTTTCTTTTTGGCTAAATACTCCACATTTGATGTCTGGCAGATGGATAGATCAGGATAGCAGTACCATTCAATCCATGTTTAGCCTTGCATGAGCAGTTAAGCAAAGCTTCCTCCATCATAGAGACTACAGTCCCTCTACTGTTCTGAGCCAACCACACTGCTGTTAATAAGGGATGAATAAATCATATAAATCCACATCCTTATCCTTTTATCAAAAATAACCTTTGTTCATCAGCATCCACATTGCTAGTTGTTCAGCATCCACATTACCAGAATAAACACATTCAAACTCTTTCTTTTTGCATTTCAATGAAACATATATGCATACATGTACGTGTGCAACTTTAAAAATTGCCACAAGAGTTCAGTTAAAAAGAGGTGCTTTCAGCTTGATTATGAAGGCCCAGAGTCAACGCAAGTGAAAACAAGACACCTAAGAACAAGTACTTATCATAGTCTGAAACACTAAAGCCCGACCAGAAAAGAGAACTAATATGATCAAAGACTGGAAGTAAATTTCACCATCTCAAAAAATAACTGGATAAATAAAGAGCTAATCCTACCTCTGACATCGTTAGAACAATCACAACGAAGAAACGACTGATAATGGAAGTGTTATTTATTGTATACATATGATTATATTTACCTTCAGCAACTTCAGATTCTTCGCTTTCCTCTCCTTCTTTCTTTGTTATCAAAAGGCTTCCCAAGCTTTCAATTCTCTGTTTATGGCTTTGGGCATTCTGGGTGGTAAGTTCTTGATCCTTCTTTTCAATATGCAACTTGTTAATCTTGTCCTCAAACTCCTCAATGCATGACTTGAGTTCTGGTTTGGCAAACTTCTTTCCCTGTGCGAAGATCAAATTTGAAAAATTAAAAAACACAAAAGAACAATGGTCAAATGTTGATGTCCATTAACTGTCATTGAAGTAAGACTAACAAAACAAATAGGCGGCCAGAAGATAAAAAATAGATGAATACATGCATGCATTCATAAATACATACATAATGATGAAAAACAATTTTCTATTACCTTGTTAATAATGCTTTTAAAGTGATCCATAACAGAGTCATTGGATAAGACATGTTCATATGACTTGAATGACTCCATAAGCTTTCTCATGCTCTTCTCAGTGAATGCTAGCTGAGAGAGGCAATAAGAAATATGTTCCCATTGCTTAATCTCTGTAAGACATAAATCCCTTGTCATCACAGTACCAAGAAAAGAAATGCAAAAAAAGAAAGAAGTAAGAATCCATGATTGTAAATTCTTTGGATATAACAGCCTTTTTATGTATTTGGAAAAGGAAGAAAACGAATCTGAGGAAATTAGAGCAAAATAATAACATGTTTTTCAGGCCACTAAACCTTACAAGTGTTTAAAGCTTTCAAGGTATGAAGCAACTCACTTGTGGTTTACAGATCGTATTAGATAATCAAGTCTTTTTCACACTACTCAAAAAGATGTCATTTGAGGAAACTGAAAACACAGGAAAAGATTGACCAATCCTGTCCTGACATAAGAAACTTCTTTCAACTGTCTTGGTAGAGATTTCAAATAAAAAGATCCTATTTCATGCATTTAAATTTGAAGGTTCACCAAAAGAAATATGCTATATTTGTGGCTTTCATTAATCTTGTCAAGGGACTGGCCATCTCAACTTTTTAAATTGAATTTGGGATTTCTTGATAGAACAAACTTGAGCTGAGAATTGTACATTAATTAATCAAGGTTGTGATCCTTGACTAACTTAAAGAGGACAACCATTATCAGCATTATATATTCCAACTTTATTTAGTCTTGGACACAAAGACATTTGAATGTGCATAGGTCAGATGTTGAAAGGAGGATCCAATCAGCAAAAGTCAAGACTAGGAAACATTATAGACAACATCCAACTGCTATACCTGTGACGCCACTAAATCTATGGCAAAGCTTCTCAACAAGAGACTCCATTTGCTTGTCCTAAAGAAAATTTGAATACATCAATCAATAAGATCCCAAGGATAAAAAACACAACCAAGCTAAGTTGAACCGAAGATACCCTCTTGATGGAACCAATTAAGAATTGCATGATATTGCAGAAAGAATCTCTAGTCAAATTTTGACTGGACAGTTTGCCAAGGATATCTGGAAGTAGATTGTAAATAGGATTTGTCCCTGCCAGCATAAACCAAACAACTCACTCCATTTAGATGATGCATACACAGAACAGCAAGCAAGAGACATTAGATCACCCTCAGACAGAGTTTGCCTGTCATACCTTTCTTGGATAACTCATGAAAGAAAAGTTTCACTAGATTTGATATCCTTTCGTCTTCATCTTCAAGGCAAATTGCCATTTCATTTATGTAACCTTTGACCTACACAATAGTGGTGTCATTAGCAAGCACAGAATCTACAGGCTAAAGAACATGGAAGTGTTGGCCAGTAGCTCTCAAACCTTCATCATGTCATTCAAAATCAGGTGAGAAAGAACCAGTACTGCATTCTTCCTGACGGAGACTGATGGATCTCTTAGCCGTGCATACATGTTCTCTGTCCATGGCTCCAATAGATTGGGAAAACGTACAGCCAAATCTCCAAGTGCAACAGTGCAATTTGAGCGAACAGTTTCTGAAGTTGCACTCTCCACAACAGTGAAGAGAAGTTGGAGGTTTGCTTCACTGAAATGACACAACCAAAGATTTAGACATCCCAATTACTCCAAACATGCTACATACACATCCAGTGATATGTACTTATATGTAAATAATAGACCTTACCAGAAGTCAGCATCAATTATCATCAAGCGACATAAAGCAAGCATTCCAGATCCCTGCAGTTCAGGATACTAGAAAGATAAAGAAGCCACATTAGTTACTATACACATTTTTGTTAGCAGAATCTTAAAATTAGTTAAAGATGAAGAGAATGTATGAAGGTCAGGGAAAAACCAGGATGACCTGCATAGGTGGAAACAAAACATGATTTACTGTATGAGAGTTTGAGTTCTCAATTATAAAGTGCAATAAGGCATTTAACCACCTGGTGGAAATTAGCATAATTTTTAATTCTGTTTTTAACAAATGAAAAAATTACGTTCCTTTTATAATAACTAATGACATCATAGGTGTACAAGTAGATAAGACAATCAAACACATGGACTTCTATTCTACCTAGTAAACAAAAACCAGCAATTTATCATCCTAAATTAGGACCAACATTCGTTAAAGTTCGCAACTTTACTGTTTGTACAACCTTGTAGGTGCATATTTCTGCCAACATTGGTTTTCTGTGCATTGCATCGATCCACAAGGACTAAAATCCAAGTGGAACAAATTATTTCTGAGTAAACAATGAAGACCTTCAGAAAAGATAACGACAATAAATGAAGAAATCACCTTTTGCATCAAAGCAAAATTTCTACATAGTTTCGAAATGAATGGCCCGCAATAACCAATCAAATTTTTTTCAGAGGAACCACCAGAAACAATTTCTTTCTCTGCTTTATTAGACAGTGTATCAAGGATTGCATCCTCAGATACTGCAAGACCTAACTCTGCATTGATATTGTTATCCTGCAACACAAGAATGAAATGAATCATGTTTGATATTAGATTCAAAGAAACAATAAAAAACTACCCAATTCCTTTACCTTTTTTGCTTCTGCACTTGCGTCAGCTGCATGAACTTGCTGTTCAGCGGCCATTTTGTCTCTCTTTGCTTTCCCTTTGTGAACTTTCCGGACACAAGATTCAATGTAAACTAATTGGTTCAATGCAACATGACTAACCACAAACAGGTACCTACTTAGTTTGGTTACTTGAACAGCAGTAACAATATTCTTACTGTCATTGTCTACAACATGTTGCAATTCATCTCCTCCACAACAACCAAACACAGAATTAAGAGATTTTTTAACAAGAGAAGCAGCAATTATCTCAGGAGTTGGATGAATTGAATATATGGTAGCTATAGCTCTATCAGCAGCTGCATACCATATGTTTTCTGGGAGCCAAAACCCTGTAGTTAAACTTTCTAAAATACCAAATACACGGCTGCCATTAGCAGACAACAATCTTTTCTTGTCCTCTTCTGACAACCTCTGCAGTGCAATGCAAGCTGTCCTTGCCAGCAAAGGATCAACCTTCGCCCAACGACCAAAACCAATATCAACAATGTCCTGTAAGTGAGAGCTGAGAACCCCAGTAGATAATTTTGCTGCCATGCACAGGACAGATAAAGCACCACGACTTTGCTCGGCAGTGGTTCCACTGACATTGAAACAGAAAAAATCCCAAAGCGCTGATAACTGGGAAACATAATGCAGCACATTTAGTTTTTCTTTTTTCAATAAAAAGAAAAAAAAGAAAAAAAAACTGCAAGAGAATGAGTGTAAAATATAGTATTCAGATAAAATTAATAGTCATAAAGCAGGAGGGTTATGCAAAGTCTGGATCTTGTGTATTTCAGTAGGTCTAAACTTTTAAATTTTGATTTTATTTTATTCATCTCAAGTGCTGATATATATTTTACAACGAAATCTGTCAAGAAAGCAAGTATTCTCCTTTGATTTAAAAGGTTGAAAGTCCTAAGAGCTTTAATATTATCTGATAATACTTGATATCTCACTCTTACACCTGAATTTCCAATGAGAAAATATTAATCATGATAACATTATTTGGTTCTTCCATTCCCAACTTTAAGAACTATGAACTGCAAAAGAAATAAATGCACTCTTGATTATGATGGTCAGACACATTCAGAAATGATTTTGCAGACACAGACATCTATTAGACCACAGTTTGATCTTCAAATATATTTCTTTTAATTTGGTTAAATCTTCATCATACTTAATGTTTAAGAAAGCTCTTATTCGGATGCCTATATTCATTTAACCAGGTTAAATATAAGACTAACAACAAAAGAATTAAATAGCAGGAAACAGCATCATGTGGACTACAATATACTTAAAAAAATAGTAGTACAAAAATTGCAATGTCCTTAGAAGAATTATTCCATACAAATCTACTGATTAGGTGTTTAAGATAGAGTCATGAAGCTTTGACATCATATGAAACATTTATTTTACACTCATACACAAAAAGCAAGCATTTTCAGAGGAATATCCAGAGAGGATGAAAACGCATGTACATGACAAATGCACAATTTTGGCATCCTAGCTTCTATGACATCACAATTCTCTAGTTACTCTATCATATACACCTCTTTAGCTAGTCTCTTCTAGCTTGTCACCATAGCTATCTGAAAATAAAAAGCACTTGACAATGGTGCACCCACAGAAGCTTTTTATCTTCCAGGGAAATGTCACCCACAACACATACGATTATACAACAAAAGGCAGTACTCTAATTAAATACAAAATAGGAATATAATCGTAATTGATCTTCTGTGACTATATTCACAAGTCTTGCAATTGATTACATTTATGATAGGAACCACATTCCTAAGTCAATCAAATTCTTTTGCTAGCTCTGCTTTCCAAATGACCAGGAGACACAAAAACATACCGTGCTGGCAGTTATGTCACCTTTGGAAACTAAAGCCCCAACTATGAACTCTAACGCTGCAAGATCTCCAATATTTGAGTCTATGGCAAGATTCAGAAGATTCTTAGCAGTTTCAACAGGGTTCTTCCTTACATAAATTGTGATAAAAGCATTCTCAACTGCTTCATAAATAGATTTGTCCTGGGAAAACACCTGTACTAAAAGTAGGTTAATGTGTAGGGTCAAAAAACAGATGATATGCAATCATCATTTAACTCCCAAAAGTAGTTATATGCATGAAACTCAAGAATTAAAAAATAAAGCATTACCAAAGGCAACATCTTGCGAAGGCATGCTTCTGAACCCTCAATCTGGAACTGTCTGCACCTCATTAGCAATAGAATACTATTCTCCACGTCACTTGCAGAAGATGAAGCCATTAATTGGACAAGGGTCGACATGGTAGCTGAAATACACTTCGAAAATCTCAACCCTGCCTCCAGTGATGCAACTAATGTCCTTGTTTGCTCCAAATTCCCAATATCTGGGACAGAGTTATCCATGTGATCAATTCCATCTTTGTCTAGAGGCAAACAGCTATCAGGCAAACTGTCATTTTGTTCCTTGGGCACAGTTTCTGCTTCTTCATCATGTATCTCACTATCTCCACTACAAGTCTCAGTATCTGAAGATAACCCATCCTTAACACTCTCCGGTGCAAGCTTTGTTCCCAGCTCGTTTAATTTCTTCTTATATTGCTCCAAGGTTGCTTCAAAAGAAGATGTCCGAAGATTGCGGACCGAAAGGGTTGTGCTGCAACATTATGATAAGCAAATTGAGAGATGATTTTCTAACAATTGCACTTTTATCCTCCAACCTTCCAGCAGCTACTGCAGCAACCTCATTCCATAAACCAATTGAAACAGAATGCTCTTCACATAACTCAGCCCAAACCTGGAGCACGCGACTCCTAGTATAAGCTGAGACATCCCGACAGCGTTCCAACAATATTTCCAACATTGCCTGCTTAGTTCTAAGGCGGATGGATTTTGAACACACTTCACCTTCAACATCATTAAAAGCCTTTGCAACCAACTTTCCCAACACCCCAACAAGAGCATTCCTTATTTTGTAAGACTCTCCGCCAAAATGTGGTACTAACAATCCAACATTGGTTGAAATCAATTTTGGCAATCGATCAGAAAGCTCTACAAGAAAACGTCCAACATTTTCGGCCCCAACTGTGTCCTTCACATAGTCTTTTGGATTTGTTCTTCCAATCTCTCTAACTAAGGAAGTAGCTAGGCTTCCATCAGAATATCTCTTCTCAGCCCCAGCAACAGCATCAGCCAAGTGGGTAACAACAAAATCATACTTGTGTATTAGGTGCAAGATTGAAGCACATGACTGAGCAACATAATGGTATTTGGTAGCACATGTTCCAATTATGCGACATAAAGCATCCTTTGTGTCTGAGTCCTTCAACAGCATTGTGTTCTCAAACAGTAAGAATGCATTTCTAAACAAAGACATAAATCAGTAAATTCAAAATACCATTAGCATCTGCGTGCATGCATATTTAACTTCAACCATATGAAAAAGATCTTTCAACTTACTTCACAATAAAGGACAAGTAATTTTCATCAGGGTCTGATGACCCAAAGAGCAATGAAAGGTTGACGTCTAATGAATTAGCAATTAAAGTCAGTATCCTCCCTCTTTGTGGCTCCCAATTCCATGAATGAACAGGTAATCTCTTGCGTCCACTTGCCGCAACCTAAACCAATAACTATGGTTAAATCCTCCAAATTTCCTAGATACAGCTATGAACAACAAACAGACATATATATGTATAGACATGTCATGTAGGACCCATTGCGGGAGCTAATTATTATAAATATAGCAACAAAATACGCAGACATGTAAAAAGTTCAAAATTTGACCAGAATCCCTAAAACCCATAACGAACATTGCATAATATACATTTAGATTTCAAACATATAGGTGCTACATTTTACACAACTTGCAATATAGCATTCTTAGCATTTTCCAGTCAACTGGTTCTCACTAATCCTCAAATGCTCACAACCAGGAACAAAACAAACAACACACCAACATAATTCAAATAACCCCCCAACAACCCACTCAACAATCCCACCCCCCCCCCCCCCCCCAAAAAAAAAAAATTCCCCAAGCAAAAATTACACCAAAATCAAGGCTATAGATTTTGTTAGCAAGTACTAACATATTTATAAATAAAAAGGTACATGCACAATCAGTAACATATACCACGATTTCAAAGAGTAACTAATAAGCTCTATGAACAGAATAGCTAACATCGACAAACACTAACTTAATACCATAAGCTAATGAATTTTTGTACCATTTTAGAGGTCGTGCTGGCAGCAGTAGCAGAATGTGCCTCCTCAATAAGCACAATATGCACAAGAAAAAATGTGTATATCTTAAATGCATTCCTATGCGAAGCCACTCGATCCACAACCATCCCGTCATCATTTTGCTCATCAACAACCTCACCATCACCATCATCATCAACATTTCTCCGCGTCCCATTCAAAGAAGCCCGCGAAAGCGAATCGACATTTGGGAGCAAAACACTAAGATTAGACCTCAAAGACTCCACCAAGTTCAGCTTGCACGCCAGAGTAAGACCACCAAAACCCTTCACTAACGAATATACCCTGTCGAAAATCTCTTGCTCCTCGATGCAGAACAGCTCCTTATCCGATAAATCGAACGAAACCCCTGTTATTTTTTCAGTTTTTTAAAGCATTTTGCAGAGGAAATAACATCAGATTTCGTACGAAATTGCTGGAATAATAAAGAAGGGCTAATTTAAGGGAAGATTGGGAACTAACCTTTTACAAATTCTTCGAGTTGGGAAGGGTCGCAGAGAGGAGATGGAAATGGGGTTTTGGACAGAAAGGTGGACGTAATTTGAGGGATTTTCTTCTCCTCCTCCTACTCCTTCCTCTAAAGACTGGAGATTTTGAGGGAATATGAACGGTGGAGCCATTTTTGGAGATTTATTTCGATAAATTCTGGGTTCTGGTTTTGATTTTTCGAATTCAAGAAAGATTTTATACCATCTGCAGCAGTGATTTAAACGGTATGAGAAGTGGGAGCGTTTGAAATGGTAATGGAAGAGCGGGAAAACAAAAATATGTAGATGATATCTGGTGAACGGATATCCAACCCGCATTCAACTTTCGAATTCTTTCATAAAAAATAAAATAACATAAAATACGTTCTTTTTTTT
This sequence comes from Mitragyna speciosa, assembly GCA_024721245.1. Lineage (NCBI taxonomy): Eukaryota > Viridiplantae > Streptophyta > Magnoliopsida > Gentianales > Rubiaceae > Mitragyna > Mitragyna speciosa. Next base: position 33,435,568 of record CM045553.1, read on the forward strand.
TTTTTAAATAACATAAAATACGTTCTAATCTCACAAATATAATATACATTGTGATAATATAGGAGCCATTGATCTAGATCAAGTAACATTTATTTGTCACGACAAAAAATTTTTTTATTATTTTCTTTGTCTTTTTATATAAAGGTGGTATTTTAATTAAAAATAAATAACATTTAATACTTTACGCATAATTTGTATTATAACAAACTTAAAATTACTACACATGAAAAAAACTATCATTACATAAAAATACGAGCATAATAATTAAGAATAAAATTAGCATAGTATAGCACATTTGAGGAAAATATTTTACTGTAGGATGCTTTTAAAAAAAATTTAAGCATTTGTTTACAATTTTTGAAAAAATGAGATTAACACATTTTTCAATCAAGCTTTTTATGTCCTCGAAACCATTTGATCCAATTCAATACGGGTCGGATAATTCTTGAATCTCCGGATCAATACAAATATGTACAGCCCTACAAGTTTCCGCCACCGTCAATTAGGGCAACGAGTACTAGCCCAGTTAAAACGTCGTCGTTATAACTATAATCTTTAACGACTGCGTTTTAGGCCCATTAATGGCCCCTAGTGATTTATTTCTTTAGCTTTTTATTGCAATTTGAATGATGATTATGCTCTTGCTGAACTGAAGAAGAGATTTTCTACTCCAATTCCTGGGAACCCATCAATTTCCTTGTTCCTAAAAGCAGGTAAATTTCATACTTCTCAACTCCATCCATATTTTTCTCACTGCCCATTTCCGTTCTGCTTCCAAGAATATGGTTTTGAACCAAAGATTTAAATCCGGGTTTGCTAATAATCTCAATAAGCTAGAAGATATTATGAATTTGTACAACCAGATGGTCCAAATGAGGCCTCTGCCTTCAGTTATTGACTTCACTCAGTTGCTTGGCCGCGTAGTTAAGATTAAGCAGTATTCAGCTACTGTTTCGCTTTACAAAGATATGTGTATTTTAGGAATCCCCGTTAGTGAATGCACCCTGAATATTGTGATTAATTCTTGCTGTTTTGCGAACCGGGTGGATTTCGGGTTCTCTGTATTAGGGGGGTTCTTCAAGCGTGGCGTGGTGCCAACTGTTTCCACGTTTAGTACCTTGCTTAGAGGTTTATTTCGAGAAAATAGGATTGCCCAGGCGCAAGAATTGTTCAGGAAGATAGTATGTGAGAAGATATGCGAGCCCGATGAGAAAATGTTCGGGATTGTTGTAGACGGGCTTTGTAAGATGGGGAATACTAGGATGGCAGTTGAGATTTTTAGAGTGATGGAGAAAGGGCGGGTAAAACCTAACGCGGTAGTGTATAGTACTGTTATTGATAGTTTGTGTAAGGATAATATGGTGGACGAAGCTGTTGCACTTTTACGCGAGATGGTTGAGAAGGGTGTTTCGCCGGATGTTGTTACTTGTACTTGTTTGGTCAAGGGTTTGTGTAATATAGGTAAATTGGATGAGGCTAAAACTCTTTTCAACGAGATGGTGGATTTGGGTATTTCTCCGAATGTTTTTACTTTTAATGTATTGATTGATGCGTTGTGTAAGGAAGGGAAGGTGAAAGATGCTGAGGGTTTAGTCCAGATCATGATTCAACGAGGTCAGAATCCTGATAGATTCACTTACAATGCTTTGATGGAAGGATGCTGTTTGCAGGGAAGAATAAACAAAGCAAGGAAATTTTTCGATACTATGGCTGCTAGTGGAGCTGGTCCGGATATTCTTAGTTATAGTATCTTGATTAATGGATATTTCAAGAGAATGAAAATTGATGAAGCTATGCATCTTTTCAGAGACATTTCAAGTAAAGCGTTATCGCCTGATATCTCTATTTATAACACCATCTTGCAGGGCTTGTTTAGAGTTAGAAGTTATGCTACTGCAAGAGAAATTTTTTGTGAGATGCAATCTACTACTGTAGTTCCAGATTTTCATACTTACTGTGTGATGCTGCACGGCCTATGTAAGAGTGGACATATTGACGAGGCATTGGAGCTGATTTCTAAGATTGAAACTGATGAAGTAAAACTCCATGTGTCTATGTACAATATCATCCTTGATGGGTTGTGCAAATGTGGGAGGCTTGATACTGCAAGAGGTGTTTTTGACAGTCTGTCTCTTAAAAGATTGAATCCTGATGTTGCGACATATAACACGATGATAACTGGACTTTGTTGGGAAGGTTTGCTGAACGAAGCCAAAGAGTTTGCTGTCAAAATGGAAGAGCATGGTTGCTCGGCAGATATGATCACATACAATGTCTTAATCCAAGGACTTCTTAAAGCTGGCGAATATGATGATGCAATAACATATGTTGAAGAAATAATTGGAAAAGGATTTTCTCTGCATCCATCTACTTTTTCAATGTTACTAGATTTGTTCCAGGAAAATGAAAATAATCCTGTTCTTGCCAAGATAATTCAGAAGTTAGATTTTGCTAGCAAGAATTCAAAGTTATAAATGGTGGATAACATCGACCATTTGAAATATTGCTGCCTTATGCTACCTCCTGAATCCCATTAGAAATTGGTCCTGACGCGCAGGTCTGGGGAAATAACATGTTGTGAAATGGAAGAGCGAGTGCTTTCGGTTGTTGTGCTATTGCCAGTTGGAGAACCTGACTGATAAACTTCAGTGGAGACCCTCTGCACATGCAAGATGCGATAATTGAAGCTTTATATACCAAATATTTATTGAGATGATCTCATTCAAAGTGGATGGATATTCCTGCTTTCTCTCAGCTATTTCACATATCTGTCATCGGTTTGTATTCTTAAAGGCCTAAGCATCTTCACATAATGTTTAAAATTTCATGCTGCATACGTTGTTTATATATTTACCACTAAGGCTGTTGAACTTGCCATGCACTGATACACATGTAAGATAGCTTAGTTGTGATGTGACAATCAGTAATTGCTAGTTCTTTATCAGCAACATTTCTGTGGGAATATGTCATATTTGTTCTACCTTTTTGGTTTGAGTAGAAATAGATATAACAATAGGATGACACTTCTGTTTGCTTGTTTTTGATGATATGCTTCATGATATTTTGAATTCTAATTCAACTGCATAATAATGAAATCATATCAGTTTGAATAGAAGTGTTTTATTGATTTTCAGAATCTGATAAACGTATCAAATTTGGTTGCCTGAGAAAAATATTATTGTGCTGAAAGCTGTTGCCTCCTTGAAATTTTTTTCTTTTTTTTTACTACATTCAAATACATATTAATGCTTGGAGAGCAGTTTAGTTTGTCAGAGAATGTCATGTTGAATTTCAATCTTTGACCAGGTTTTCACTTTGCTTACTATTTCCCTTGCACACCTCCTCTTAGGTTTTCTTTCTAAAAACTGGCATGCTGGTCCCATTGGGGTTTGAAAGTGGTTTTGGAGGCACTTGAAGGTTCAACATCCTCAAGGGAGTTCTTACCTTCTGGATAAAACTTAGGTAGCTAGCTTACCAAAAGTGAACTGATAAAAAAAATGATTATCTACTGAGTGATTAATACAAGAGCATCTATCAGGACTAAGTGATTAATACAAGGGTGTCTCAGTAGATTGTACAGGGTAATCAGGACTTTCCTATTAATGTGTATTATTAATGACTTATAAATGATTAATGAAGAATAGAACTGAACAGCAGTCAAACAAAGTCTGGGGGATTTCTCAAAATCTGAGACTGCCACTATCTTTAAAAACATTTCGTAAGACAAAAATGCATTTCTTTCATATTTCCTCAAAAGTGTTCTTGTTTTCTGAGTCATTATCGAATCCCACAAAGAAAGCTAGTAATAATTACATACTCTGATGAGGTTTCTCAGTGCATAGTAAGTCACCTTTGAAACTATCCCAAACCTGTCAATTTTATGGTCCTATGTCTATGCTTTTCTTGATGCTTGGCTATGTTATTGTTTTGAAGCATTTTGATCTTTACTCTACTCCATATCATGTATTTCAATGACTCAATATCTGATCTGGATCAAAGTTAGATGGTATGTCTAATGAGAACAAAGTATTCTCAGATTTAGTACAATCTGTTCCTTCCCCTCTTTCGTGCCGGGTCTTACCCAATGACTTGGAGAATCACAAGTTTACCCATTGATTTCATTTCTGTGTCTCTCTCTACTTCTTTGGGGTGCACTTGTTTGTACTCTTTAATAATCTTCTCTATTTATCTAAAGATCCATCCTTTTAATTTGTTGATTTTCATATGCAGACATAGGAAGAGAATAGCTTTACACTTGTCAAGATTTGCAACCCGGGGGAGGGGGGGTCTTCATTTTGTCTTACTGTTCTGTGCAGTTTCAGAATAATAGGAGTACTATAGAACATAAACCATTAGAAAAATCAGTTTTTTGCTTGATCTTTTTGGTTTGCATTTATTTGTATCCACTTATGGCATTCTTTGTTCTTCTTTTCAATCCCTCTGCTTTTCCAGTTTCTGTGTCACCATCTATCTATAGGTACCTTAACATTTTCAAAATCAAATGCTAACTTTTGCCTTTTGCTTTTTGAAAATCACGTTCAAAGTTGTTCTGGACAAGCTCCATGAAGTAGCAGCTATAATGAAAAACTATTTTTTTTCCCTATCCTGAACTGAAATAAATGTTTATCGTTCTTTAAATAGAGATACATGGGCAGTTAGGCCATTCTTTTGATGGCACTCTTTTCTGCCTGAATCTTTTTCTTTTGTAAATAGTTTTTATGCTGAAATAGTTTCACCATACAAGATATGCTATCATTCTAACCTTACCCTTCTTGGATCTTAGTCAAGAAGGCTTTCCTCAATTGGCAGGAATAGAGCATGAAGTGCTATTTATTTTCCTGTGAGACCTTTTGAGACATTCTCGGGAACTCCTGTTGCTACATCTAGATATCATATGTTGACGTTCTTTCTATGTTTGATGACGGATCATATGTTTAATGCATCTAATTTTTCAGTTCCTAGACTTCAATATTTGCACCATATCATCAATTTGTTTCTTTGGTTAAATCGCCTATACCCATGGGTTTGCTAAATTCATTCTTCTTGGACTCACTTTCTATTAACAAATCAGGGCATGAACAAGAGGTTCTGTTTAGAAGTTTAGACATCTTGCTTAGCATTCATTGTTGAAGTCTCGCTTGGTAGAGTTGAAGCCGTGTCTGTGCTGTTAAAGCCTCAAACAGGTACCATCCTCAATACTTTTTCCTGCATTCCCCTGACATTTACTCAACCCAAGCAAAATTTGTAGATCCATGCAAATCTTTGAGTCACCAATTGTCTTCTATGCTTTTAGTGAGGCTGCCAAGTAGCTTAATAGTCTTCTTTCCATTCCTCATAATCCTGCTATCTCTTTTTGTTGCTACCCCTTTTTTGGTAAATACTGATAATAAGCATCAAAGTGATGATGAGTGTACCCTTCTGACTCTTGTGAACATTTGCGAGATAATGTTAGTGAGTTCTTCTTCTCCTGTCGAAGAAAATAAGAAGAAAAGAGCTAATGATTTTGTTACCAACATATTTGATATTAAATTGACAAGTGCAATGGCTTACATGTTGAGCATAATTACAGGAAGGAATATGAAATGGAGGGAAAATTTTCTTTAGTCTGCACAAGAAGTGGCTTGCTTTCATGCCTTGAACGAGTTTCAAGTAAATTGATGCTTGAGGAGCTGCTTCTTTGCAGAAGAGAATTAATTGGGATATTGCATCATTAGTTTAAAAAAAAAAAAATCCATTGATTTAGATGTAATACCAAAAAAGTCATGGATTTAAAATAGCAAAAAGGCCAATCCAAATTATCATTTAGATTTCGTGTAGGAGAAGATATCAATTAATTTTACTGAGCTAAAAACTGACATTCTCTCCAGTGAAGAACTCTCCGTTTGTTTGGTTTTGTTTTTTAGAAACGTATTTTTTAAAAATTTCAAACACTTTTGTAACTAACTTTTTATCTTAGAAACATATTTATCGAGAATAATCTTTAAAACTGCTATAGTAATGTTTTCTAGAAAATACCTCAAAAAACAAACATCCAGACGGAGATGGTAAGCATACATCCCTACTTTGTAAGTATATACTGTACTTATAACCGGTAGTCATATGACTTTGACATAAGTGGTGAATTGACCTCCTGGTCGATCTCCTTCGTGAGGACTTTATAAAGAGACAGTCTGCATGAATTCCTTGTCATATTCAAGACAACTCGTTGATTGTGGTGAAAGACAAATTTCCAAATCTATGCTTCCTCCACCTTCCCTGCCAGGAAAAAACATTATTTTTCCATCAGATTTATTTGCAAAGCCACTCCGAACTGCTAATGCTTTGCCAAGTCCAAATTGGTTCCCGTAAATGTTGAAACGTGGAGAACTTCCAATTTGGATATTGTTGGGAAACTTGCGAAGTCGGTAAGTAAAGGGTGCTTTCGACCATGATTCAACCCATTCACGTACATCTCTGTCCGTATGATTGATTACCATCTGATGCAATTTCCAGGCTGCCCATCCTAGTCCATTTCCTAGCAGTTCTCCACAGGCAGCAGTTGCTGTCACCACCTGTATGCAATTGCCAAAGTAGTCCTCGGACAGTGGTGGATTTAGCCTCAATCTGTTGTTAATAGACGTTCCAATGCTCGTCCGTTGATCAGATGGCAAGTTTCGTGCCCTTGTGATACACCTCCAGACATGAGCTGACAGTGCCTGGAAGGTAGAAATCTTGGTGGAATTGCATTCAGAATTTGCTTTTGCTTTTAATTCTGCCAATGACTCTGATGAAAAGTGGAAAATTCTTTCCTTTAGTTCAGGTACTGCTTGGTATCTGCAAATCAATTGATCATGGTGAGTGAATGGAAGGTTGAGAATTGGGCCTTGTCCCTCTGGAAACCAATGCTCATGCATAGGTAGTCTGGAGATGGTTATACTTTGCCCCTTTGATCTGAATACCTCAGACCATGTGTTAATGAAATGCCAAAATGATGTCCCGTCTGCCAACATGTGGTTGATGGAGCATCCAATGAAGACACCATCCGTTAATTCTGTGATTTGAATGCTCAACAAAGACTGTGTATGACCATCATGGTTTATTGCCCCAACATGGTCAAAGAATGAATGTACAATTTTGGGGACGTAGATTGGTGAAATGATATCATCAACCGTCAAGTCAACTGATGCATGAACAAATCTAGCTCCAGGACTACTTGTGCAATCAACGTAGATACAATTAACCGGAGGATTTTGTTGATTTAGAGTTGCAAGATGGCCTGCTAATGGATAGAAATGAACCAGGGAAACGGAAAGAGATTCCTTGAGGTCCTGCAGGAGTTGTTTCATTTTGCCGTCACTATCAAAACCAGGAGGCTTGGGAAAAAGGAGGCCTTTCTGATTGTAGTGTATAGAAACCAGTGGTAGATCCCATGGTGACAAGTATATTTGCTGCTTTGAATCTTCTGGAGTGTATTTTGGCTGGATAAAACATTCAGAGACGTATTTAACAACTGGAGAACTCATTCTTGCAGCTGTTGAAGAATCTACTCTTCTCTCTCAGGTGGAATGATTCCCAGAAATTTAGGTTTGGGATTTCGCTTGAATTTTGGGTTACCTTTCTATATAATCTAAGAATTCTACATTGTAATAATTGGCACACCATTCAATCGTGGAGTATTGGCGTGCTTCACTAATCACGTGAAATCAGATATTGTTGCATTGGGACTGAAAAATCATTTCCTGACAGCACTACTTTACCTCCTCCTCCAGCCCAAAAGAGAAAGAAGTGATGAAAATAAAGGGAGGCACAGCAATGATTGTAAGCACTAAAAACTACAGTGAAGTTCTAAGTGATTGGTGGCCCCCGAAAAGGAAATCTATTTCAACTCTGAAATCTCCGAATCCAAAATTTATACGGAACATCAATGTAAAGTGAAGATTTAAGTTCTTGATATGAAAGTGTGTGCTGCATGTGATAGAATTCAGATAGCTACAATGTTCCAGTACCGATATAGCTAGCGAGCCGCTTGGCTAACTGGTTCTCGAAGCGGCCGGTTCCATTAATTCATCAATTTCTGAAGTTCTATGATTCTACATAAACCGGAAAAATGAAAAACTATAAAGGCAATTAAAAAATTATTTTAAAAAAAAAAACACGTGGGGTTGCAAATCTATCCAACCAAATAAGATTGTACTACCGTATCGATTCTTTATTTATTTATTTTTTTGGGTAGTTTTTTCATGCAAGTTTAAGTAGTGAAAACTCAAAGGATTCAAGTACATCACAATTATATGTACCCAACCGAGCTTGCTCAGTTGGCTAGGGGAGCAAGGTGCCTCCTACTAGTTGAAAAAAAAACAAAGGTGCCTCCTGCCAAGGTCCAAGATTGAAATCCTTGCCCTGACAATTAGGAAAAATGGAAAAGGCTGTTGTGGGGGTTAGTTTAAGTGTACCGAGAGTTATACACCAAATTGTGTGTGGTATGGTAAAAATTTGAGAGTCGTATTCTCGTATAATGAATATTGCAACATTCATTGATAAAAAAAAAATAAAAAGAACAATTATATTCAAAGAAGACGAACTGTTTCAAGCATAATATTGGAATGGGGCCGGATAGGATAAACAAAATAGTGAAAACTAGCTAGCCGTAGCTCATCAGTTGTTTTGGATTTTCAATAAAAGAAGAGATTGAGAGGGGCCTAAAAGCAATAACTAGATGTCAAATGTTAAAGTTATGTCCATCCGAGGAAGGGTTTTGGCTATATAAAGAGAGATTGGAAGTTAAGTATCAAATAGTCTTGCGTACTTTTCAAATTCCAGCATTATTATTTAATTAAATTATATAATATATACATGTGTGTGTGTAAAGTCCTAATTCCGTCTAGATTAATTTAATGAACAAATTTTCAATAGGCCTAGAAACCGCATTTTGCTACTTTGTTAATAAATCACGATTACTTTCTACTATGTTAATAAACCATGATTATTGATTATACCAAAGAAAATTGTAAAATGTACTGACTTAAATATTTCAAAAAGACAAAGATAACAAATTAATATATCATATCAGAAAAGTTTCTCAAAATCAAAGTAAATGTTATTCAACACAAACAAAATAAAATTTCCTATTATAAAGCAAAATTCAAGTGAAAAGGATGACCAAGGAGAATTAACAAATTAGTATATTGGAAAAGTATCTCAAAATCAAGTATATGCCAAAGTGGCTTGCTTTCATGCCTTGAATGAGTTTCAGGTAAATTGCTGCTTGACGAGTTGCAGCTTTGCGGAAGAGAATTAGTTGGGATGTTGCATCATTAGTTAAAAATAATAATAATAATAATAATAATAAATAAAATCCATTAATTTAGATATAATACTAAAACACCCAGACTTAAAATCATAAAAAGGCCAATCCAAATTGTTATTTAGATTTCATGTAGGAGAGTATATCAATTAAATTTACCGAGATAAAAACTGATATTCTCTCCAATGGAGAATTCCAAGAATATAAACACTGGGCATAAATCCCGCTTTTGTAACCGGTAGAGTCATATTTGTAGTCTTCGGATTCTGCTGTTTTATTTTATGAACTCTTACACAAGTGGTGAATTGATCTGCTGGTCGATCTCCAAGATTAGTTCATGAGGACTTTATAAAGAGACAGACTGCATGAATTCCTTGTCAGATTCAAGACAACTCATTGATTGTGGTGAAAGACAAATTTCCAAGTCGATGCTTCCTCCACCTTCTCTGCCAGGAAAAAACATTATTTTCCCATCAGTTTTATTTGCAAAGCCGCTTCGAACTGCTAATGGTTTGCCAAGTCCGAATTGGTTCCCATAAATGTTGAACCGTGGAGAACTTCCAATTTGGATATTGTTGGGAAACTTGCCAAGTTGGTAAGTAAAGGGTGCTTTCAACCATGATTCAACCCATTCACGTACATCTCTGTCCGTATGATTGATTACCATCTGATGCAATTTCCAGGCTGCCCATCCTAGTCCATTTCCTAGCAGTTCTCCACAGGCAGCGGTTGCTGTCACCGGCTGTATACAATTGCCAAAGTAGTCCTCCGACAGAGGTGGATTTAGCCTCAATCTGTTATTAATAGAGGTTGCAATGCTCGTCTGTTGATCAGATGGCAAGTTTCGTGCCCTGGTGATGCACCTCCAGACATGAGCTGACAGTGCTTGGAAGGTAGAAATCTTGGTGGAATTGCATTCAGAATTTGCTTTTGCTTTCAATTCAGCCAACGACTCCGATGAAAAGTCGAAAATTCTTTCCTTAAGTTCAGATGCTGCTTGATATCTGCATATCAATTGATCATGGTGAGTGAATGGAAGGTTGAGAATCGGGCCGTGTCCCTCTGGAAACCAGTGCTCATGCATAGGTGGTCTGGTGATGGTCATACTTTGCCCTTTTGATCTGAATACCTCAGACCATGTGTTAATGAAATGCCAAAATGATGTCCCGTCTACCAACATATGGTTGGCTGACCATCCAATGAAGATGCCATCCATTAATTCTGTGATTTGAATGCTTAACAAAGACATTGTATGACCAACATGGTTTATTGCCCCAACATGGTCAAAGAATGAATATACAATTTTGGGAATATAAATTGGAGAAAGGATATCATCAACTGTCAAGTCCACTGATGCATGAACAAATCTAGCTCCAGGACTACTTGTGCAATCAACGTAGATGCAATTGACAGGAGGATCTTGTTGATTTAGAGTTGCAAGACGGCCTGCTAATGGATAGAAATGAACCAGGGAAACCGAAAGAGATTCTTTGAGGTCCTGCAGGAGTTCTTTCATTTTGCCCTCACTATCAAAACCAGGAGGCTTGGCAAAAAGGAGGCCTTTCTGATTGTAGTGTACGGAGACCAGTGGTAGATCCCATGGTGACAAGTATATTGGCTGCTTTGAATCGTCTGGAGTGTATTTTGGTTGGATAGAACATTCAGAGACGTATTGAACAACTGGGGAGTTCATTCTTGTAGATGTTGATGAATCTACTTTTCTCTCTCAGGTGGAACAATTCCCAGAAATTCACGTTGGGGATTTGGTCTGAATTTTGGGTTACCTTTTTATGCAATCTAAAAAGAGAAAATTGCTATTTTAAATGTTTGCAGTGTCAGCAGTTTTAGTCTCTAAAGTTTAAACAAAATCAAATCTCATACCAAATGTTTTATTTTTTTTAGCACGTTTAGTCCTATTGAGACAGTTTTAGTCCCTAAAATTTGGATAAAAATCAATGTTTCAATTTTGGGTTAATTTTAAAAACTCTCCTAACATTTGATCAAAGTTGCAGTTTACCCCCTAACCTTTAGTTTTTTTTTTCACTTTATCCCCTATTTTAGTCCACATCATCAATTTAATATTTAAAATATTGTGAATTGACAAAAATGCCACCTTCTAAATAATTTTTCAAATTAAAAATTCTTTTCTAACTTTTATCTTTGCAACTTTATAGTTGAAAAAGAAAGAAATTGTCCAAAAACTTTTAAAAACTTATCACCCCTGAATTTATTTGATAGGTCGTAAATTCTTGTCATACACTAAAAGCTTTCTAAAAACTTGTGTTTGATAAATACTACAAGAATTTTGAAGGTCCAATTATTTAAGAACTTGTCCCCAAAAAATACAAGTAGTAAAGTGAAAAATATATTTTTCTTGATATTTTTTAGCGAAAAGGTTTTGATATTTTTTAGCAAAAGGATCTTAACTTTTATGGCTAGTTTTAGGAATTGTGGACAAAAAAGGAAAAGAAAAAAACTTCAAAAAAATGTGTTGTTTAGGAGTTTAAAAAAAAAGGAATGAATTTGAATATATATATATATATATATATATATACATATATATATATCCATTTTATAGTCATTGATGGAAAGTATTGATAATTTGAAAAAAAAAATTGTTTAAGAAGGTGGCATTTTTGTCAATGTACAATATTTTAAATATTAAATTGATGATGTGGACTAAAATGGGGGATAAAGTGAAAAAAATTAAAGATTAGGGGGTAAATTGCAAATTTGATCAAACACTAGGAGGAGTTTTTGGAATTAACCCTTCAATTTTTTAGTATACTTACTCCAATTGATCGGTTTTATCAAAATCTTACCCAAATCCGGTCATATGATACTCATGTGCTAGTAACCAAATTTTAAAAATAGAAAAAGAAAGAAAAATATTAATTACTATAATTTCTAATTAAAGGCACCAATTTGAATAATTAGTCTTCACTGAAAAACAAATAAAAAAAGAAAAAGTTAATAAACTTGGAAAAAGTTTAGATTCTTTAGATAGGGAATTAGCTATTTGCCTTCTCGTTCTCTCAAAAAGAGAACCCTAAAACTATACTTTGAAGAGAAAATTTTGCTCTTCAATGTCTCTAAAAAATTATTTATAAACCATTTGACTGTTTGTAATTGTTATTTGAGACAAAGATGATGCAATAGGTAGCAAATCAAAGATTTTTTTTTTAAAAAATTGGTTACTGGTACGTGAGTTTCAGGTGACTAGATTTCAGTAATATTTTTTGTAAAGTCGGTTAATAAAATTGAATGTGCTGAAAAATTAAAACACTTGATACTAGATTTGCTTTTATTCAAATATTAGGAACTAAAACTACATCAATAGGACTAAATGTGCTAAAAAAATTAAACATTTGATACTAGATTTGCTTTCATTCAAACTTTAGTGACTAAAACTATCGATACTCCAAACGTTTGGTATCAAAACTGCAATTTTCTCATTTAAGAATTCTACATTGTAATAATTGGAACGCCATTCAATCATAGAGTATTGGCGTGTTTCATTTATCACGTCGATTCGGATATTGTTGCAGGGGGACTGAAAAATCATTTTCTGCCATCACAATTTAACCTCCTCCTCCAGCCTAAAAGCGAAAGAAGTGCTGAAAAGAAAAGGGGGCACAGCAGTGACTGCGAGCACTAAAAACTACAGTGAAGTTCTAAGTGATTGGTGGCCCCTGAAAATGACAAAGAAAGTCATATCAACTTGCACGTTCGCTGAAATCTCATGAATCCAAAATCTATCCAGGAATATCTATCTGGAAATTTAAGTGAAGATTTGAGCTTCATATGGATAGCTGGCTAGAATTTGGATAGCTACAGTGTTCCAGTACCGGTCTAAGCTAAGAAGCCGCTTAGTTTTCTGGTTCTCGAATCGGCAGGTCCCGTTAGTTCATCAATTTCTAAAGTTCTAAGCTTCTATGTAAACTAGTAAATTGAAAATTATGAAGGCAATAAAAATAAGAAAAAAAAAACATATGTGATTGCAATGTTATACAGCCAAATCAACATATGCAACGGCATGGATTTTTTTTTTTTTTTGGTAGTTTTTCATGCAAATTTATGTGGTGAAAATTCAAAAAAATAATAAAATACATCACAGTTATATCCACAAGACACACTGTTCCAAGCATAATGTTGGAATGGGGCTGGATAAGATAAACAAAATAGTGACAACTAGCTAGCGGTAGCTCATTAGTTGTTTTGGATTTAAAAAAAAAAAAAAGAAACGAAAAGATTGAGAAGGCCTAAAAGCAATGATTAAATGTCAAATGTTAGAGTCATGTCCATCCTAGAAACGATTTTGGCTTTTATTAAGTGGGGTTGTAAGCTAAGTATCAAACAATCTTGTGTACTTTCCAAATTCCAGCATTATTATTTAATTAATTAATATTATGTATGTATGTATGTATGTACTAATTCGGTCTAGGTTAATTCAATGAACAATTCTCAATTGGCCTAGAAACCGATATTTGCTACTTAGTTAATAAACCGTGATGACTTTTTACTATGTTATTAGTTAATAAACCGTGATGACTTTTTACTATGTTAATAAAACATGATTACTGATTATGCCTAAAAAAATTGCAAGATATACTGATTTAAATATTTTAAAAAGACTAAAACATCATATTAGTATATTAGAAAAGTTTCTTAAAATCAAAATAAATTCTACCCACCACAAACAAGGTAAAAGTTCCAAAATTTCATACTACGAGCAAAAGTCAAATGGAAACGAAGACCAAGAAGAATTAGCAGATTAGTATATTGGAAAAGTCGTTTCTCAAAATCACGTAAATGCCATTCAACACAAACAAAATAAAAGTTCCAAAACTTCCTATTTTTAAGCAAAATCCAAGTCGAAAGGAAGACAAAGGAGAATTAATTTTACAACGAATATATCAACATCCCTTTCAGCAAGTGACGGTCCTTTTTTGGTCTAAATAAGTGGCAATAGTAGTGACAGTCATAATTCTTTGCTTAGGTCAGGAAATTCTTGCATGGACTAGATCCTTGTGGACCTTGTGGTATAAAAGTTTGCCACATAAGTATAATGATGTATGTTGATACAAGAAAGTGATAAAACATGCTTATATAACTTTATTTTAAACTACAAGGTTCACAAGTAGAACCGTAGACCAGATCCATGCAAGAATTTTTCGCTTAGATCTAGATTAGTCACAATAATAGTGATAGTTTTAGTAATATTGACGTAGCTCAGATGTGATCCATGATGTAATAGGGCCACTAGTAGTGCCTATCCCCATTCTAGTGTATTGATGCAACTTAGATAAATGCAATCCATGATGGCAGTATATCATGAGTAGGTATTACATGTATCATGCGCGCCACATGACACGCAACGTAATGTATTAAAATCAATTACATATTGTCAAATGATATAAGATGTTGCCTGCTATCACCATGTGACAATAAAGTATTGATTTTAACGCATCATGTAGCAATGCACGTAGTGCATTAAAACTTTTCCATATTCACTACTTGGTTCTACTTTTTTCTATTATGTTAATAAAACATTGATATGCGTAGAGTACGTGAATATAAAAAATGTCTCGAAAATTAGAAAGACTACTCTTGAATTTGACATCGATGCAAATTGTCCCAAAGCAACCAAGACAAAGAATTGGTTTTGCCTTAAATTGGTCCAACCTTGTTGAAATCAATCTTTTAGAATTTGACTAGGCCTCAATCCAAATTATGGGAAGCAACTTAGAAGAATACTCTAAAGAACCTAAATCAAACTCTTTCAATGAAACTCTAAGCTAGAAGAATACTCTAAAGAACCTAAATCAAACTCTTTCAATGAAACTCTAAGCTAGTTTATGGCCATCACAAGATCTCCTTGATAATGCCAAGGGTGTAACTAATCCAAAAGCCTAAAAAGAACTTTTAATCTTTAAGAAACTCAATTTTATCAATCAAATCACACTTAAGAAATTTGTAACATTAATTTGACCTATTTATAGGCTTACAATCGGCATGCAAGAAGACTTTAAAACACCTAACTAATTTGAATTGTAAACTATTATAAACTCAAAACTTAACAAAAAAACTACTTGTAAATTAATAGAAATTCTTGACATAAAATAAAAGCTGAAATTCTAATAACAATAAAGGAAGTCTATCTCTAACAACGGGCCTTGGGTTGGTCGTGATCTTCACATTGATGGACCTTCTTTAATCCTTTGGATTTTAAGGCCTTCTTTGAATGCACTCTCGGTCCAGAACCAACAAGCTAACTTTTGGTCCACACTAAACCTTTCAAGAAGTAGAAATAAAGCTTAATGTTCCTTGATTTCTTAAGGCCTTCTCGTGATATGTGATTGGGTCCAAAGTTCATGAACCAGTTTTAATGCTAAGAATCCAATCCTTCCAACTTTTTGTGCATGTGTTTAATGTAGGTGAAGCCTTTAACTTTTCACGAACAATCACCCACGAACAATCACCTTGTCTAATAACAGTTTGAATGCACTTAACACACTTTGAACAGCTTCCAGTTCACCTAAAACGTCTTGAACACAGCTTGCATGTTTAAACTTGTTAGTGCCCTTGAATTCCTATCAAACGTTATTACTGATTATATGTACTTTATACTACTTTTTTATCCAATGTTAATGGACCCTTGGATTCCTGTCAAACATGATTACTGATGCTTGATGCCATTTTTTTTTCTCCTATGTTAACCTGATACCAATTTTTTCTACTAGGTTCATAAAACATGATTTGATACCACCTTTTTCTACTATGTTAATAAAACATGATTACTGATTATAAGCAGGGCACTATATCAATACTCGAAACCACTTTTTTTTTTCTATAAAACTGATTACTGATTTACGTAGGCAGTATATGTATATCACTACTTGAAATCACCTTTTTCTACTATGTTAATAAAACATGATTACTTACGGCAGTATATCACTAATTGAACCACCTTTTTCTTATAAGACATGATTACTTAGGGCAGCATATCACCACTCGAAACCACTTTTTTTAACTGATTATACGTAGGGCAGTATATCACTATTTGAAACCACCGTGTGTCGGAAATATTCGAAAGAAAACATGATTACTTTGAGCTGTAAATCACTACTTGAAACCACCTTTTTCTACTATGTTAATAAAATATGATTACTTAGGGCAGCATATCACTAATTAAGGTCTCCCCTGCTGCAGGTCCTGGGATCAAATTCTAGGACTTGTAATAGATAGGGGATTTCGGGAAGGGGGGGATTTAGGTAATTTCGAGAAGTCATACTCCCAAATTGTGTATGGCAAGCAATCTAGGGATTCACCTAGCACATCATTGGGAGCCTCACTCCACTTGTGTGAAGCAACAAAACTTGTAAAACAACAGCACTTGATAAAAAAAAAAAAAAACTACTGGAATTCATTTTTTCTATTATGTTAATAAAACATGATCACTTGGGGGGCAGCATATCACCACTTGAAATTAACCACTCTTTTCTACTATGTTAATAAAACATGATTACCGATTATACGTAAAAAGATTGCAACATATACTGACTTAAATATTTTAAAAAGACTGAAATAGCAAATTCAAATATTAGAAAAGAAGTATACAGATTCAAAGAAGACAAAGAAGAATTCTACTATGTTAATAAAACATGATTACTGATTATGAAGATTGCAAGATATACTGACTTAATTATTTTGAAAAGACTGAAACACCAAATTAATGTGTTAGAAAAGTTTCTGAATAAATCTTACAACTAATATTTCAACGTGCTTTATAATTTTGTTGAGAGTTAAATTTGAAACGGAAGAGAAAAAACTTAACATAGTTATACAAACAATAGCCAACAGTCAAAGGTATCCAAACTTGGTTAACACTTTAAATTAAACTTAGAAATTACTGAACTAATGAAGGTTGACCTTGTTATTCTTCAATTTTAATACTAAGGTGACTTTTGTTTTTGTAGTTGATCGGTTGATGTAGGATTTACTGAATTAGCGAACGTTGTATTTATTATTTTTTTTTTTTACGTAACGTGCTACTTATTAATCTTCAACTCTAACTTTAAAGGTAATTTTTCTTTTTTCACAATTTCTTAATTGAGATCGAACACTGGGATTTGCCGATCTAGTGAATCCGTCTTAGGATAAACGTTGCTTAGGTCTGTGGGTTTGGTTTTGTCATGTTTAATCACTTTCTTGCTGTTAAATAACTCTATTTTCCATGTCTTAACAAATGTTGGAGATATGAAAAAGAACTAAAAACAATGCTCATAAAAGAGGACTACTCTATTGCAATACTTGCACCATTTTTCATAAGAACAAAAGAATAACAATTAAGATTAGAAAAATACTAGCAGCTCACAAATATATATATATATATAAATCATCATAAAAAAATTAAAATCTTTATTTTATTGATCAAGGAATAAATGTAACTTTTCTTTTCTCTCTTTCACCACAAAGAATAGAATAAATTTTCTAATGATGTAGACTAAAAATCACCCTAAATACTAGAAACAATAATACTGCTAACATTCCTTCTATTATACTAACAGTCTAATACTCTAAAACACAAGACACTAACATACTTCTATTACGAGATAAAATGAAAATCTTGATCATGCATTAGAGCCCGGAGGATGTGTGGCCGGAGGACCTGGAGGGCTCTTCCCACCACCACCAGATGGAGGGGCCGGAGATGAACGTGGAGGCGGATGCGGAAACGGGAAAGGCCACGGCGAGGAATGTGGAGGCGGCTGTGGGTGTGGGAATGGCCATGTAAATGGTGGAGGGCGGAAGATTGGGAACGGGAAAGGGATAAATGGGATTGAAAAGCCCCATGCAGGATGAACGTTGCTATTCATTCCATCGTACTTTTCGTAAGTGGCTGCACTATCGTCTGGAGATTTGTTGGCAATATCTCTGGCTCCGCCATGGTTGAGGAAAAGCACGAAGCAAAGGAAGAAAAGAAGGGGTACAATGGTTTTGTTGTTCCCCATCATTTTTGCCATGGGAAGTTGGCATGCAAAAATGTTAAAGAGTCATGGGGTATATTTATAGAGCTTCATGCTTGGCAGATAATTAAAGGTGATAAACAATCATGTTATAGGTGATAAAAAGTATTTCATCCTCATCATTATCTCTTCTTGCAATCTTTGATTAAAGTTTTAAGGGTATTCATCTCATAAATCTTGGATGGAACTAGACTTCTATTTTATGATTATCCATGTTGAAAATTGAACAGAGTTAAAAGTGTAAAAATGATTTATATATACTTGCACAATAAATTTACCAAAAAGTAGCAAATGCTAATATTATACTTGGAACATGGATGAATTCTATTAATATATCATAGAGTAGTTGGATTAAGTTTATACTATTCTCAGTGACAAGTCGTATTTTCTTTCATTCTTGTCCAAATCAGAGAAGAAACTGTATTAAATGAACCAATATTGATAAAAAAATAAATATTCCAGGGGTCCGCCATTAGAATACACTGGCACACAGTATTGAATGTTATAAATCACCGATCGATATTTTCCACTTCCTTCCACTTTTTTCAATTAATGAAAGCTATCAAAACTTGTTATTTAATGAAAAATATAACTTAATTTAACACCAAAATAAAAGAAGTAATTGAGCATATACATGGACCATTCTGAAAATTTTCTAAATTTCAGCTTGGTAACCTATTTTTCAACATCAATTTGATTCTTTAGATAATAAAAGAAGTAATTGACCATAAACATGGACCATTCTGAAATTTTTCTAAACTTTCAGTTTGGTAACCTATTTTGCAATACCAATTTGATTTTTTAGATTTTTCCAAGTTTCATCTTTTATTTGGCCACCCTGATTGGCATTGAGCCAATAAGAAAAACTAATGGCTAATTTCAGAAAATTAAATTTCATAATACCATGTGGACCATAGATTAGAATTGAGCGTTAAAACTTCTAATAACTGTGCTCTGTGATATTACAATTTATATCAGTTTTAGAATGTAGGATGAGCCTTGGAAGTCTCACCTTTTCCTTTATCGTATTGACCTTGTTTAATGATGTATCGTTACCTTCTTGGGATATATCTTCTTAGGAACGGCTATCCATAGGAAAGAGGGAAGATTGATAAGTTGATTTAGCTTTAGAGCAATGTACCATTATCTTTAATATTTAATATAAAGTCTTTACAGTTTACAATTGGATTAAATAGATAGGTTGGATTAGTCTCCTTTTAACCATCTCCCCCCCACCCCCCCCCCCCCCCACAACCAAAAAAAAGAAAAAAGAAAAGGAGAGAGCTTCAAATACTAAATATATTTACGTGATTCATAAAATATATCTCATATAAATAGCCCAAGAAAGAAAGCTCTTTTTCATCATCATCATTCTTCTTCTTCTCCTTCTTCAGATTGCAAATCACCTTTTAAAACTGAGAAGAATCACTGGTTATTTTTCTTTTTAAGTAAAGAAATAGTTTACCATTTTAATTTGGATTGTTATTTCTTTAATTTCTGTTTAACAATCTCTTTAGTGTGTATATTATGTTTTGTTTACTAGAACTTTTTTAAAGATTTGTCTAATGGGTGCTATTGGGCCATGATTAACATCTAAGTGTTAGCAATATTTTTTAAAAATAAAGTTAAATCAAGAATATCACTATGAGCAGCACTACATGCGATACAAATTATGGCTCTGCATATAAGAAAATTCCATATCCTAGTTTCCTAAGGTGTACACATTGCAAAATGATTTAAAGAGAATTAACAATAAATCCTTTTTGTTCTATCTTTAAATAAAGGAATTGTTCTAGTCGCCATCAAGATGCTTGAGATTCCCAATTTACCAAATGATATGAAGAATAAATAAAAGTAATTCCGTTTTGTTCTATCTTTAAGCAGATGAATTGTTCTGGTCGACATCGAAATGCCCGAAATTGCCAACGTAAAAGTTAGATATTGTATATGACAATGGTGTTCCTTTATTTAGACAATTTTCATAGCCTTAATAACAGAACATACTTATGGTATCAAATTTTCAAAGTACACATTTCAACATAATACGAATTTTACTAACGTAGATAACTTGGTGAGTGTAAGAAAATGACGATTCTTATTGAGAGGGGAAAAAATAAATCTAGACTACCTAGTTCTTGTAAAAGTTATATAGTAGCATTTAATTTAGCGGGTAATATATGTTGCTGAAAATGTTATATCTATTTTTGCTGCCACATCTTTTTTCTTTTCTTAATTTCTTCACTCTAATATATGGGTGGAATTCAATGTTGCTTTATTATATACTACAAACATTATTAAATAGTGCACAAAAAAGGAAAAATTAGCGTTCATGTACGTAAAAGATTATAAAAACCTTTTGCCTTTTAAAGAATGTGCATTATGTATAATATCTATTCCTTAATCACTTATTTATTCAATTATTTTCCTACAGTTAGCACTGAGCCAATAAGAAAGTCTAATTACTAATATTACAAAATTAAATTTCAAAACTCCATAGAATATTAAAACTAGTATTAGATTTAAAATGTAGGATAAGTCTTGGAAGTCTTTTCTTTTATTTTCTTTTTCCTCATCGACCTTGTCATGGATATATTATCACATATCCTTGGGATATATTTCTTATGAATAGCCATCAAAAAAAGGGGGAAAATAGAGATAATTGGATTTAGCTATAGCAGCAATATACCATTATCTCTAATCTCGAATGATCAGGGACCTGTTTTCAGCACTAAGCATATTAAGCTTTCTTCTATTTTTTTCATCTTCTCCAGATCTAGCTAGTATATGGTCAAGGACTTAGAACTTTAGAATTTTATGCGTTGATGTCAGCCCTCTTTGCATGTTGTGTTTTATTTGTGTGATCGGTTCTATTTACTCAACCAAAAGTCTATACTTTTAGCTAATTAAAATTTAAATGTTAGATAATCAACAAGCAAGAAAGGAAAGGCTGTTGTTGGACCTATGCTTTCCATTGCAGTTAAATTCAATTTGATTTGATATTATAGCATGCATAGAGTCCAATTATATGAGAGGGTACTTTTGCCTTGATCTTTGAAGACACAAGCATGGTGTCATTATCATATGTTTCAGGATTCATTCTAAAATACCCCCTTGAAAAATACCTTTTTCTTACTTTGCCAGTTGGATGTTGAATTGCATCAGTTTCCGTCTTGGGGAATTCAAATTTTTTTTTTGAATAAGGTATAATCATCAATGTATGACCAATTCCCCTCTCAATTGCTTATGTGACATTCTCATGTTTCTTTTAAGCTTTTATAATCATTTACTAAAAAGACCAAATTACTTCTAAAAATGCTAGTGATTACTTGGTTTATGATTTTATGATTCTTCACGCATTGTTGTATATATTATTCTCATATTTTAATAAAATCGAACAAACTAAAATACAATGCACTTTTTCATTTTTTCAGCATCCAAGCAAAACTAAATATAAACTATGTATTGTCTTCCCTATATTAACTTTTGTAAATGCCAAAGTTAACAATTAAAGGAAACCAGGTAAAATTTATTTTTTCGGGGCAATTTTTATGATTCTAGAAATCTTATGCATTTTTTCTGGACTTTTTTTGAGTTTTCTTTCATACATTTGTTGTAAATATTAACTTAGATTTAACATAAAATTGTTAAATCTGGTTAAGTATCACTTCTTTTGGGATCACCTAGACTTTTTGTAGTATTATGTGCATTTCACATGGGCAAATTAAAGGGAAATTGGGAAGTTAAGTGCTTATTGTACTTAATTGGGAAAAATACCTCAAGGAGGGATTGATCCAATTCTGCATCGGGGACAAGTGAGAATAGGCTTTTTTTTTTTTTTTTTTTTTGGGGTGGCGTTAATTCGGAACTAACACCACGTTTTATAGGGAGGGATCATGTGCTGATCTCTGTTCTATTTTATCCACTCCTCGGTAATGTTAACGTTGAATACAAGTGCTAATTAGGTGCACCATGCACGTCACGTAGTGCATTAGAACAAATTAGATATCATCACTAATACAAATCACTACATGACGATAAATTTATTAGTTATAGTGCATCACAAAACATTGTATGTGGTGTGTATTTAATACTTCTCTTGGAATCTACTCCATGAAACAACAGGCATCAAATTAGATGACCAAATAACGGGGTGAATATAGGCATTTCTTTTCCACAAAGATAATCCCACAATTGCGAAGTAGGCTGAATTTGCAAGAGAATTAAAACTACCTACGTGCCTTTTTGTTATCTAGTTCACACGAGAAAATTTTATCAATATAATTTTTGGTAATTATATATAATGACTGTTTCGGGGGATACGAATGTAAAGCCACGCCATTATTGGAACAATTGTAAGCATGTAGCATATATATTGGTGAAAAGCAACTCCTTTCAAGAATTCATTCCGAATTGGTATCAGTACGATCCTCGAACGCTAAATGAACTAAAACTAGCAAGTACATATGCAGTTTGGAATTTGAAAATCCGACTAAAATAGCAATAGAAATGAAAGTGACCTCTTTTTATTACTTATATAATTATTATTGAAATTTATTACAATACTTGGCAGCAATTTTTGTTTAGATTCATATAATCATTTTTAGCCATTTTGGATTGAAAAAAAAATATTTCCAGTTCCACATGTATCATGTCGTTGAGAAACTAAACCTGAAAAGATCCTTTGCTTCTCCACTCGCTCTGAAAAAGAATAAAGAACTGCTAGAATATCTTTAATAACAAGAGACAATTATGAAGAATCTCGTGAAACTACGTCCAAACTGTAATAAGAAGCATCATTGCTAGCTCATTTTCGAACAAAAATCTTGCATTTGATCTTTTGTGTTTAAGAAGCGAAAGTATCTGGCAAAGTTCTTTCTGGATGTTCAAATGGAATGGAATTCTATGTTAATTAGATTTATTTACCATTTTTAATGAGATAGTATAAAAAGAGTCATGTTAAGTATATTTCAACTTATTCAATATAAATGGTAATGATTAAATATAAATTGGAAAATTTCATAAGAAGATGCAATATAAAGAAACCTATAATTATTCGATTTTCCACACATTCATTTTGGTTTGAGTACAAGTACATGTACATTGTTTAAAGGGATAATTTTATAAATCTCCTATGAGTTTCTAACAATTTTACCTAACACCCCTGAAATTTAAAAAAATTACACTAACCTCCCTTGGAATTAATGTTGGGGTACACAATCTTCTCTTGATTGCTTATGTTAGCACAAATTACATATAAAAATCCTATTATACCCTTATTTATTTTCTCCAAATCAATTTTTATCCATCTTTTCAACTATAACACTTTGACATTCTCACCATCTCTCCATCCCATACTGCTTACTAAAGCCTTCAATAACACTGTTAAAAAATCTAGCTTTTTATACTACTAAAATTTTCAATCCAAAACAAAAGAATTTTGAACCCTATTAAACAAAAAAATATATACTTATTGCCATAATAAACATCACCATCTACCAAATTTTGCCTATCAACCCTCATGGCTGATCCATTCTAAACCTTTAGGTTTCCTCCATAAAAGCAAGATCAAGACTTGTTCCTTTGTGCAAAATTGTGTTTTAAGGCATTTGAGAATCCTACAGTGATGGACAAACTATGACATAGGGGTTATTAAATAACGACAAAAAAAAGGCCAGAAAGGGGTTTAGAGATTTTGTTTGGGGTTAATTTTGGAGGTTAGGTGGGTTAGGAAATAATAAGAAAAAAGGTTGCAAGATTTAGGAAAGATAAAGAAAAAAAATCATGGTTTTGAAACTTTGATTTATAATATGTTAAGGTTACTATGGCTATTTTCCAAGGCCAGGGAAGCCAATATAATTTTTGAAACCATGGAAATGCTAGGTAAAATTGTTAGAAACCTCAAGAAAAATTTATGCAATTATCCTTTTTTAAAAGATGGCATATGAAAATAAAAACAGAGTGAATTTGAATTTGCTTTGGAAATCATTGTCCTCTTCGCCTTTCAAAAAATATGATATAAATATTTGAACTAAAATGAAAAGAAGGTAAACAATTGTCACCATTATAAAAGTTTCAATTGATGATGTGGGGCTTTTTCCCTCTCGGGGTTTTTAATCTCTCAACTCCATGGGTGTGACAAATTCTTTATAAGCCCATGGCTTTCAACCACACGGGTCCAGCGTAACTCTTTATAAACACATGGCTTTCCACGATAAAGTCCCACATTCATTGTCCAAAAAATCGAATTTTGATCAATGAAGTATACGAATTATTCCACTCATTGTTAATTGATTTTGAAATCGAAACCCATATATTCTTTAATGATCTAGTCACAAGAGAAAATTTTATCAGTATAATTTTTGGTAATTAAATAGAGTATTGCAATTTTAGTGGGAAAAACAAAAAGAAACGTAGTATTGTGATGATATGAAATCGAACAAAATTATAAGAAGAATTCCGGAAATCAAGAGCAAATTAAACTGCGTCTTGAGTAATTTCTACTGTTTAGGAGGATCAAATGCAAAGCTGCATCGTTTTCAGAGCAATTTCAAGCACGTATGAAATATATTTGTAAAAACAACCTTTCAAGAATTCTCCCCGAAGTGGCATGAGTAGAATCCTCGAATGCTAAATTAATTGAAAATTGCAAATACATAATGGTGTTTGGAATTCGAAAAACTGACTTTGGAAAAAATAGCAATAAAAGTAACGAGAGTAACTTCTGTTTATTACTTTTGTAAATTATTATTAAAATATAGTACAATACTTAAGAGCAATTTATGTTTAGATTTATATTATTATTTTTAGCCAGTTTGTATTGAAAAAATATTTCCAGTTCCACATGTATCATGTCATGGAGAATTGATGGCTTGACTAAACCTTAAAGATCCTTTGCTTCTCAGGGAGAATGCTTAGAAAAAGAATAAAGAACTCCAAGAATATTTTTAATAAAGAGAAAAAATTATGAAAAAAAAATCATGAAACTACTTCCAACGTTGTAATCAGAAGCAACACTGATAAGTCCTGTTCGAACAAAAATTTTGCATGCAGTCTTTTGTGCTTAAGAAGCCTAAGTGTCTGGCAAAGTTCTTTCTTGATGTTCAAACGGAATGAAATTATATGTTAATTTGATTTATTTACCAAATTTTAATGAGATAATACAAAAGGAGTCATGTTAAATATATTTCAACTTATTCAGTGTAAATGGCAATGTTTAAATATAAATTGGATAATTTCATAAGATGATACTATGTAAGGAAATGTATAATTATTCAATTTCTCGCCCATTCATTTTGGTTTGGATATAAGTGCACGCACACTTTCTAAAAGATGGCATGTAAAAATAAGATCATAGTTAAATTGAATTTGCTTTGGAAATGATTGTGGTTCCAGTCCTTTTAAACAAAAAAATATGATGGAAATAATTTGAAATGAAACGAAAATAAATAACAAAAATGTGCCACTCTTATGTTTATCTTTTTTGGATTTTACCGTAAGATTCTGTCTTTTGGGCCATGAAAGTTCAATTAATCCTTGTTATTCTTTCATCAGGAAGCTGGCCGAGGAAAATTTCTTTTATATTAGTCCTATAAAATAAGTTCTACCCTTGGATTTTGGTTGATTTCCGCCCGGGCCTCTCCTTTCCTCACGTCCTATTTTCCTTTTATTGTCCCATATAACTAGTGTGGCTTTTGCTATTGCATTACAGATCTGCAGCTAATTTGAAGGTTCTGGGCTTAATTATCAATATACATAAGTTAACTTGTGTTTTGGCTAAAATCTATTACTTTATTACCTGTGCATTGGCTAAGATCTATTACTTTATTTTCTTGAGTTAATCTCAAGTTTGGGTCGGTTTTGAGAATTCGTCTGCAAGTGAAATGATTTTGAATGTAACTTCTGAGATTAGATTGAACGCAATTTAAAAATGCGTTGTCAGAAGATTTTGAATGATTCAATGCAAAATGCCAACGCAATTTTAAAATGCGTTGTCAGAAGGTTTTGAATGATTCAACGCAAAAAGCCAACGAGCGCATTTTCAATATGCGTTGTCTTCAGACAGCGCAAGTTGAACTTGCGCTGTCAATTCCATTTAAACAACAGCCTTCAATCTCCAATTTCAGTAGCCAAAGCACCCTTTCTTCTCTGAAACAATTCTTCCCAGCTTCATCGAAATGCTTTGAGTTGTATTAGCCAGCTCCCATTCTTCACCAAAGCAATTCTTCATGTTCTAGCCGAAGTAAATCCCAGCTCCCATTTCTGTTTTTTCGTTGGGCAGCCATCCATTTTACTAGGTGGTATCAGCTACTTGGTGAGTGCTTAGTATTAGCTTTGTGCATGTAGATTATTTGGTTTTACTAGTGATTTGGCATAACTTTAGAAGATGTAGTTTTTCCTATTTTATTTCCATGTGTTACCATATTATCTATTATACATTAGTATTAACCATTTCCTTTTTCTTTAGGTTGAGAAAGCTTATTACCTTTTCATTGAGATTTGATCGGTAACTTATTTCCATAATAATCCTCAAAAATTCAAAGTTTATAGCTAATTTGTGATTTATTCTAATAACCTTTTCTGTTTAATTTATTTCTGTTCTTTCTATCCCTTAATTAAGGAGTAATTTGTTCTATTTTATCTCCATATGCTACCATATTAACTCTTAAACATTAATATTAATGGCGTAATTTCTTCCTACTTTGCTTATGAACCATAGACTTGATTGCAATCATTTCTATAACCAACAATTCGTTGTTCTCCATTAAACTTATTAGTATTAGTATTTGTATTAAAGATTATATTTCAAAGGATTAAATTAATTGATTTTGTTTAACAAGTTTTGTTTACACAAGCCATATGAAACCCACTTTCATGTAAATTCTTTTTTTTTTTTTCCGAATCGCAAATCTTCCATAAATCCCCAAATTCTTACTAAACAATATGATTCGTTTTTAATCATCCCAAGATTTGTGCATTTCTCATCCATCCATATTAGTATTATTATAATTCTTTATATATTCCGATCCTTGCATTCAAAGCCTAGATCCACCATACAACTTATCTTTCTAACTCGCCAATTTGATGCCTCTACATACATTTTTAATCTAGAGATGCCTTATCAATAGATAGAACTGTTACCGTTTCCCATGCAACACTAAAAAAGTTTACTACCATACATTTTTAAACCCTATAATGATGTATCCAAATTCATCACGTTAAGTGTAAAATTTTGAATCCTAAATGCAAAAAAATAAACCTTAAAAAATACAAAATAGACATAAACATTAAAAAAATTAACTAATTATAGGTTACCGTAGTACAAAAATTTAAACTTTGTTCAAGTCCTATAATTTACAATAAGTATAATAAGAGCAAAATTAAAATTTTCAACACTGACTTTGTCTCCCCGGAAGAAGAATAGCCCCGCTCTCTGGCCGACTGATCCCCTTGATCATATAACTGGGAGGGAACATGTCACATTAGAGGTGAACGATCAGAGGTGTCCTCTAATCATCGAGAAGCAAGTACGAAGAATGAATCTATATCTGATCTGTACAAGGAAGTTGCTGGCCGGCGGCCGCTCAACTGTTTGAGCGCAATGCAGTGGTGTTGGTTCTCAACCATTTGGCAAAAAATGTAAATTAAAAAAGGATAATAAGACCTTTTTTAATTAAAAAAGGGAAGTAAATTAATATTTTTGGTGAATCCTTTGTTCGGGGAGTTTCAGGTAGAGAGAAAGGATCCCTTTGAATGCAAAAAAAAAAATAAAAAAATCAAAGCAGTAATAAAAAAAATGAACAAATGCATGGTGTTAATTGACAGCGCATTTCCAAAATGCGTTTTCAAAGTAGTATTTTGAAAATGCATGGCGACGCTAGATAATCAAAGTACTTGTTAGGTGGATATGTATGAAGAAAGTTTAGTATTGCTTGATGCCCAAAGTATTTGATTATCTAACGTCGCCATGCTCTGTGAGGGATATGGTTCTTTGATAACTGACTGTTGCAATTTGCTAGATGGTTTTATATCAGTGGAGTAAATGCTATTCGGATTTCTTGACGTTTTTAATTAAGTTCTATCACACCTTTTTTTTTTTTGGCCACAGATTCAGTATTGATGTACTAGCCTCATTACAAACTAGTATGATGCAACGTGTGCATTCATGCATGAATCATGTAAACAGGTATTATACACATTTCAAAAAGAAATCATCATAAGAAAAACCTGAACTTATTAAATAAAAGTTTCCATAGGAGTAAAAACACAAAAGCGGTTTGACTATTTTTCAGTTTAAGTGACTAAGATTAAGTGGAGTTTATGTACAACAGATTGGAGGATGTATTATATCTTTCGATTCTCGTTGATACAAATTAACAGACAACGCATTTCGAAAATGCGTTGTCAATTGACAGGCAATTTTCTTTAATTATTGCTGTTTCAAAAAAAAAAAATCTTCATTTTGGGGTCTTTTTTTTTTTTTTTCTTCTACATTTATAGTCGCCACACACTCCTTGTGCGGCGACAGTTAAATTTTTTTTGTTTTTTTGTAATGTTTGCAGGTGTGCAAGTGTGTGTCAGGAGGGGGGCTTTTGTGCAATTTCAAATACAATGTGAGAGTTATCGCACAATGTTTGCGTGGTGACTCCCACAAGTAATTTTTTTTTTTTTTTTTACGTTTAGGGCTAAAATGGCAATTATTATCTAATTGTGAGAGTTACTGCACAAGGGCAGCGCGATGACTCTCACAATTAGGAAATAATTGCCATTTAGCGCCCCAAATGTTAAAAAAAATGTAATTTCTTTTTTAAATGTGTGTAGGTGTGTTAGGAGAGGGGCTTTTGTGAAATTGCAAATACAATGTGAGAGTCACCGCTCAAGCATTGTGCAGTGACTCTCACAAGTATTTTTTGGCAAATGCTTTTTGTCTGTAAAACCCATGTGCTTAGGCATGCTTTTCGCTTGGTTTTGCCATGCATGCTTGCTTTTGGTAGATGCTTTTGAAGGCAATGCATACTTTTCAACTGTGCATAGTGCATAGTGCGTAGTGCATAGTCCTTTTTTTTTTTTTTGTCAATTCGTTTCTTTCACTTTTTTTTTTCAAGTGTGAGAGTCACCGCAAAGAGATGATGCGATGACTCTCACCAAATTTCTAATTGGCTAAATGGCCCTCAAACTGATTTTTTTTTTAACTGCTAAGGGGGGTTAAAACGCAATTTGAAAAGTTTTGAGTTAACTTTTTTTCCTTATTTTTACAAGATGAAAATACTAGTTGAGATATTTAAGATAAGAATGATTCAAGTAATTAATTAACTAATTAATTAAGAGATTTTTTTTTTGGAAATACTAATTTATTTTTTTATTTAAATTAACTAATTGCCATTCAAGTAATTTTTTTTTTTTAACATTTGGGGGTACTAAATGGCTATTAGGGAATAATTGTGAGAGTCACCGCACAAGGACAATGCGGTGACTCTCATAATTACACCTAATTGCCATTTTGCCTCCCAAATATAAAAAAAAAAAATTCGGGGGCTTTTCTACTATTTTAGTAAAATTGTGAGAGTCACCGCACAAGGACAGTGTGGTAACTCTCACAACTCCCAAAATTTAAAAAAAATATATATAATACCCAAAATTAAAAAATATATATATAATACCTTGTGAGATTCACCGCACAAGCATTCTCACATTGCCTTCCAAATTACACACTTGCCCCCCACTGACACACACCTGCACACCTGCACTTCCTTATCGAAAAAAAAAATAATAATAACAGTAATGGTGTGTGGCAACTATAAACCAAGACGAAAAAAAAAAGAACCCCAAAATAGGAATTTTTTTTTAAATGTCAATATTCAGAGAAAATTGCCCAATTGACAACGCATTTCCAAAATGCGTTGTCAATTGCCCGCAAACTCATTAGCAGAATTGTTAGTTAACCTTGATTTCCGTTTTAATTTGCCAAATTGTCAGTTCCGAAGTGTGTTTTCTACTGGCGTCATTCCAACAACGCAATTCCAAAATGCAATGTTCACACAACCAGAGACACTATCCAAAATCATCCCGATTGCAGACAAATTTTCAAAATCAACCCAAACTTGGGATTAACTCCTTTATTCTTTGCATTCAGGGTATCTTTAAATCTAACTAAAAGTTATAGTGCGATAGGAGAGTTCTTTACTTGAAAAGGGAAAAAGGGCTTTTAACTACATTCGTAAAATCTTCTTGTAATGGATCGAATAATAACAGGCTATAGCTTTGCTTGGTCTCATTGTCAAGGAATCAAAGAAAGTGTGAGGCTTAACTTCTATATATTGATATATGTTAGGTGTTTGTACCTAACTGACCATATAAATTACGAGTTTTTAAAAAATTATCCGGTGAAATGCCAATGGAGGAACAACAACATGAGGTGATTGTCGATCATGAACCCAGTAGTACAATTATTCTACCAGAGAAGCTTTTGCAAGCTGCAAGAAGGAAACCAAAACGTCATATGCAAAAAGTTCCTCCACTGTTACGACAAGCCAACGACCAAAGGACTATGATCATTTGGTAGTTTCTTTAGGCCCGTGTCACCATGGAAAAAAGGAGCTCCAGCTTATAGAGGATTTCAAGCTCAAGACACTGGAGATGTTCGTTGCAGAGAGTGACAAGGAAGTGCTATGTTTCTATACCGAGGTACATGAGCAAATAGATGAACTTAGAAGTTGTTATATTGAGGACACAGATGCATATGATGACAAAGCATTTGCCCAGATGATGCTTCTTGATGCGTGCTTTATTATAATCTATATCGTTGGTGAACAATCTCTTAGTACTACAGTAGATGAACTTGGTATGTTGGTATTTGGCATGTTAGATCGTGATATATGTCTATTAGAAAACCAAATTCCTTTTTTCATTCTTAAGCTCCTGATGGGTCTACGATTTGGGAAAAAAGAAGGGGAAGAAAAGCTTTGCAAACACGTGATTATATTTATTCTTGGGCGGGATACGCATCGTTCAATACCTATGACTGACAGTGGAGAGGAACCCCTTCATCTTCTCGAGGCTTTTTGTCTCGTTTTTTATTTTAAATCGAATAAAGTTCATTCATCTTCGTGTTTTTCTTTTAGTCACTTGATTACTGGCTTTCACGCATTAGGGTTTCTTCATAAACACATTTCAAACTTGGGCACAAGGTTCAAATGGAGGAGACAAAGTCAAGCTGGTGAGTTTATTGTTAAAAAATACATTCATTCATTTCGTTCTGTTAGTGATCTGAAGGCAAAGGGTATTCACTTTAGGCCTAGCAATGATTTATTGGTGACTGGCTTCAAGTTCAAATCTGTAATACCCGAAAAAAGAAAGAAAGAAAGGGAGTCATTAAATAAAAATAATGAATAATTCAACTTGTTAATATTAATCATCAACCCTTAGGAGAGGGACTTAGTGAGCAAATAATTAAACTTGTAAGGATGGGATTGTAATTAGGAAACAATTAGATAAATACTAATAGAATTGTCTGCTTCCCACAAACCCTTAAACGACGTTATTTGATATTAGATAATCCAAAAGAGGAAGAGAACACCATACAGGAGGGAGTATCGAAGGAGATCATTCGGATTGTGATTAAGGTAATCTTCAAATCTTTTGTGGTTTTAGTTTCGTATGAGTGGTATTATATGAGGGTTTAGTTCCTTAAAGAATAAATTATTGTTTAATTTTAATGAGCATAATTAGGGTTATGGAATAGACGGAGGTTTATAGAGAAAAAAAAAAAAAGAAGGGAAATAGAGATTGAAGTTACAAATTGTCAGGCCGTGGATTAAACTTACTACAGTAGGGCTGCAGAGGCTTTGCTTGAATTACTATGGGAAGCAAAAACAATATAATAAGGCAAGATTTTGCACTGACAGAAACTCATCTACTTGGCCAACTGTGGGGCTGATGCCATAAGGTCAAATTGACAGAAACGCTAGTCGGTTGGGGTGACTTTCTGTGAGTAGTGTATATGAATAGTTTAAGCATTAGATAGTTTTAAGAGGTTTCGATTATTAAGTTATTTTGTTAGTTTATCTTTTTTCTCAAAATGAATTGTTAGTTGGTACATTAGTTTGTATTTTTGTTTTATTAAATAGTTAAATGAGATAACTAAGTTAAAATAATAATTTGGGGATTTTGGGACTTTGTTATGGTGGTTATTTGTGTATGGGTTATAGGGATTTAATTTGTCTAATTTCTCAATAGGAAACGGAGGTTACGAAACTTTGGAATTTTGAAGTATCCCTAAATAACTGTGTTAAGGTAGGTGGTTCTTGTCCTCCCCATAATTTTTGAAAGTTGATTTTATACAATGAAATTTTGTTTAAATTGTATTTTCATATTAAAATTGGTATGGGCATATAATATGTGAATGATTTATCCTATGAAAAATCGTGGGTGGCTTTTTATTGAAAAGAATGACGAATGCATGTTGCCTGTATTATTATTTTGATATTTGTCATTGTTGGCTCATGGTTAACTTTGGTATATTGGCGGGAGCTAGTTCTCTATTCTCTGATTGTCTGGACCCAATCCTAACGGGGATAACAGTTAGGAACTCTGTTCTGTTCTGGACCCTCCTAGCGGGATATAATAGTTAGGGCCGGATCCGATTAGCTGATTATACCCTAGTGAACCCTTGAGCCTGTCCTCGGACTATTAGCTATGATATTATTGATTTTGTTAGTTTGATATTGATATGAAAATCTGTTAATGATATTGAATGCCTCTCACAAACATGTATCTATATGTATAAAATTGTTTCCTTTTTGTTAACTCGTATATGTATATATATGCATGTTGAGAGTATGTGAATTTTATGAAAAGAAAATATAGTATCTATAATGTGGCTCGTCCCGATAGGGTGAAGACATGAGCTACTTACTGAGCTTATTTATGCTCACTTCACGTCCTCATGTTATTTTTGTAGATTTAGCTCATAGCCTTGAGTTTCGAAGAAGGATCCAGTCAGTGAGGCTGGTAGTCTGCTTATGATATTAGTTGGTCTAGATTATTAGTGATTGAATAATTAAGGCACGTATTGCCTAAACATTATTGACTTTGTTATTGAAGTTTAAATACCTTTTGGTATTTTTGTTTTTAGCATATTTGTGATTTAATGGTGTGCACAATTTGGTTATTGTGGAGAATTTGAAGGTTTAATAAATTGGTGGTTAGTTCTTGAATTTTGCTCTTGTATTTTGTGCCTTACATCTTAGAATAAAATCTAAGGTGTGGCGTGTTGTACCCTGGTCGTGGGGTGTGACAAAATCTGGTTATTTCCATGCTCGTTTGGATGTTCCACTTGTTGTTGCAAGTAAATTTTCTAAGGTAATGTATTTCAATCTTGTCGCCTTTGAAATGTGTGCATAGAGTGTTCACTATCCAGTGTGTGATTATCTCGAATTCATGAAATCACTTCTGGATAGCCCCATGGACGTGAAAGAGTTACAAGAAAAGAAGATAATGTTCTCTTACCTAGACAGTGATGAAGAAGTAGTAAGACTTTATAAAGATATCAAAATTCCTTTTGATCGCTTAAGTGATACATTCCAGGATGTGAAAGAAAAAATTGAAGCGCACTACAACAATAAGGGAAAGACATGGCTAGTTGAATTCTTTCACACGTATTGCCAGAGTCCATGGAAAGCCCTTGCTTTATTCTCAGCCATTTTCCTTCTTGTCTTGGCTCTTCTACAGACCTTTTTTACCATCAAGCCCCGTTCCACAAAGTAGTTGAGTATTTGATGCCTGACAGAATTTTTTCTTCAAAGTGAATAAATAGCTTCATTGTTGTTTTATTCAACAATGTTATGTCATTCTTGAATATCATATATTTTTTTTCAAAATAAATTTCTAAAGTTGAATAAAATATACAAAGTTTAAATACAAGGAGTAGCCTAATTGTTAAATATCTTTGGTTTTGGAAATCATAAAAGATTTCCAATTAGTCAACTACAAATGTTACACTCATGCAAAATGTACAGGATGGGGTAGAGTAATATCTCATTTTATGACGACATGAGAAATAGTTTTGCAAATGTGACTGTTTTGAAGTGGGATTATAGGAGATGTGTTCGCATTCAGCAAATACAAGCTCAAGAATTTGCATTTAATGAATGCGAAGTCTGAAAATCATGGTCAACTTGCGTTTGTTTAGAATTTTTTGTTTGGCGTTTGTAACGATGATTTCGCATTTTTGACATACGAGCTCATGATGAGTACGCATTCCTTAAATGCGAGATCTTATCACCTTTTGCAAATAAAAGAAGTGGAATTACACATGATGTTTCTATATTGTATTGATCAACAGATGTAATTTACGAATTCTCTTGTTATAAACTAAATAAAAAAAATTCTAATCATTACCAATCATACTTGCAGTGTTTACTATATTTGGCATCCGGCTAAACCATTCATGTATTATTATCAATACCTAAAAATTATTGAAATGATATCACTAAACTCCCAATAATTGGCTGGCTATAGTTGCCAATTAAAGACGAAGTGATGTAAGTTAATCTTTCTTCAGTGAATATTGATATAGAGATCGGATTCTCCTTTTTTGAATTCCTTTTAGGAAAATGTAATATACTTGCGCACAAAATCGGCAAGTGATCCAATTGCTCAATGGTCTAGTCGTTGCGTTTATAGGCGCGCCACTTGATTGATACCGAAAACGTGATGTGTGATAAATGAAAAAGGTAAAATTAGTGTGTCGATTAATTTTGACTTCTAGGTTGATTATTGTCCGTCCCGCTTTGGTCAACTCCAAAGACTTAAAGTTCAAGCATTAAGCGATTGACTAAAGTTAGAGCTGAAAGTTAATGCAAATCGACAAAGAAATGAATTTGTGTATGTGTGTGAGAGAGAGAGAGAGTCGTAGAATATTTAATTGCATTAAGCTGGAATATTTAAAGTGTTAAACTAAATAGAAATTGTTAAAAAATTAAATAAGATTGCTGGAGAGAAAGAGAGAGAAAAAGAAAGAGATGGAGAGGGAGAGAAAGAATTTTGATAATTTAAACTTTAAAGACAATTTTGAAAATTGAGCATTTCTTTTCGTGGTCCTTTCCCCTCAGGTTATTTCTTTGCTTAACTGGCTGTTCTAGTTGACTATCCAAATGATAATACTAGGGTATTCTATTCAAATCTTGCCGCCTTCGAAATGTTAGCACAGACTTCTTGCTTACCCGTCTGTGATTATCTTGAATTCATGAAAGCACTCTTGGACAGTCCCTTGGATGTGAAAGAGTTACGAGAAAAGAAGATATTGTTCTCCACCCTCGACAGTGATAAAGAAGTAGTAAGGCCTTATAAAGATATCAAATCCCCTGGTAAGTACTTAAGTGATACATTCCAGGATGTGAAAGATGAAATTGAAGCACACTATAACAATAAGGCAAAGTCATGGCTAGCTGAACTCATTCACACATATTTCCAGAGTCCGCGGAACTCCATTGCTTTATTTGGAGGCATTTTCCTTCTTGTCTTGAGTCTTCTTCAGATCTTTTTCACCATCAAGCCCCGTTCCACAAAGTAATTGTGTATTGGATGCCTGATACAAATTGTTCTTCAAAGATGCAAAGGAATAGTTTCTTTATTGTTTTATTCTACATTATTTGTCAATCTTGAATGCCATATGTTTTGTTCAAAATTTTAAAGCTAAATAAAGCATACAAATCTGACATACAATGGAATAGCCTAATTGTTAAATATGTGGTTTTGGAACTCAAAATAGGCAATTTTTTTCCACAAAGATAATTCCATAAATACGAAACTGGCTGAATTTGCAAGAGAATTAAAACTATGTGATTGTATAGGTTGGCTTTTTTGCCTTTGCCGTTCTAGATATCTGATACGTGCCTTGTGGTTATCAAGTTCACACGAGCAAATTTTACCAATATAATTTTTGGTAATTAAATGGAGTATTGTAATTTTCAGTGGAGGGGGGCAAATAAAAAAAAAAAAAAAGAGATGTAGTATTGTGTTGATATGAAAAATAGAACAAAATCACAAGAAAAAAAGTCCAGAAATCAAGAGCAAATTAAACTAGGTCTTGAGTAATTTCTACTGTTTAGGAGGATCAAATGCAAAGTTACATCGTTACCGAAACAATTGCAAGCATGAACACACACATATATATGTATACGTATGCACATATGTATATGTGCACAGCTCCTTTGCAGAATTCTCGTCAAAGTTAGCACATAATGGACTTGGCTATTTAGACTTAACTTATACATTGATCTAAGTTAATTGACTTTTTCATTGTAGGACGGAATATTACATTCACCTCTCCTTATCAGGCTTTGCGTCTTCGCAAAGCCCAGTCTATACATGCATGATCCAGATTGTCTACTCAGTTGTGGAGGACAGCATGCATACTGAGTTCCTGCCTGGACTTCCTTGTATAATCCGACCTAATACTATAGGCCTAGTCTCACCCCGTACAGTGATCACATGAAGTTCACTATAATACCATTCTGCCACGCCTCGAGCTCGCAGGCCTAGCACTCGACCGAAGTCTGAGCAGCCAAGTCCAAGTTTTGGGCTCCATCCTTGTTAGCCTAAAATGGATATCCTAAGTTGGATTTTAGTGCTAAGACTCAACTTATACAATGGTCTAAGTTAATTGACTTTTCCAATGTGGGACGAGGTATTGCACATGATACATTGCGAAATTAAAAAAAAAAAAAGGACTTTGGAATACAAGAGCGATAAAAGTAACGAGAGTGACTTTTTTTGTTACTTATATAAATTATTATTAAATTTATTACAATACTTATAAGTAACTTATGTTTAGATTATATCATTATTTTTAGCCATTTTGGATTGAAGAAATATTTCCAGTTCCATACGTATCATGTCATGGAGAACTAATGGCTCAACTAAACCTTAAAGATCCTTTGCTTCTCAGGGAGAATGCTTTGAAAAAGAATAAAGAACTCCCAGAATATCTATAATGAAGCGAAACAATTATGAAGAAAATCGAAAAACTACGTCCAGAACAGTAATCAGAAGCAACACTGCTTGTTCCTTTTCGAACAAAAATTTTGCGAGCAGTCTTTTGTGCTTAAGAAGCCAAAGCGTCTGGCAAAGTTTTCTTCTTGATGTTCAAACGGAATGGAATTCTATGTTAATTCGATTTATTTACCATTTTCAATAAGATAGTATAAAAAGAGCCATGTTAAATATATTTCAACTTATTCAATATAAATGGTAATGTTTAAACATAAATTAGACAATTTCATAAGGAGACACACAATGTAAGAAGTATAATTATTCAATTTCCCACCAGTCATATTTGTTTGGGTATAAGTACATGTAGAATTTTCTTTGAAAATGATTGTCCTCTTCGTCAATATGATATAAATATTTGAACTGAAATGAAAAGAAAGAAAAAATTACCAGTGTTATGTTTATCTTTTGTATATTTTGCCTTAAAATTCTGCCTTTTGGGCCATTAAAGTTCAATTAATCCTTGTTATCCTTTCACCAGGAAGCTGGCAGAGGGAAAATTCCTTTTCTATTAGTCTTATAAAATAAGTTTTGCCTTCAGTTTTTGGTTGATTTCCACCCAGGCCTCTCATTCCCTCACGTCCTATTCCCTTTTATTGTCCTATATAACTAGTGTAGTTTTACTGTTGCATTACAGATTTGCATCTAATTTGGAGGTTCTTGGCTTTATTGTCAATATACATAAGTTAGCTTGTGTTTTAGCTAAGATCTGTTGCTTTATTCTTTGTTTTTAGGGACATCTTTAACTGTAACTCACAGAAGTTATAGTGCAATAGGAGAGTTCTTTACTTAACAAGGAGCAAAAGAGCTTTTAACTGTGTTTGTAAAATCTTTTGTAATGGATCGATTAATAACAAGTTATAGCTTTGCTTGGTCTCATTGTCAAGGAATCAAGTGCAGGGAGTCTCAGACTTAACTTCCATATATTGACATATATTTTGGTGTTCGTACCTAGCTGACTAAGTAAATTATGAGTTTTGAGATAGCCGCTGAAATGCCAATGGAGGAACCACAAAGTGAGGAGAGTGTCATTCAGGAAGACAAAAGTACAATTATTCTACCAGAGAAGCTTTTGCAAGCTGCAAGAAGCAAAGCCAGCACGCCATATGCAGAAAGTTCCTCCAATGTTAAGACAAGCCAACAACCAACATGACTTTGATCCTTTGGTAGTTTCTTTAGGCCCATATCATTATGGAAAGAAAGAGCTCCAGCTTGTAGATGATTTCAAGCTCAAGACACTGGAGATGTTCGTTGAAGAGAGCGGCAAGGACGTGCCATTTTTCTATACCAAGGTACATGAGCAGATAAATGAAGCTAAAAGTTGTTATATTAAGGAGTCCACAAAAGCATATGATAACAAAACATTTGCCCAAATGATGCTTCTTGATGCTTGCTTTATTATAAACTATATATTGATATCAATTGAGAAACGATCTGATACTATAACAAGAGACCATCTTAGTACCCTGACATATATCATGTTAGAACGTGATCTGTACCTACTAGAAAACCAAATTCCTTTTTTCATTCTGAAGCTTCTAATCCATCTGGGATACGGGGAAGAAAAGGGGGAAGATATGCTTCGCAAATTCGTGAATATGGTTGTTTTTGTGAGTGACAAACATCACCCACTACCTAAGGAAAAGCAACCCCTTCATCTTCTCGAGGCTATTTGGCAATTTGTTGCCTCTAAATCGGATGAAGTTCAACCAACATCATCTTCTCCTAATAGTTGTTCAATTGCTTGCAATAATGCATTAGAGTTTCTTCTTAAGCACATTCAAAACCTGGGAACAAAGTTCATATGGAGTAAAAGTCATGATGATGAGGGTGCAAGAGAGAAATATATTTGTTCATTTCGTTCAGCCAGCGATCTAAAGGTAAAGGGTATTCACTTTGCACCTAGCAATAGCAGGTCGTGGAATGGCTTCAAGTTCAAATCAGGTTATTTCTATGCTCAACTGGATGTTCCAATTGCCTTTCCGAGTGATATTTTTAAGGTGCTCTATTTAAACCTTGCCGCCTTCGAAATGTGTACACCGACTTCTTCCGTGCTAGTCTGTGATTATCTTGGGTTCATGAAATCACTCTTGGACAGCCCCACGGATGTGAAAGAGCTACGAGAAAAGAAGATATTGTTCTCCCTCCTGGACAGTGATGAAGAAGTAGTAAGGTTTTACAGAGATATCAAATTTCCTGGTCAGTATATAACTCGTACATTCCATGATGTGAAAAACCAAATTGAAGCACACTACAACAATAAGGCAAAGACATGGCTAGCTGAACTCATTCATACATATTTCGAGAGTCCATGGAAAGCTCTTGCTTTATTAGCAGGCATTTTCCTTCTTGTCTTGTCTCTTCTACAGACCTATTTCACCATCAGTCCTAGTTTTACAAAGTAATTGAGTATTTGATGCCACACAAATTGTTCTTCAAAGAAGTAAAGAAATAGCTTCGTTGTTGTTTCATTCTACAGACCTGTCATTCTGGAATGTCATATCTTTTGTTCAAAATAAATGTTTAAAGTTGAATAAAATATAATAATTTTACATACAAGGGTAGCTTAACTGTTAAATATCTATGGTTCTGGAGATCAAAATAGATTTCAAATTAGTCAACTACAAATATGACACTCCTAATGTAAAATGTACGAGTTAAGCTAGAGTAATTTTTCATTTTGTGATGAAATGAGAAATCATTCTGCAAATACGGCAGTTTTGGATTGGG
Organism: Mitragyna speciosa; assembly: GCA_024721245.1. Lineage (NCBI taxonomy): Eukaryota > Viridiplantae > Streptophyta > Magnoliopsida > Gentianales > Rubiaceae > Mitragyna > Mitragyna speciosa. The sequence goes on from CM045553.1 coordinate 33,475,657, forward strand.
GTTGTGGAGGAGTGGTCTTCACTGTCAGCGAATGGAGCTCAAGTACTTGCATTTATTGAATGCAAAGTTAGAAAATTATGGACAGCTCGCATTTGTTCAGGCTTTTTTTTTTTAAATTATGGTCTTGCATTTCCGAGTACGGGCTCATGAGATCTTCTCATTGTGTGCAAATAAAGGAAGTGGAAATAGACATGTTCCTATTTTGATCGATAGATATAGTTGATGAATTCTCTTGCCAAAAACTAAACAAAAAAATAAAAAATAAAAAATAAAACCTTTAATCGCTACGAATATTTACACTTGCAGAATTCGTTGATTACTATCTTTTACTTCCAGCTAAATGTATTCTTATCAATCAAGACCTTAAAATTGTCTGAATAATTTAACTGAGAGAAAATTGCAATTGTGATACCAAATGTTTGGGGCATCGGCAGTTTCAATCTTTAAAGTTTGGACAAAAGCAAATCTAATACCAAATATTTTAATTTTTTAGCATATTTAGTCATATTGACCAGTTTTACAAAAATCTTATCAGAATTTGGTCACATGATATTCATGTGCCAATTACAAAAATTTTTAAAAAGAATTAGATTAAAGAAAAAAACTTTACTTGTCATAATTTATAATTAAAGGCACTAATTTGAATTCATATATGATAAATAAGCAGATAAAATAGAAAAAATTTGCATAGAGTGCATTCACGTGTGTGCTTTTTATTACAAATTATGGCACTTAAATTTTTTCTTTTTTTAATTCTTTTTGAAAACTTTTGTAACCATTACGTGAGTGTTATGCGATCGTATTTTGATAAGATTTTGAGAAAACTGATTAATAGGACTAAATGTGTTGAAAAATTGAAACATTTGGTATTAAATTTACTTTTGTCTAAATTTTTGGGATTAAAACTACCAATGCTTCAAATATTTGATACCAAAATTGTAATTTTCTCTTTAACTAAACTCACGATAGTTGGCTAGCTATGGTTGCCAATTAAAGAAGAAGTGAAGTTCATTAAACTTTCTTCAACTAAAATTAATATAGTGATCGTTTTTTAAACACTTTTAGGAAAAAGGTAACAAAATAATTCACAAAATCTAAGCACCAATCGTTGCTAATTTGTCTTTTTCTTCTACTGAGAAAATAAAAGACAATAGAGTACCTAACACTTGAATACGATCTAGTGAATTTTGTTAGCTATTATATAGTCGGCATAATACTTTGTGGTTGGATTCTTCCAAAATTGGTGCTTAGATTAATATTGGATGCTGAAATCAATAATTGACCCAAAATGTATTAAACTCAATAGGCAAACAAATTAGACGTTTTATGGGTTAATTACATTTTATCCCTTTGTAGTTTTAGGATAAATAACCTGACCCACTTATGGTTCAAAAAGCTATGCATCACCACTTTGTGGCTTTGGTTAAAATGTTAAATAGATAGAATTTACCTTTTGTAATGGTCTGTAGGTAAAATGTCCAAATTACCTGTACAAGTGCTAGAAATGACCATAGTGTAATGTGTAGCTTTGAGAACCATAAGGAAGTTATGTAATTCATTTGAAAAACCATAAAAGGCATAATAAACATCACCATTCCCTGAATTTCATTCATCAATCCCAAAGGATCCATTTTAAACCTTCAAGTTCAACTCCACAAAAGCAAAACAAAATTTGTTCATTTGTGTAGAATTGTATTTTAAGGTAATTGAGAATCCCATAGCAATGGTGGATTATGACTTAGAAGCTATTAAATAACGAGAAGAAATGGTTAGGAAGGCATTAGAGGTGTTGTTTGGGGTTAACTTTGGAAGGTTAGGCAAGTTGGGAAATGACAAGAAGAAAGATTGCAAGATTTAGGAAGGATAAAGAAATAAAAAATGGTGGTTATATAATTTTGACTTATAATATGTTAAAGTTATTATGACTATTTTCTATGGCCAAGGAAGCTCAATGTAATTTTTAAAACTTCGAGGATGCTAGGTAAAATTGTTATAAACATTAGAGAAGGTTTATGAGAATTTTCCTTTTTTAAAAATGGGATATGAAAAAAGAGCAGAGTGAATTTGAATTTGCTTTGGAAATGATTGTCCTCTTCGTCCTTTCAAAATATATTATAGAAATATTGAACTAAAATGAAAAGAAAGAAAAAACTGCCACTATTTTGAAATTTCAATTGTGGGGACTTTGTCCCTTGACTCGGGTTCTTTAATTACTCAACGACAGGACCCTGACAAATTCTTTATAAGCCCATGGCATCCAACTACATGGGTCAAAACTCTCTAGAAACACATGGCTCTCAACAATAAAGTCTTACATCGATTGCCCAAGAAATCATATTCGAATAGATAAAAAATATAGACTACTCCACTCATTATTAATTAGTTTTGAGATGAAACCCATGTTTATTAACAATCTAACTCACCAGAGTAAATTTTATAAATATAATTTTTGGTAATTAAATAGAGTATTGCAATTTTCAGTGGGGAAAAAAAATAAAAAAGAAACGTAGTATTGTGATCATATGAAAATTGAACAAAAGTACAAGAAAAAATCCGGAAATCAGGAGCAAATTAAACTTCGTCTTGAGTAATTTCTACTGTTTAGGAGGATCAAATGCAAAGCGACATCGTTGTCGGAACACCTGTAATCAAGCAAGATATGTATTTGTAAAAGTAACTCATTTCAAGAATTCTCCCCGAAGTGGTAGGAGTAGAATCCCCGAATGCTAAATTAATTGAAGTTTGCATATACATAATGCTGTTTGGAATTCGAAAAACTGACTTTGGAAAAAATAGCAATAAAAGGAATGAGATTAACTTCTTTTTATTACTTTTGTAAATTATTATTAAAATTTAATACAATACTTAAAGGCAATTTATGTTTAGATTTGTATTCTTATTTTTAACTATTTTGGATTGAAAAAATAGTTGCAGTTCCACATGAGTCATGTCAGGGGGAATTGATGGCTTGACTAAACCTTAAAATCCTTTGCTTCTCAGGGGTAATGCTTTGAAAAAGAATAAAGAACTCCTAAAATATCTTTAATAAAGAGAAACAATTATGAAGAAAATCATGAAACTACGTCCAACACTGTAATTATAAGCAATACTTTTTCGAACAAATTTGCATGCAGACTTTTGTGTTTAAGACGCCAAAGTGTATGGCAAAGTTTTTTCTTGATGTTCAAACGGAATGCAATTCTATGCTAATTTGATTTATCTACCATTTTCAATGAGATTGTATAAAAAGAGTCATGATAAATATATTTCAACTTATTCAGCATAAATGGTAATTTTAAATATAAGCTGGATAATTTCATAAGAAGACTCAATATAATGAAACGTATAATTATCTAATTTCTCACACATTTATTTTGGTTTGGGTGTAAAAGTACTTATTCATTTTTTAAAAGATGGCATGCAAATATAAGAGTAGAATGAACATGAATTTGCTTTGGAAATGATTGTTCTCTTCGTCATTTCAAAAAAAAATGATAGAAATATTTGAACTAAAATGAAAAGAATGGAAAAAATTGCCACCGTTATGTTTATCTTTTGCGGATTTACTGTAAAATTCTATTTTTTGGGCCATGAAAGTCCAATTATCCTTGTTATTCTTTCATCAGGAAGCTGGGAGAGGAAAATTTCTTTCTATTAGTCCTATAACATAAGTTTTACTTTAATCCCCCGTTTGATACGCAAAAATGGAGTAGAATAGAAATTCCTTTGCCAACTTGTTTATTCCATTTTCATGTTTAGTATAGGTATTTTAAGTCGGAAAGACCTTTCCCACTGAAATGCCTATTTTAACTTTTCTTGGAATCTCATTCCTCAACAAAATCTAGAGAAAGACCATTTTAACTTTATCTTGGAAAGGCCTAAAAAATAGGAGTCAATTTTATCTACACACATTTTTTCTGCTAATTCTTTTTAACCCAAAATACATTCACTAACTTTTTATTTCTAAAATTTTAAAAAATATTAGGCTTTTTATAATTTTAATTAATAATTTTTTATGATTTTTGAATCACAATTGGTTTGATATGTGCTTAGAATTTTTTTTTCTTTTTGCTATAAAAATGTTTAAAATATTATTTTTAACTTTTATGTAAATGTGTAAGAACTAAATTTTTTATTTTTCGTTATTAACTTTTTCACATTCCTAATTATAATGCTAATAATTATTAAAATTTTAAATTAATTAAAGAGTATAATTAATTTAATTTTAACAAGAATATTAAGATTTTTATTGTAGGCTTAGAATCACAAACAAACAAAACAAAAATATAAATATTCTAGTACAAAGAATTAAGGGCAATTAAGTCAAATCAATATATATTTTTTATTCCATTCTGACACTTAAATTTAATTATACCAAACATTGGAAAAGGAATAGATATTCCATTCTAACTTGGGTTACCAAACAATGGATTGAAACTTTTTTTTTTCAATCCATTCAAGGTAGAAAAGCATTTAGGGTGGAAAAAGTTTTCCATTCTGTCACATTCCTACATACCAAACGTATTTAGTTGATTTACATCCGAGTCTCTCCTTTTCTCGAGTCCAATTTTCCTTTTATTGTCCTATATAATAGTGTGGTTTTGCTATTGCATTAAAGGTTTGCAACTAATTTGGAGGTTCTTGGCTTTATTGTTTATATACATAAGTTAGCTTTTGTTTTGGCTGAGACCTATTATTTTATTTTTTGTTTTCACGGACATCCATCTGTTTGGTATGCGAGAATGAAATGGAATGGAAAGGTCTTTCCAACTTGTCCATTTATTTTCATATTTGATATGAGCATTTTAAGATAGAAAGGCTTTTTCTACTAGAATGCCCATTCAGCCTTTTTTCTAGAATCTCGTTCCTCAGGGAAAGCCGTTTCCAACTTTATCTTGGAAAGACCAAAATACAAGAGTTAATTTTGTACTTACAAATAATTTTTTCTACTAATTATTTTTAACTCATGATACATTTATTATTTTTTTTATTTCTAAAATTAAAAAAAGTTAGATTATTTATAACTTTAACTAATTATTACTAAATCACAATCAATTTAACATATGCTTAAGAATATTTTTTCCCTTTTGCTATAACAATGTTTATGATACTATTTTTAACTTTTATGCAAATATGTAAAAACTAAACTTCCTTTTAAATTAAATATAAAAAAATAAATAGAGAACATGAACATTTGTTTTCATTACTATTTTGTAAAAGTTTTAAGATAAATTGAAAAGTACAATTAATTTAATTTTAACAAGAATATCAAGAATTATAAAGTAAAAAATGTTAAGGTTTCTTGTAGGTATAAAAATAATGCATATCATACATAAAAAAATAAAAAAATGATATATTCTAATATGAAGAATTTGGAAATCAAGAAAAATAAAAATGCGATATATTCTAGTATAAAGAATTTGGCAATTAAGTCAAATTAATCTAGATTTTATTCCATTTTAACATCTAAATATGATTATACGTAACATTGAAAAAAGAGTAAGCGTTCCATTCTAATTTAAGTTATTAAACATTGGATTAAAAAACTTTTTTTAGTCCATTTTGGGTGGGAAAGCATTATGAGTGGAATGACCTTTCCGTTTTGTATTATTTCAGTATACCAAACATGGGTAAGTGTAACTAATAGAAGTTATAGTGCAACAGAAGAGTTCTTTACTTAAAAGGGAAGAAAAGAGCTTTTAACTGTGTAAAATCTTCTTGTAATGGATCGAATAATAACAAGCTATAGCTTTGCTTGGTTTCTTTGTCAAGGAATCAAGTGCATGGAGTCTTAGATTTAACTTCTATATATTCACATATATTAGGTGTTTGTGCCTAGCTGACCATGTAAAATCACGAGTTTTAAGATAGTCACTGAAATGTCAATGGAGGAACAACAACATGAGGAGATTGTCAACCATGAAGCCAAAAGTACAATTATTCTACCAGAGAAGCTTTTGCAAGCTGCAAGAAGCAAACCAGCATGCCATATGCAGAATGTTCTTTCACTTTTACGACAAGCCAACAACCAGCAGGACTGTGATCCTTTGGTAGTTTCTTTAGGGCCATATCACCAGGGAAAAAAAAGAGCTCCAGCTTACGGAGGATTTCAAGCTGAAGACACTGGAAATGTTCGTTCAAGAGAGCGGCAAGGACGTGCCATTTTTCTATACCAAGGTACATAAGCAAATAAATGAAGTTCCTGCTGATTGCTCTTGGAGCTAGAGAAAAATTCTAAAATTAAGAGAAGCTGTCCAAGATTGGATATGCAAGGCACTAGGTGATGGTCTAGACACTTTTTTTTTTGGGTATGACAACTGGCACCTGCTGGGACTTCTTTGCAAAAAATTCTCTGAGAAGTTACTCCTCAAATTAGGACTCAAGAAACAAGCTAAAGTAGCTGAATTCTGGGACAATGGGAATTGGAGATGGCCACAAGGAAGATTGATGATGGGAGAAGTGGAAGTTCTGAGAAGCGAAACTCCAGCTCAATTGATAATTAATGAGGGCTCACCAGACCAAACATTGTGGAAGGGCAGTATGACAGGAAAATTTTCAATCAAAGATGGAATGAAAGTGTTGATGGGAGAAGGTGCAAGTGTGAAATGGCACAAACTAGTATGGGGTAAAGGACATATTCCAAGATACTCTTTCATCAGCTGGTTAGCTTGTAGAAACAGGCTTACGACAAAAAACAGGATGAGGCAATGGGGGATATAGCTACCAAACTACAATTGTGTCTTATGTGAACAGAAAGAGGAAACAATTGAGCACCTTTTTTTTTTTTTTGAATGCTCTATCACTCATGCAGTGTAGAACAAAGTACTGGAATTTTGCGATGCCTTCATGTCGCGCCCCATTTTTCGAAAGGATAATAATAAATGGTGTGATGAGGTCGGAAAGAAGGAAAAGAAAGAATAAAATGTGATTTTTGTTTATTGGAGAAAGAAGTGTGTAAATTTCTTGTAAAAATAATTTTTTAGAAAATACTTTATAAAAGATAATTTGACAAAATGTGACAAACAAATGCTTTATTTTGAAACAAAAGAAAAGGGCCTAAAATGGGACTTTGAAAATGTGACGGTTTTTGGGCCCGAAAATAGAGTCTAAAAAGGGCTTTTTTAGTGAAAAAAAAGGAGTCGCCACTTGGTATTGAGTTTTGGTGCACCAAGTCACCCGAAAATATTTTATAAAAGGTAAGAAAATTAAGAATGATTTATTTAAAGAAATAATTTTTGGAAAAATATAAGGAAAAACAAGAAAAACCCTTTTAGACGACTCCAGGTCTTTGAAAACAAGAGAAAAAGGTTCGGGAGTCACAGTTGAAGAAAGGGAAGGCAAAGGCTCGCGCCTAAGGCACCCTTTCAACCTAGCCGAAACTAGTTGCGAGGTTTAGTCTAAATTTTCCTAATGTAACCCTAAGATTTTATCGCATTTGGATGCAACTATATGAATGCAAATCTAGTCCTAAAATGGATATCGTTAAGGGACAAAATGTTCCATTGAGGTTTAGTCGGAATTATCGCATTAATTGCGAAACCCGAATGTAGACCTCGACGGAGTCACGAGTTTAGGTGCAAAAATGGAATGCAAAAGAAAAGGAAAATAGTAGTATAGATAGTAAGTGAACAAAGAAAGTAGGGATGCAACATAACGGGTACGGGGACTAATGGACTCGTGACTAGATATTTCTACTCACGGAGGGGGGAACGACATGTACGCCATCGCTTCCCACGTGAGTAGATGACTATTTCTAGTCAAATCACACAAATGACCTAAGATTCTATGTGTAGTGGAATCTAAATGTTATGCACTAAACATATGTTTAAAAATAGATAATAAATAATAGAGTATATATATAAAAATCATACAAAATGGAAAAAAGGCCTAAAACAAAAATATGTGTGAAATGGCATGGAATGAACACGCGAGAAATGATCCTAATACTAAAATGACCTAAAGGCCTAGCATTGGACTAGCCTATTTTTCTATAAATTCTCCGCTAGCGTTGGACTAGCGAAGAAACCGAAATTGGCCACAACTAGCGTTGGACTAGTGTGGTGACGATACATATATAGAACAATAAAGCAAGTAAGTAATTAAATAAAGCCTAGATTAAAGCAATAATCATGTAAAAGCAAATATTAGCACATAGGAGCACATAACACATAGACATAATATTCTAGATGCAAAATCCTAGGAAAAGCGAATAAAACACATAAGCACATAGCACACATAGCACACAAAAAGCCCTAACTATTACACCGGGAAAGCCTAATTACAATCTAAAAATAAAAAAAGAAGGGTAACCTATCTAACCTATCTATTACATTTTCTATCTAAAATACATAAGATTTTTGTTAAATAGATAACGCATAAACTATCTAAATACAAAAATTTTGCTAAATAGAATATTACCTATCTATTACATTTTTTGAATAATCAAGATTAAATTCAAATAAACAACATGGCATAAATAAATAAATAAACACTCACACATGGATAAAAATTATAAGCACAAAGATACATGAAAACACATAGAAAAACACATTGGAGCACGTAGGAGCACATAAAAAGAAATTAAAAGGGTAATCGAGGTACCTCCCGTTCGAGGACTCGGTACAAATTGCTACTAAATGAGCAAACATGTTAAAAATACCACTATTTAATAAATAAACTACTAATTAAATAATTCCATACCAATCACCATGAACATGCTATGATAATTCAAACAATTATAGCAATAATAGACAAAATTAAAATAATAATAATTAAATATTTAGAAAAGAATGAAAATTGTTTAAGTAAAAATAAATAAGTGCATAAATAAATAAAGTAAAACAAGGAAAATGAATAAGTAAAAAAAAATAGTAGAAGATAAAACACAATAATACATACTTAAACTTTTAACACCCAAATGAAAATTATCAAAATAACTAAAAGGGAAATAGAGAAACTAATTTGAACATTAATTAGACTAACAAGACCCAATTTTAGAACATTAATTATAAATTTGATAAAAATAAAAATAAAATAAAAAATAAAATGTGAAAAGAAATAATTAAAAGCTTTGAGGACTTAATTAAGTCTCCTTTTTTTTGGCAAAAATAAAATATTATAAGGTTTGGATTAAAAATGAAAATTCAGGTAACATTCTAAAGTGAAAATGTAATTTACAACAAAACAAAAGGGTAAAATTATAATTTTTAACCCTAATTAAGGTAATGACATAGTTTACAACAAATTTAAAGGCTAAAATATAATTTTCAGCAAGTATAATGCCCAAAAATAAAATTTACAGAAATATTTAAAGCCAAGAATATAATTTCAGCAAAGTCATTAAATAATACATAATTTACAACAAATATTTAAAGGCAAAAAATGTAATTTCAGCAAGGATAGTGATTTAAATAAAATTCTAGCAAGGTTTGGGGGACAAAAATAAAATTCCAGCAAGCATTCTAGGGCAAAAATAGAATTTCCAGCAATGTTGGGGGACAAAATAAAATTCCAGCAAAGTTAAAATATAAAAAATACAATTTCCAACAAATTTTAAAACCAAATTACAATTTTAAGCAACATTCAAGATTCAATTTGTAAATTATAGCCACATTAAACACCAATTTTCAATATCCAACAATAAAAGGGGGTAAAACAAAATTTTCAGAAATATTTAAGGGTAAAAATGTAATTTTAGAAAAGTATAGGGGTCACAATATAATTTTATAAAAATATAGGGGTCAAAATGAAAAATTGAAAAACGTAGGGGCCAAAATTATAATTACATAAAAGTCGGGGGACCTAAATGCAATTAATTGGGACCTAATCGAAAAGAAAATAAAATTATGGGGGTAAATCTACAATAAATAGAAACTTAAATGTACAAATCAAACATTATCGGGGCTACAGTAGCATTAATGAAAGTATAAGGGCTACAAAATAATTACATATTATTAATTAAAATCAAATTAAAAAAAATAACCTAATCAAAACGACGTAGTTTTGAGTGAAACTACGTCAAAACGACGTAGTTTCACTAAAACTTTTTTTTTATCCAGTTTTTTTTTTCAGATTTTTTTTTTTCTTTCCTTTTTCTTTTTCCCTTTTTCTTTTCCTTCTTCTTTCTTTTCTCTCTTCTCCCCTTTTCTTCTTCCCCTTTCCCCGATTCTGTTCTTCCCCTTTTTCGTCTCTTTTTTTTTTTTTCTTTCTCCTCGCCGTCCGACTCTCTATCTCCTCGCCGGATTTCTCTCTCTCGGTTTCCCTCCCTCTCTCTCTCTCTTGGTCCTCTATCTCAAATCCCCCCCCTCCCAAAATCAATTAATAAATAGATCACCAATCATTAGGCATACAAAATTTATGCAAAGTAACTGCACCATAAGAGGAGCTGGGGAGGAGGATTTGCTTACCTAATTTGGGAAAACATGGAGGGAGAGGTGGCGGTGGGTTGGTGGCGTCACTGGTGGATTGAATCCGGCCGGTTGGTCGGGCAATGGTGGTCCATGGGTAGCTTGGGGCTGCTGATTGGTGTTGTTGTTGTTGCCCCTTTTTTTTTTTCTTTCCGGTGGTGTATAGTATGTGAATGTGTGTGAAACTGTGTGCTTTTGCAGGTTGTGTGTGTTAGCTGGTGTGCTTGGATTTGGGTGTGTGCTTACTGAATACGAGAATGGTGTGTGGAAATGTAGTGTGTTTGTGACTGGTTTGTGAACGTTTTGTTGTGCAGGGGTGCGTTTCTGTGAGAATGGTGAAGGTGCAGGGGGAGGGGCCGAGAGGGAGAATGAGTGATGGTGTGTTGTTTGTTGTCGTGAGTGAAGATGAGGTGTGTGTATGGTGTGAGGTGTGTGCTGGTCTGTGTTCTGAGGTGAAGTGGGAGGAGAGAAGTTGTGAATGAAGGAGGAGAGAGTGAATGAAGTGCCTGTGTGTGTGATTTGTGCAGGAAACTGAGGGTGGGTGTGAGGTGAGTGAAATGGAGTCTAGTGTGTGAGTGGTTGTGAGTGTGAGGTAAGTGGTTTGGGAGAGCTGAAAGGGGAAGAAGGAGAGGTCTGTGTAGTGAGGATTGAGTGTGTAAATAGTGAAAGCCAAATTTTGTGAAAATCTCTAAAATTTGGTAGGTTAGGTGAGGGATGATGGATGGGATTAGAGAGTGAGGTTGGTAGGCATAGGATGTCTGTAAAAAATGATGGTGATTACCATTTGCAGATGCAACAGTAGCAGCAGCAATGCTGCTACTGTTCAATTCTCTTTTTTTTTTTTTTTAAGAGTTTTGGGAAAGATAAAATTGTAAGAAAGTGAAAAAAAATGGAATAAAAATAAAACCTATGGACTCCCTAGAATTAAAAATAATAATAAATAAAATAAAATAGAACTAAAACTAAAATTTAGCATTATTGGAAAAAGAAAATTTAATAATAATAAAAATTACAATTTTAAAATTAATTCACCATTAAAGAAAATATGTCATAGACAAAAAAACATAATTCGAAATAAGCACCAAATAGTGTTTAAAAATTATTAAATATATATATTTTTTTACATAAAACCATAAATGTTAAATGCACACATAAAATATTTCACACACAAAATTCTTAGATAAAAGTGCATTGGAAAGCGTGACATAATATGATAAAAATTATAAAAATCACAAAAATACTAAATGACTTTTAAAAATCACAAAAATTTTACACAAAATATATTATCCCATGAAACGCACATAGTATAATTTTCACTCAAAAATTTTAAGATTGACGCATTCTTGGGAAACGTGCCCTTAATAGTAAAAAAAGACAAAAAATAAATAAATACTAAATGACTTCTAAAAATCATGTAATTTTTACAGAAAATTTATAAATATACAAAATACATATATAAATTTTTCACTTAAAAATTCTCGTAAAAAAATGCATTGAGAAACGTGCTATTAAGTTAAAAATACTAAAATTTTAAATAAATAATAAATGACTCTTAAAAATTATTAAAATTATAAATAATGATAAAATAATACAATTGTATATTTAGGAAATAAAATAAAATAAAATAATATTTACATGGTGAAATTACCATTTTGCCCTTGATGTGACGAATTAGTCATAATGTGCACAAAAATTACAATTGGCCCCTGAAAATCAAAAATACCCCCTAAATAAAGTAACACACACATATATTTACAAGAGGTGTGTCAAAATTTGGTGTCTACACTTCAAAGAGATATATCCATAGGAAGTAAGCTCGAATGGATGTGTTTGGCTTGGAAAACAAATAGCTTTGCTGATAAATTCAAAAGAATCATGTGTACAGCAACCATATTCCATATTTGGAGTTATAGGAACCAAAGAATACACCAAGGGAAGATGACTTCAGCAGTGGATATAGGCACAGCAATTCGAAGGGCTATGAGTGAAGGAACTCAGCTATGGAGAAAGGTACCAAAGACAATGCAGAATTGATATTCTCAAACTAAACCAACTGGAATTTTTGTAAAGTTTTTTGGTTTTTGTATAGCCTGACAAACGCAGGCTGTGAATCTTGTATCAAGATATGTAGATGTGTAAATGTAATTCTTCCTATCAATATAAATATAACATATTTTTTGCTCCAAAAAAAAAAAAAAAGGAGTCCATAGAAGCATATGATGACAAAACTTTTGTCCAAATGATGCTTCTTGATGCTTGCTTTATTAAAAACCTTGCATTGATATTTCTTTGTAAACGATCTCTTAGTACTACAGTAGAGTATCTTGGCATTCTGGTAGTTGACATATTAGGTCATGATCAATGTCTACTAGAAAACCAAATTCCCTTTTTCATTCTTAAGATACTGATGGGTGTACAATATGGGGAAGAAGAAGGGGATGAAATGCTTCGCAAATACTTGAATATAATTGTTTTTGGGGATGATAAGCATCGCTCACTACCTAAGAATGATAGTAAAGAGCAACCCCTTCATCTTCTTGAGGCATTTTGGCTAGGTTTTACCTTTAAATCGGGTGCAGTTCAACCATGGTCATCTTGTCCTAATACGTGCTTGATTACTTGCAATGATGCATTGCGCTTTCTTCTTGAACACATTGGAAACTGGGGCACAAGGTTAATATGGAGGAGACAAAGTCGTGATGATAAGAGTGTACCTGTAATACCAGGACCTTAGGGGACTCACTTGCAATTTTGGGAAAACTATTTCCTTTACTAAAGGCTAGGGCATTTTACTTCTTCAATTTCTTCTTCTTCTTCAAAGTTTTTCACTTTTTCTCTCATTTGTTTCTCTCCCCTTCTTCATCTTCTTGAAGAGGGACTTGAAGAATTCAACTCTCACTCTCAAAGGGGGACTAGTACAGGGACCTTGCAGCTTTTACTCCACCCTCCACCCAAGGTAAATTTCTCTTGAGCCAATTCCTTCTTCCTTTGGTTAAATTACATCAATAATAGATAATTGAGAAGTTAGGACCTTAATGTTTTAGTGTATATGTGTTTGTGTTGGTTTATGTGTGAGAGTGTGTGAGTTGATGGTGAAATTGTAATGAGGGTGAGTTAGAGATTTGAGGGATTTTGAGTGATTATGACTTGGGTATTTGGATTAGTGTTTGTTTTGAGCTTAATGTGGGTTGTTATTGATTTGCTTTGCTATTTTGAGTCTTGGATTGATGTTGGGATGGAATGGATGGAAGAATGGGGGGAGTGAAGGGTTGTTTTTGCAGAATTTCGTAGGTGAGCCGTGGGTGTTGGGTCCTGAGACGTGAAGGGTTGTATTAGAAGGTTGAAGGTTATTATTTTGAGATTTGTAATATTTGAGATTAATGTATTCTTTAATTTGGATATTTGGAATCGATATTTATCTTTATATGTCATTTGGGATATTTGTTTAAATGTTTGGATCTTTTGAGCCTTTTGCCTTAGTGTAGTCTAGGCACGGCGGTGCTACCTCCCGGGGCACGGGACGTGACAGTACTAGAGAAATATATTCATTCATTTCGTTCTATCAGCGATCTAAAGGCAAAAGGTATTCACTTTATACTAGCAATTATCGTTTGTTGAATGACTTCAAGTTCAAGTCTGGTTATTTTTGTGCTCATCTAGAGGTTCCAGTTGACATTCCAAATAATACTGCTAAGGTATTCTATTTAAATCTTGCCGCCTTCGAAATGGGTTCACAAGATGTTTACTTACCAGTTTGTGATTATATTGGATTCATGAAATCACTCTTCGACAGCCCTATTGAAGTGAAAGAGCTACGAGAACAGAAGACATTGTTCTCCCTCCTAGACAGTGATAAAGAAGTCGTAAAGTTTTACAAAGATATCAAAATTCCTAGCCAGTTTTTAACTGATACATTCCAAGATGTGAAAGACAATATTAAAGAGCACTACAACAAGAAGGCAAAGACATGGCTAGCTGAACTGGTTCATACATATTTCCAGAGTCCATGGAAAGCCCTTGCTTTATTTGGAGCCATTTTCCTTCTTGTCTTGGCTCTTCTATAGACCTTTTTCGCTATCAAGCTGCGTTTCACAAAGTAATTGAGTATTTGATGCCAGACACAACTTTTTCTTTAAATAACTAAAGAAATAGCTTCATCATTGTCTTATTCTACAGTGTTCCTTCAATCTTGAATGTCATATCTTTTGCATGGTTTAAAGTCGCGGTCTCGATCACAGCTGCGGCGTGTATCGTTCTATATCGGACTCGGCGTATCGGTCACAGTCTCGGCGAGACACATATTTTAAAATAATTTTTATTTTAAACATTATAATAATCATTCAAAATATAAAACATACTAAACAAAAATAACCAAAAAACTAGTAAATTTTTTTTTTAAAATGTACTATTTTTACCAATATAAAAAACAGTATATCTTTAAGCATTCAATTCAATGCTATCAAAAATAAAATTCAAATAGCACATAACATAATTTTAAAAGTAACAATTGTAAAAGTAAATAGAAGAGTAGTTAAAGGACAATTTTTTAAGACATACCCATGTTTTATAATTGTTTCTTAGAAAAAATGAAAATAAAAAGTTCACAAATTTATATTGTTTCTCAATGAAAATAAAAATGTTAGGAGACATTTTGTGATGCAGCTTGCCCATATTATATGATTAAAAATCTTTTGTGTGTTGGTTGTTAAAAAATATATTAATTTTTTAATTTTTATTTCCTAATCTAAATTAATTTCCTATTTCTTTTCTTAATTAAAACCTTAAAATTTCCTTTTTTTCCTTCTTTTTTCGCTAATGCCCCACCCCTCTCTTTCTCTCACTCTAATTCCCGCCCCTCCCTTGTCCCTGTCTCTCCCTCTTCTTTCCACCCACCACCGACACACCAACCACCATCCACCACCCATCACTATAGCCTCC
The DNA here is from genome assembly GCA_024721245.1 of Mitragyna speciosa. Lineage (NCBI taxonomy): Eukaryota > Viridiplantae > Streptophyta > Magnoliopsida > Gentianales > Rubiaceae > Mitragyna > Mitragyna speciosa. The sequence goes on from CM045553.1 coordinate 33,491,001, forward strand.
CTCTCCTCTTTGTCTCTCCCTTAAAGATATTCTACTTAAAGATCGATCTCCCTGAAAAGAAGACAACAAATCTTGTATGCGCACCAAATGTCTTGAGCTTTTGCACACCGGAGGTATGCAGTGCTGGAAGCCTTTGACAGAGAGAGAACAAAAGCTGCCTTGATTGATCTAAACAGGAGTTTTTTTAGCAAAAGATAGCTTGTTAGTTCTTCCCCAAGTTCTTCTAGCCATCCTTAAACTTCAAACTACTAATCTGAGGTTTGAAGTAGGCGGCCGGAAGCCTTGAGGAAAGTTAACAACCTGGACTTTGAAGATCTGTATATGGCCAGAGCCATGTTTCGGTATGACTCGGCTGTGACTCAGAAGACTCGGCATCGACTCGGCCGATTTTCTTCGACTCGGGAACAACTCGATCCGAGTCAACCGATTTCCGGCGAGATCTCGACGAGTTTTCCGTCTCCAAGTAGTATTGGAGCGGTCTCAGAACGGAAGCCTCCGATCCGGTGACGACTCGGCCGAGTCTTTGAACCATGATATTTTGTTCAAAATAAATTTTAAAGTTAGATACAGTATGCAAATTGTACATATACAAGGGGTAGCTTAATAATTAAATATATACAGTTTTGGAGATTAAAATAGATTTGAAATTAGACAAGTACAAATGACATTCCTAATGCAAAATGTAATTTCTCATATTGTGATGCAATGAAAAATCATTTTGCAAATATAACGACAGTTTTGAATTGGGTTTATGGGGAAGAGATCTTCGCATTCAGCAAATGCGAGCTCAAGAACTTATATCAATTACGGCCGGCTCGCATTTGTTAGCCTTTTTTTTTTTTTTCCCAGATTGATGATCTCGCATTTTCGATTAGAAGCTCATGATGAGCTCTCATCCTTAAATGCGCGATCTTCTCATTGTGTGAATAAAGGAAGTGGAAAATGATATGATGTTCCTATATTGTACTGGTCGACAGATGTAGCTGATGAATTCTCTTGCTATAAACTAAAGATAATAATAATAAAAAAGCACTTCAAATCACTTCCACTTATAGTTGCAGAATTCGTTGGTTACTATCTTTTTCTCCCAGCTAGACCATTCACTTATTCTTATCGAGACCTAAAAATTATTTAAATGATTTAACTAAACTCACGATAGTTGGCTAACTATGGTTGCCAATAAAAGAAGAAGTGATGTTCATTGAGCTTTCTTCAATTAAAATTGATATGGTGATCGGATTCTGCTTTTTTTTTTTTTAATCTTAGGAAAAGGTAACAAAATAATTCAGAAAATCTAAGCACCAAATCTCGTTGCTAATTCTTTTTTGGTCTTCTAATGAAGAAATAAGAAGGCAATAGAGTAGTTGACACTTGAATACAGTCTAGTAAATTTTGATAGCTATTAGAAAGTCGGCATAATACTTTGTTTGAAATTGAATTCTTCGAAAGTTAGTGGTTAGAATAATATTGGGTGCTGAACTCAATAAGTGAACCAAAACGCATTAAACACAATAGGTAAAGACCCAAGTGTATTAAAAATTAAAGAAATTAGACGTTTTATTCTTAAGATAATTAATGCAAAAAACTATAATTTGAAAAAAAAAAAAAGAATTCCATCAACCTAACCATATATAATACCATTCCCTAATCCTTTAAATGGAATACATGAATCTGAAAGATTACTACCCCCTTAAAAAAAAAAGAGTAAGAAAATCGGAGTGATAGATATTGGGCTAAATAGAATAGGAATGTAAAACATTTTACATAAACCAAAGCCAGCATTGAACATTTCCATGTCCATTTCCATATTTAATACTCCTTTTTCCCCCATAACTTTACATTAAAATACTTAGTAATAATAAGCAACTTATGTTTTCAAACTCAAATCGAGTATTGACTCGGCCAAATTCAAAAGTCAGAGGTTAATGAATTCGATCGAGAGTCAATTCGGAATCAAATTGAATGATATCATAAATAAGTTATATACAGACACACACTTATACTTATTAATTTTTTTTATAACTTTAATTGTTGGTCAAGAGAAAAAGTTAAATGAGTTTAATAAATAATAGTTAGTCAAAAATATTAAAAATTGAAAACTAAAAGGGACAAAGGGAAGACGAGCTGAAGGGAGGGAGAGTGGCCTTTGTAGTGGGTTAAATCAATTAATTGTGTTTCTGCTGTACTTGAGAAGGACTAAAGCTGCAGTTGGAATTTTCAATGCATGTCTTGTCATTGCTTCATTCGAGATTTGGCACTTAGGCTGTGTGCTAGTGTACGACGCCTCAGCAAGAAATCTGACTCTTGCATGTTGTAATCAGCTATCCACCTGGCAAAGAAATGCCAGGTTTGTCCAGTTCTATTATTCTCAGTCAAATCCGGTTTTGATAGGTCCAATTCGATTTTTGATCGAATTTAATTGATTTTTTAATTTTTAAATTTTTATCTTGACTCAGATTGAATACTGGCCTGTTTTCGGTCTGACTGGCGTGATTCGAGTATGAGAACACAGTGAGCAACAAAGCTCCTAACTTTATGTGATTTTGATGAGTTGCTTTACTCGTTGTGAGTCAAAAATTCCAAGTGCGTGATTGTGATTGTGTGCCTCAAAAAGAAAATGGTTCAGAGCAGTGCAAGTGTAACCCTATGCTTATTATTATGTTAATCTTGAGGCCTTACAAGTATTATTTGACACGAGTTGATGACTCAAATTTAAAAGGTAAAAATTATCGAGTAATATTAAGTTAAATTTGTAATTAAAAAAACTCATCATATTGTGGAACAAGTCGAAGTTTTGCAGATTTTGTGCTAAAAGCTGCATTCAATATGTTAAAACAGTCAACGAAGAAAACAAAGAATGCTTTCGGCCAAAAATGGGAGATTACTATTAAATTAAAAAAAAAAATCGGTGTGAGCTTCGCATTCGCACTCATTCTTATAGTCAAGACTTCGCATTGACCTCTAAAATAGACCCCGATTCTTGAATACTAATCCAAAAACATTATTTTGCGAGAATGATTTTTTTATTTCACCACAATTACAGAAATTATTCGCCGGGGCAAATGTAGGTGAGAGTTGGTTTGGTTGTACTGAGTGAAAAAAAGGTAACATAGAGTAAATTGATTAGTTTCATAAGAAGATAGAATGTGAGAAAATTTGTATTATTTTGAAATTTGTATTGAAGAGATTTGCATAAATTTATTTCATCATTTTATAATTTATTAAGTTGAAAGTTTCTTTGAAAATTGTTACTACCAGTTATGCCGATCTACAAAAATAAGAAAACTATATAAATACGTAAAATTGTTCTAAATAATTTGCATTAGGCATAAAATATATAATAATCCAAATAATTGCAGATATGAATATTGAACAAAATCACAATTATTGTTGCTCTAATTAAATGGGATTTTTGAATTTTCGGCATGATAATTTGATGGGACATGGTCCATTATCTAATTTTTGTTGCTCTCATGCTGACTATCAAGTGAGAGATTTCGTTTAGAGAGGCGATGGGATAGGAACCGGTTGCAAGCATTGCTGCCCAATTTGTTGTGCAGAAGATACTTAACAAAGATCCTTAAGTTCATGATTCTGTTGATGAAATGGTTTGGGTTCCATCGACTTCAGGAAAATTTTTGTTAAGTTCTGCTTATGATGTGGTTGGGGATTCTCATGCTTCGTGTCTTATTTTTAAAAGCATTTGGAGCTCACACATTCCTTTGAAATTTTCTTTTTTTCTCTTGAGATTGCTACACAGGAATATCCCCACGGTGGATGTTATTCAGAAATTTAATATTTTTGGGCCTTCTCAATGTTTCTGCTGCCTAATGCCTTCTGTGGAAGCTTTGGAGCATATTTTTAGTTTGGTAGAAATCTCGACTAGAATCTGGGATCTTTGGGAGGACCAGTGGGAATTACTCCGGAGAAGGTTCAAGTTCGTAGAGGCTGATGAAATGGTGGATCGTGCCTACTTCAAATCAATTCACTTCCTTTCTGCATCATATCTTTCATACTATGGCATCTATGGAAAGCCCGGAATGATTGGTTCTTTTCAGGTACTTTGAAACTTTAGGAACATATTGTTTGGAAAATTTATACTGATATTTTGTTGCTCCTGGAGATGAAGTTTAAAATTCCAGTCAATCACTCCTCCTGGGCCGATCTATATACCTTAGTATGTGTAAGAGGAAAATGGAGATCAAGGTGTCAGTGGTGAAATGGATATCTCGGGGATGCTTTAAAGGCAATCGGGAATTATGTGGTGGCGGTAGTAACAAACGCAAATTAATTTTTGCCTATGCTAGTTCTTTTGGCTTTGGATCTAACTCGAAAGCAAAATTCAAGGCGGTGTTACTGGAGGTTCGTTTATGTAGTGATCAAGGAATTTCGCAATTTCAACTGGAATCAGACTCTCTCTTGCTTATTAATATTCTTAAAGGATCAAAGCAATGTCAGTGGCATTGTTTTGATCCTTTAATCAGAAAAGAAACAAAAAACACTGCCACTTCTTTACTGAGCAAAAATTTTGAATGCAGTTTTTTGTGTTTTGGAAGCGAAAACGTCTAGCAAAAATCATTTTTGATGTTCAAACGGAATGAAATTTTATGCTGGTTTGATTTATTTACCACTTTCAATGACATAGTATCAAAAGAGTCATGCTAAATATATTTCAACTTATTCAGTATAAATGGTAATATTTAAATATATAGTGGAAATGATTGTTCTCTTCGTCCTTTTAATATGATAGATATATTTGATCTAAAGTGAAAAGAAGGAAAAAAAATGCCACTTTTATGTTTTTCTTCTGGGAATTTTACTATAAAATTCCTTTTTCTGGGCCATGGAAGTTATTCAATTATTCGTTGTTATTCTTTCATTAGGAAGCTGGCAGAGGAAACATTTCTTTTCTATTAGTCCTATAAAATAAGTTCTACCTTTAATTCTTGCTTGATTTCCACCCTGGCCTCTCCTCTCCTCTCCTCTCCTCTCCTCATCTCATATAACATTATTGTCCAGTATGACTGGTGTGGTTCAATTGGTCCTATATAACTAGTGTGTGTGTGTGTGTTTTTTTTTTTTTTGGTTGCATTATATATCTACAGCTAATCTGGAGATCCTTGGCTTATTGTCTATATGCATCAGTTAGCTTGTGTTTTAGCCATGATCTATTACTTTATTCTTTGCTTTCAGAAACAGCTAACTTTTAGAAGTTATACTGCAATGGAAGAATGCTTTACTTAAAAAAGGATGAAAAGAGCTTTTAACTACTCGTTGCCAAGGAATCATGTGCAGAGAGTCTCAAACTTTAATTTCCATATATTGACATGTATTAGGTGTTTGTACCTAGCTGACCAAGTAAATTACGAGTTTTAAGATAGCCTCTAAAATGCCAACGGAGGAACAACAACTTGGTGAGAATGTTGATGATGAAGCCAAAGATATAATTATTCTACTAGAGAAGCTTCCGCAAGCTGAAAGAAGGGAACCAAAACGTCATGTGCAGAAAGTTCCTCCGCTGTTACGACAACTCAACAACCTGCACCAACTGGACTATGATCCTTTGGTAGTTTCTTTAGGTCCATATCACCACGGGAAAAAAGAGCTCCAGCTTGTAGAGGATTTCAAGCTCAGGACACTGGATATGTTCGTTGCAGATAGCTGGAAGGACGTGTCATTTTTCTACACCAAGGTACGTGAGAAAATAAATGAAGCTAGAAGTTGTTATGTTGAGGAGTCCACAAAAGCATATGATGACAAAACATTTGCCCAAATGATGCTTCTTGATGCTTGCTTTATCATAAACTACATGTTGATGTTAACTGGTGAACAATCTTTTCTTACTGCAAATTGGCATCTTGGTAATTTGGTATCTGGCATGTTAGATCATGATATGTTATTACTAGAAAACCAAATTCCTTGTTTCATTCTTAAGCTCCTTATCGTTCTACGATACGGGGAAGAAAAATGGGACGAAATGCTTCGCATGTACTTGAATTATTCTGTTTTTGGGGGTGATAAGCATCACTCATTACCTACGAATGATAATGGAGAGCAACCCCTTCATCTTGTCGAGGCTCTTTGGCTATTTGTTGTCTCTAGATCAAATGAAGTTCAAACATCAGATGAATTTCAACCATCAGATGAAGTTCAACCATTAGATGAAATTCAACCATCAGATGCAGTTCAACCAAGGTCATCTTGTCCTACTAATTGCTTGATTGTTTGTAATGATGCATTGCGATTTCTTCTTAGACACATTGGAAACGTGCGCACAAGGTTCACATGGAGGAGGCAAAGTCATGATAATAAGGGTTTATTAGAGAAATATATTCATTCATTTCGTTCAGTTAGTGATCTGAAGGCAAGGGGTATTCACTTTAGACCTAGCGCTGATTGTTCGTTGATTGGCTTCAAATTCAAATCAGGTTATTTCTATGCTCAACTGGATGTTCCAGTTGACTATCCAAATGATAATGCCAGGATATTCTATGCAAATCTTGTCGCCTTCGAAATGTGTTTACAGACTGCTTACTTACCGGTTTGTGATTATCTTGAATTCATGAAATCACTCTTGGACAGCCCCATGGATGCGAAAGAGCTACGAGAAAAGAAGATATTGTTCTCCAGCCTAGACAGTGATGAAGAAGTAGTAAAATTATATAAAAATATCATAATTCCTGGTGAGTACGTAAGTGATACGTTCCAAGATGTGAAAGACGAAATTGAAGCACACTATAGCAATAAGGCAAAGACATGGATAGGTGAACTCATTCATACATATTTCCAGAGTCCGTGGAAAGCCCTTGCTTTATTTGGAGGCATTTCCCTTCTTGTCTTGAGTCTTCTTCAGACCCTTTTCACCATCAAGGCTTGTTCCACAAAGTAAAGTATTTGATGTCTGAGACAACTTTTTCTTGAAGGTGTAAAGAAATAGCTTCTTTGTTGTTTTATTCTACAATATTTTGTCAATCTTGAATGTCATATCTTTTGTTCAATAAATTTTTAAAGTTGAATAAAGTATACAAATTTTACACACAAGGATTAGCCTAATTGTTAAACATCTATGGTTTTGGAGATCAAAATAGATATCAAATTAGCCAACTATAAATGACACTTGTAATGCAAAACGGACAAGCTGGGGCAAGTGTAGGTGAGAGTTAGTCTGGTTGTGTGCAGTTAGTGCATTTGTAGGTATACAATAACATAATATTATTGTTCTTGTACAAAAGAGTTTATGTATACAAATAAAATATTTAATATGCTCCCAAGTAACTCTTTATGGTGCAATTATATAGTATATCGTATAACAATTACATCCTCCACACGCAACCATTATTAGCTTTGTACAAGTCTCAAGTTCATAATTACTTGGTACTTCCTTTATTTTGAATTTTATTATTGTCAAATAATCAATTTCAGCCCTTCAATTATCAAGCTAAGTATTTTTTTTCAAAAATTTCCATATTAATATCATAGAAGATTTCCAAATTGTGGTTTTGGTGGTTAAATGTTGTACTGCACTTTTCAGTTTTTTTTTTTTTTTTTTTGGGGTGGCTTTTTTTTTTTTTTTTTTTGGGGTTTTTGTTGTTTTGGTTGGTGTTGTGATATATGAAAATGGAACAAAGTCACTAGAAGATATTCGGAAATCAAGAGCAAAGCTACAGAACAATTGCAAGCACGTATTTTATATATATATATATATATATATATATATATATTAAAAACAACTCCTATTAACAATTCTTCCTGAAGTGGTATGAGTAGAATCCTCGAATGCTAAATTAACTAAAGATTGCAAGTACATAATTCAGTTTGGAATTGGAAAATCTGACTTTGAACAAAAAATTAACAATAAAAGTAACGAGAATAACTTCTTTTTATTACTTATATAAATTATTACAATACTTGAGAGCAATTTTTGTTTAGATTTATACAATTATTTTAGCGATTTTGGAATAAAAAATATTTCCACTTTCACATGTGTCATGTCATCGATAATTGACGGCTTGAATAAATTTTAAATATCCTTGACTTCTTAGGGAGAATGCTTTGAAAAAGAATAAAGAATTATTTTTTTTTTTTTGATAAACCTATACTATTACATAAGGAAGGAAAATTTGGCATGAGTGAGATTTGAACCTCCAACTTTTGGGGTGGAATCATAGAATTCTGATCGTTCGACTTCGTTCCCAACTATCATATCTTTTGTAAAAAGAAACCTTAAAGATCATTTGCTTCTCAGGAAGAATGATTTGAAAAAGAATAAATAACTCCTAGAATATCGTTAATAAAAAAGAAACAATTATGAAGAAAATCGTGAAACTAGGACCAAAACTGTAATCAGAATTCAACATTGCTAGTTCTTTTCTAGCTACGCCATAAAGAGCTTTGCAACGCCATAGATCCTAAGAAAATTGAGTTGGAAAAATTAAAGTTCAACCTTTTTAAGTTTGTCTTCGTGTTGCACAAACAAGATGAAGGGACATAATGGTCACGCACGTCGATATCGGAGTTGTTGGAAGAAAATGAAGGTGTATGATGGTCATGCACTTGATTAGATGATCTAGGCGATTTCAAAATATAAAAAAAAAAGCTGAAAAATGCTATAAAAATGTGTTTTTCTTTGGAAATTCACAGAAAATCATTTGTAAGTTGAAAAAAATGCAATTCTTGTGCCAATTTTTTTTTTATTTTGTGCTCTACCGAAATATATGATAATTTAAAATATTTATCGCTTCTTGAAAATGTTTCAAATTTGATGGCATTTTTCATATTCATGAAATTAAAGAAAATTGGAATAAAGACTTGATTTTAATTCCCTAACTTTCACTTGGACTCCGTGATGATATTTTCTACAGTGTTTTTTTAAGAAAATAATACTATAACACCTTTTGGATATACATATTTTTTATATAAAAATACGATTTGAGAATATTTAACATAATTTTTATAAAAAAATGTATAACTAAACAAAGTTTTTTCTCCTAAAAAAGTCAATCAATCATATAATGTACTTCTCGTTACTTGATAAGTAGGCTAAAAAAATGATAATACAAAAAAAGCAAAGTGCACACTGCCCAGTTTCAATGCCCAATTAGCTGCACGTCTGTAGTAGGCGAGATCCTATGTTCAAGTTTTTCTAGTTAATTTTTAATATCAAATTAAAACGAATTTTTATTGAGCCGAATTCGATTCAAGCTCAAGTAATTCTATATTTTTATATTTGAACTTAACTAATGTTAAATCTTATTTAAATTCGGATTAATTAATTAGTAAACCAAATGGATTTCTATCGAATCAAACTCGATTCAAGTATCGATCAGCTTTTCACCTTTTTGCCATCACTACTGCTAGAGTAATTGATGGTACCGTTCGCCGTGTGGATTATCAGTTGAAAAGGAAAAAAAAAAAAAAAAAAGTTAACGATTGATATTAAAAGCCACAAAAAATGTGAAACAATGTATTAGATGCCACAACAAATAATAACCATTTTTCAGTTTACTCACCCTTATTAAATTAGTAGGTTCGTTTATTATTTAGTCCCCACCCTATCAATTTTAGTGTTCCATTATTTGCATCAAACAATTTCAATTGCACACCCAAATTACCAAAAAATAAAATCCGCGGGCGGTGAAATTGAGAATTGTCAGCATTCGGCAGGGAGAGGCTGACAAGTGCGCAATTTGATTGTGAACGATGTATATTAAATCAACAAGGCAAGAGTGTATTTGATTTGATGCGTCTATATCTGTTGATCTCGACGCGGAATTGTTCCAAATGAAAAGTTCAAATGGAAAGCTTTAAAGTTGCGAAGCCTGGTCCATCCGGTCAAGTACAGTTGTATCGTCCAGTTATTAAATATACTGTACTTGTCAATAATTATTCCTTCCTTTCTTATCAACTGCCAGATTGGGTTTTATGCACAAAATCCTGCTTGTCTTCTAGGGAATCTTGTTAGCTAAAAAGGGTTGGGAGGCGCCATCTTTTTCTATCAAAGCATCTAAATGTGGAATTTTGGGAAATGGATATGACTTGGGTTTCGATTATTTCTTCAATTTAAGAAAGGGAAAGTGCAATTGAAGGTTGATGTTTTTGTGGGTTTTTCTTGAATTTGGGAAAAGTTGCTGAATTTGTGAGAAACTCTCCAAATTAAGGGATTTGAAGTTTATTTGGAGGTAGGGTTCTGGATTTTGAAAAGCTTGTTTTTGGACAAGAAGGTTGAGATTTTGGATTTTGATAGATTCTTGAATTTTCGAAGATTTGGGGATCGGATTGAAAGGAGGAAGAAAGTTATAGAGGTATGGCACTGCCATGGAGTATGACTCTTTGGTTAGCAAATCTGATATGGACAGCATTGAATGGTTGGGTTCTGTGTTGCTTGTCTGTTGCTGATGAGATTGCTAGCTCCCTCAGAAGTGGAGATATTGGTCCTCTCCATGTTGGTTGATACAAGAATTGTGCATCCAATCTGAGGCCCTTCTCCGGTTTGTTTCCTCAAATGATCATATGTAAATTTTGCCATTGAATCGGATTGAATTTAACATGTCTTTTTTCTTTTCTTTTTTGGGTTGGTGGTCTAAAATAGAGAATTTGCTTAGTGATTTTGGTTTTGATTGATTGTACAATGATGTCATCGTCTGTTGTTTTGTGTAACGTTTGAAAATCACTTAATCAAATTGTTATATATGATCTTTCATGCTGATTGGATATGTTCTTTTCTGAATAACTCATGAAGGGGTTGGATGTGGATTGGTGCTATTTTTGGGTTATTCACCACATAAATGTTAGCTGTGCTTGTTATTAGTTTTTGTTCTTACTTGTTAAGTTGGATTTAAAACTTCATTTTTTTGCCATTCTAAATGTGGCTTGAGCATTAGATGAGGGACAGTATTTATAGACTATATTGGGTTGGTGGTTTGGGGCGATATCAGTAGTTGGTGGATGCCCTTCCCCATCGGAACATGTGATCCATTATTGAGATTTGGAGAATGAGTGAACAAGAAAACTTGAACAACATGGCATGCCATCAAATATGTGATCCATAGTGTTTGAATTAAGCACTGAATTGTTTTGATATGTTGCTGGTGATAGGTGCAGCATTCTCTCTGTGAACCGGTAAAATAGGTCCTACCATGTCATTGATTGGAGAACAAGATAACAAACTGTGTCACCTTATTCTTTTCCTTGTCAAAGTTGCTTGTGGTCATTTGTTCAATATTTTCCAGTGTTGTGATTATGGGGCTTGGTTGCTGTTCTTGAACTGGATTTTACCTAATCAGGTGGAGGGTTACTGGATTTTGATGGTGTGCTGAACTAGAGGTGAAAACTCAAAAGGGTAAATTAATCATGAAGTCGTAGGGCATTCGAAATTCATTGGCTTATTGAGTTTGCTGACATTATTAAGGCCTTGAAAACCTATGTTACTTGGACTCGGGTATGGGTTTTGTTTATGGGCACGTGTCCAGATGTTAAATTCTTAATTTTGTAGAAGTTGGATATGGAGGCACTGCCAAATCATTGGACGCTAGTACGAGGTTGTGTCTTGTGTCCCCGTTTGTAAGGAACATACTTAATGACGTAAAGTTGACTTTAGTTATTTTATGACTCGTGATTAAAAGAATATGTATCTATGTATGCTTTTGAAAACCCGTTTGTTAATAAGGAAAAAGAGCATATAAGTGAGAGAAATGAAAGAGTCATTGCAATTAGAATCAAATCCTAACTCGTACAAACATTGCGGTTTCAATTGCAATATGAACTTTGCGTCCTCTCTCCTTCCGCCCCCAGGGGGCCCGCACCCTTTTTGTGTTATTAGTTTGAGGTGCCCAAACTTAATATTAAGTCCCGGATACAGGTCCCGTATCGATGCTAGAGTCTATGTCGTGTTCGACACAGGTACATTTAGGGAAGAGAAGAGTTCAAGTTACTTCGGTACAAACATTATTTGAACACCATGCCTGGACCATGTAAAGAATTTTGTAAGTGGTGGCTCCAAATTAAGTTTCTGGTTTGGTTGGCCATTACTGAGCAACATACGTTGAGTTGAGTGGTTTTGTTCAAATATTGGTTCACTTATGAAATAAATCTCAGACGAAATGCTTGTTGAATCTTTTTCTTTTACATCTTTATTTTGTAGAAAATTTCACTTGATTTGGATTCATAGTATAGAAACTTGATATTCTGAAGTGTACTTGCAATGGCGATTACCATTGCAGTTAGAGATATACCTCTCTATATCTCCTGCTTCTTGTTTTTGGTCGAAGATGTTGATAGTTTACCATGTTGCTCTCTTATCCTTATTGATGACCATCCTTCATATGGTAGTTGAAGTGGGAAAGAATACTATACTTGAAGTCCTAAAACTTTAGTTCACCTGCTTGACAACCTTCCACATTGAGAAGTTTCACCTCGGGTCTGGATACTTAACCTTGCCAAAATCAAATTGACTTCATTTAATACCCAGAATTTTTTTTTTTTTTTTTTTTTTTTTTTTTTTTTTTGGGGAACTGAGGAGAGTGGATTCTTCCAAATTTTGTGGTTTATATGTTTCATCTTATTCTCCACATATCTCAAGCTTTGAAGAGTATGTTCTATGCAGGTTCCAAAGCAAAAAACATATTGCAATTTTTAGGTGCTTTTATAATGTACAATCTACATGTTGTTTAACAAGATGTCTGCTGTGTTTATTATGTTGCTTCACCATCTGAGTGTCAAGATTCACCTCTGAAGTTGATATCATCAATTAAATTTCCTTCAATTATTATAGTGATGTGATAATGAAACTCTGTGCCATACAATGATGAGCCAATTTTGTAGTATATGCTAGCTTATTTAACCTGTTCACTGGAGACTTAAGACATTGCCCACTCCACAAAATTCATTTGTCTGTTTTTGGCTGGTGTATAGTAGGATCAGCAACAATCTATATAACTATGCCTCCTGAGGGTGTCTTTTTTTTTTTTTTTTTGGGGGGGGTGGGGGGGGGGGGGGGAAGAAGGGGGGGCACGATATGTGTCATTTCAATTAGCACTTGTGGAATACTTTGAGAGATTTTACCAAGATACCATAGTGAGACGCTAGACAACCATATGATATTGGGTGTTCACTACTTAGATAAAAAGAAAGAAAAGTAATATTCACTTTATTGCTATCTTCTTGCAAATGGAAAACTTAAAGATGCTAGCTTAGGTCAGTAAGGAATACTGGGAAGAAGATGGCATAAGGGATATTTCATGAACACATGATCGGCACAAGTGAAATTTGCAGGCTGCACATTCAGAGATCACATATTCTAAGCTTTCTCCACAATAATCACATGCGGACTTGGCTTCATTGGAGTGAACAAAAGTGAGAGGATGAGGGTGATTATCGACTTTAAAGGTGCCTCCAAACTTAATGTTAGAATAGTCGTCAAGCTGGAGAATGCATCTAGGATGAAAAGAATAATCACATTCACTACAGTGATATAGCCAGAACTTGGGGTGTATTTCCAGTTCACATATCTCACAGTAGAATTCATCTGGATGGTCGCTGAAGGGAGGATAACTCAGAATCAAGGGTTGTTTATCCCATCTATGCCTAGTAGTAGGTGGCAATACTGCACAACCAGGATCTAGGTGAAAATTGCAAGCTTTACAGGTTATAGCTGCAGTAGAATAATTAGACCCACAGGCATTGCAGACAAAATTGAGACCTCTTTTCTGAACGAGGAAATGGCTATGAGCTTCATGTGATACTACTGCAGGTAGGGAAGCACATTTGACATCAAGGAAGAAGTTGCAGATTTCACATTTGAAAAATAATCCATTCGATAGTTGCTTGCAGCCATGGCACAAGAAAACTTCAAAGAAGTTAGGAAGGCTTCCAATGAAAAGTGGGTGTTGAGGGTGAACAGGATGTTGCAAACTTTTTGGTAATTGGGTGCAAATTTTATGGAGAAAGAATTCACATTGAGCACACTTGTAAAATGGAGCTGTGATGAGTTGGATGCAGCCGTTGCATACCATCTTTTCATTCTTCCCTTCATTGTCATATTCTTCATCAAAGAGATCAAGTTTATGTTCATGAGCAAAATGTTTCAGCTCTTTCCTTGTGTTTTTCCCTCTGCTGTTAATATTCTTTTCCAGTTTTCCAATCACATCTCCATGTATATCCATCACTGGAAGGTGTAATATGTCAGAATTGAGATCTTCTTTGACTCTTATCTCCTCTTGACCATCTCTGAAACCACAAAATCAAGGCAATACGAATTTTGTTACATTTGATGGCAAAACCAAGAACAAGCCATCGAGAATGAAAAAAAGGATGGTCTTACAAGGAAGAGCAGGTAGTCCCTTCTGGCTTTTTCTCAGATATGGCGCATTTGATATGGAGAAAAGTTCTGCATCTTGCACAGAAATATAGCCAGTTGAGTGGATAGATCATTACCTCACAGGAGTCACATTTGATATTCAGATGCCAGTAGTTGCTGGACACAGAATAAGATAAAGTCAGCGGATGATCATCATTCCTGCACTCGGTTGTGTTTGGCAGAGAAGCACAGCTCATGTGGATCCAGAATGGCCAGGTAGAACAAGTGTAGGACAAGTCTTTACCTTTTGTGCCGCAGGCATCACAATACAAGAAGGCAGACCTTAGAAGCAGTGTTAGCGGGTGCTGGTGGCATTTGTGCTGAAAACTACGCTCTGTAAATGCACACTCAATATCTATATCGAATTTGCTAAGGGAACAGTGGTAGGTGAAGCCTTTCAATACTTGCAAACAGGCATTGCAAACGCCATGCCCGGTTGGATAAGGCGTCTCTGGCAAGAGGATAAGCGGATGTTGTGGGTGCATGGGGTATAAAATCTTCCGAGGAAGCTCTGCACTTGTTTTGTGCAAAGAGAAATCACACTCCTGGCAACCATACAAAGGGCCAAGGACTGGTTTTTGGCATGCATAACAGACCCTATTTTGTCCATCATCCTCCACTTCATTCAAAAATAGGATGCTTGTGGCTAAAATGTTTTAGCTGCATGCTTTTTTGTTGAATTCTCTGTAATTCTCCTCCTCCTACTACTCCTCTCTTTGGGATGGGTATGAGTTTTGAGTGGTTTAGAAAAGTCTTGGGTTGTTTTATATTAAAATTCATTATTGCGCGTTGAAAAGTTAGCGAGTACAGCCGTTTGCTTACCGAAAAACACAAGCCAAAAACAAAACTATGACCGCAGTACAAAACAGCATGGCAGTTTAGGAACCACAGAATATGCATTTCAAGAATTTGGAAATTATATCAATTACGAAGTCTAATTATTTTTATATGACTTGATAAGAGTAATCTGATATACTTTCTTTCCAAAAAAAGTAAATTGATATACTTAGTTTATTTCCATAATCTCTATTTGCCCAAGAATAGTTTGAGAATCCCTGCAACATGGGATGGGTGCAGAAAGTTTGTCGAACATACTGATATTTAGCCCATTTCTACAACAACTAAAACCTTACAGATGTTGAAATTAGGCTCCTTAGTTACTGGTAGTCTTACCTCAGAAGGTTAACCATATACTGAAAAGTGAAACTGCTAACGGCCTAGTGGTCAGAGGAGACCCTTAAGGTCTACCCCTGCTGTAGGTCCTAGGATCAAATCTCAAAACTTGCAGTAGTTAAGGGGTTTCCTGAGGGGGAGCGATTTAGGTAATTTCGGCAGAGTTATACCCCCAAATTGTGTTTGGCAAATAGTCTGGGATTTTACTCAGTACACTATTGGGAGTCTCACTCAACTTGTGTAAGGCAACAAACATGTAATACAACAATGATTGATAAAAAAATAAAAAATAAAAAAAAAAACCTGAAACTTACATTTTGTGTTCTACTTTGCATTTTGTTATTGACTGTTTACCATTTGGTTATAATCCAAATGTGTTTTTTTTTCTTTTTTTGTTTTGAGGTAATCCAAATTTCTTTCTTAGAAGTTCAACATTTGTATTGTGTAGAATAGTTAATTTTGTTCTGCGTGTATAAAAAAAATTCTAATTTCTTTTATTGGCGTCACAGGGGAATTTTTTTTTTCACCGTTAATTTCACATCGAAAGAGAAAATTTGCTATTTAGTTCCAACATTAATTTTTGTCTTGGTTAAATTGGCGTTTTTTGTCATGATTCCGCCTAAAATCACTTGTACATAAGGATTTTGCACTAAAAGATTATTCATTACTAATGCAAGTATTATTCGGAAGTTTAGTTTCAAATGATGCAAAATATTTACAACCAAGCCATACCGCGTTGGATCAACACTGAATTATTATTTGATTCTGGTTTTGGTTGAGAATAAAGCATTGGATCGATTCTTTTTTTCCCCTCACGGTACAAAACAACACCTCCAAGTCAGGTTTTTCTGAGAAATAGATCATCATACTTGTGTTTTGTAGATTAAAAAAAATTAGTATTCATCAGAGATGAAGTATCAAAAAATGCTTTAAGATAGTAGAAAATAATTACGTATGAAATTGACCTCTAATAGGTAGTAGATACTGCCCATTCATACATGGAATTTTAATTACTTTACAGTGAGATATAAGTGATAAACAATACCAACTTAGAGAAAATATTACATGGTTACTTTATGCCTTTGATATTTGAGAGTCAACTCATGTGGCCAGCAAGGCAGCAATGATTGAATATTCTATCCAATGATGCAGCTGCACGTGCTCAAGCCTGAGAGGAAAATCCATCACCCTTTCCTCTTCAAAGTTCCAACATTTACACCTGAATGGTAATTACACAGTCAGGGAGGTGAATTTATTGAAGGATTTGCTGTAGGCATAGCTGCTTGTATTCTTATACACCATGGCAGAAACATTCCTTTTCAACATCACAGAGAGAGTGTTATCAAAGCTTTCATCCATTGTTCTAGGAGAGTTCAGTTTAGCTTGGAATGTGAAATCAGAGCTGAGGAAACTGCAAAACAGTTTGTCCACTATTAAAGCTGTACTTCTGGATGCAGATGAGCAGCAGGTAAAGAACCATGAGGTTAGAGAATGGCTGGAAAAGCTTAAAGATGTGGTTTATGATGTTGAAGACTTGCTGGACATATTATCAATTGAAGTTCTACGGCGAAAAGTACTGAAGAACACTGCAATTCTTAGAAAGGTAAAACAGTTTTTTTCATATCCGACTCCAATTCAATATCGATTTGTGATTGGTCAAAAGGTGATGGATATAAGGAAGAGATTAGACGATATTGCAGCTGATAGGAGGAATTTCCACTTTGTGGAACATGTTCATAAAAGTGGAGCTGAGAACAAAGGAAGAGATCAAACTCATTCCTTTGTAAGGGCGTCAGACATCATAGGTAGAGAGAATGATAGAGATACAATTGTCGAGCTTCTCCTCAGCTCTGCTGATCAAGAAACTGTTTCAGTTATTCCAATTGTAGGACTAGGAGGTCTGGGGAAAACAACACTGGTAAAATTGGTTTACAACAATACTCGGATAGTTCAAAGTTTTGATCTAAGAATGTGGGTTTGTATTTCTGAGGACTTTAATCTAAGGAAGGTGATTGAGAAAATTATAAAATCGGCAACAGGTGATAGCTTTGAACATCTGGATATGGACCAGGTACAAAAAAAGTTGAGTGAAGTTTTAAATGCTAAAAGGTATTTGCTTGTCTTGGATGATGTTTGGAATGAAGATCGCAATAGATGGACGGATTTGAAAGAGTTACTAATGAACTGCTTGCATGGGAAGTAAGATCATTGTTACTACTCGCAGTAAGATGGTTGCAACAATTACTGGCACAGTTTCCTCATATAATTTAAGCGGTCTTTCTGATGATGACTCTTTGTCTTTATTTCTAAAATGTGCATTCAGGAACCAAGAAGACTGGCTTCCAAACCTAGTCAAAATAGGGAAAGAAATCATAAAAAAATGTGCTGGAGTACCTTTAGCTGTTAAGACACTGGGAAGCTTGTTATATATGAAAACAGATGAGCAGGAATGGATGCATATCAGGGATAATGATATATGGAAAATCGAACAGAACCAAAGTGATAATTTTGCCCATTCTGAAAATAAGCTATGAACAACTGCCTTCTTATTTAAGACAGTGCTTTGCCTATTGCTCCATGTTCCCCAAAGGTCATGAAATTCCTAGGGAAGCTTTCATCAACCTCTGGATTGCACAAGGTCTTATACAGCCAGCAGACAGAAACGGGGATATGGAAACTATTGGCAATCAGTATTTCAATGTGTTATTATCAAGGTTCTGCTTTCAAGATGTAGTGGAAGCCTTTGATGGAGAAATTTTGGCTTGTAGAATTCACAATCTCGTGCATGATCTTGCACAATCAGTTTCAGCTGCAGAATGCTCAAATGTAAGGTACAACACAAAGGCCATTTCTGAAAAAGTTCGTCACGTAATTTTTCATTCAGCCGATGTCAGAGAGAAAGAGTTTCCTCAGGCATTACTTCATTTAAGAAAATTGAGGTCTTTTTCTTTCTCAGTCAAGGTTGGACCAATTGATAAAACCTTTATTGAAACACTTACCTTGAACTGTACATGTTTACATGTCTTAGTGTTGAATTCATTACAGCTTGAGGAGCTGCCAAGTTCCATTGGTAGATTGAAACAATTAAGGTACCTTGACCTCAGTCATAGCTGCAATCTAAAGTCTCTTCCTAAGTCAATATGCAAGCTTGTGAATTTGCAGACACTGAACCTCATAAACTGTGAGAAACTTCAAGGTTTGCCTAAGAAGATTGGAGAATTAAATAGCCTCAAAACTCTCTATTTAACTTCACAGCATATGTCTCTGCAAAAAAAAGGTACTCCAAACATCAGTTCCCTCCAATTCCTGTTGCTGTACAGATGCTATTGGCCAAATTTACCGTCTGAAGGATTGCAACATTTCTCTGCTCTTCGAGTTTTGCGTATCTATGAATGTCCAAGATTAACTTCACTTCCAAGTAGCATTAAGTACCTGACTGTCCTTGAGAAACTGTGGATATGGGATTGTGAAGAACTTAAATTGCTGGATGGGGAAGGAATGGAGGGACTCAAAAATCTTCAGTCGCTACTTCTCATGGGACTGCCAAAACTAGTAACTCTGCCCACGGGACTTGAAGAGATTGTTGCCAAAAATCTAAAGTATTTGAGAATTGCAAATTGTCCAAATTTGATGGCATTGCCAGAGTGGCTGCTAAATTGCAGTTCACTTCTTAGGCTTTATATTGAGGATTGCCAGAGTTTATCTTCTGTTCCAGAAGGGATACGCAACCATGCTGCTACAGTTCATATTAGTGGTTGCCCACTACTGTAACATGGTTGCTTGAGAAACAGGTATATGATAAGCCTATACTCCATCTCTAGAAATTATTGAGTATTTGAGTTCATTTAATTAAATATATGGAGAGCTCTCACACTCCCATATGCATATCAAGTGACGAGACTAAACCTGCTTACCTCAATTGAGATTTTGAGGATAAAATTTGAATACCTATTTGGTTTCTAGTTCGTTGTTTAATCCCATATTAGAAATTTAAAATATAATAGTGGTCAAGTAGATCTTATGATAAGTTTGGGGAATAGCTAGATATTTGTTTCTTAAAAAAGTTCTGAAAACCTAGCTGGTTCAAAAGTTGCAAAAAATTTTGCTTTTATACAAAGAGGAATTGAAGAGAAGCACTTTATGAAGCAACCTGGAAGAGTAATTTCTAAACGATTGCAATATTTTGTAGGAGAAAAATAAGTCCTTGTTACAAGATTAAGCACTCAGATTGATATTTCATTGGATGGACTAATGTTTGCAGTTGCTAGCGTTGGTTTTCCTATTTTCTTTGTCAGAATATGGTGGATTGATAGTGGAGATTGTTATTGACATCACTAGAACTGAACTAAATTCGTTAATTTGTTTTATACCAGGTTGGATTCTGTTTTTGAAATCATAGTGTTTTCTCTTTTTTGGTACAACTCAAGCAACAAAGGTCTGTTGCTGTGGTCTCAGAGATTATTACAGTTCTCTGTTGCTGCCGCGGCAATGCTGGCTAATTGGTCTTAGCATAGCTTTCTTGACGAACATTGCCTCCTTAGCTGAAACGGCTAAAAGATCATGGCAGATGAGAACCTTAACTGAAAGACTAAATCTAACTTATCTAAGCTCAGGTTGACATGTATTAAGGTGGGTAATACCATAAAGAATTCTCTCGTTGTCAAGACTTAAGGACGGAATATTAATTCCAAATTTGGCTTCCCCAATTCGTTGTTACTACTGTTGTTTTACAACCATATGTTGTTGTTTCATTGTAAAATACATGGGAATGTCTACATATCAACTGATCCAGTTGTAATGATCCAATTCAATATGGAATGGTGTTGCATCTTTTATGACTGCAGATGGGGTCGAAGTTGAATATCAGTGCTTCATTTTGATTCAGATTCTTAATTGTTTTGTTTGTTTGATAGTGTAGATATAAAACACTAGGGGACGCTACTGACGCTCTCTTCAATTGTTTTTGAGCCTTAAACTTGATTTCTGTTTCTAGTAAACCCCTTCTTTGGATGCAATAATCTAGCAGACAGGCAAAGCATGCTTTTGAAAAAATGTGCCTAAATCTTATGAATGGTAGATAAACTGTATAGATTGCAATGTCCCACTGAATTAAACTAGTTTCTACACAGTTATTCGTCCAATAACAACTATGGAAGTGAATTATTTGTAAGTCTCAGACTATAATGGAGAAATATGTCCTCATAGAGGATTGACGTGTAATAATTTTGCATTTGACTTTGGATTTATGCATTATCAGTTCAGTACAGGTTGCCACTTCTCAATTTATACATTAGCTTCATCAGTTCACATGTTTCTTGAACAGCTGTAACTAAGGGTAGAAACTTCAAGGGGAAAGGGTGAAGAGAGGCAGGGGGAAGGGGCAGGACAAAGGGTCAGCTGGGATGAGAGACTTGTGGAAGGGGCATAGCAACGGGAGGTGCCTACAATAAGAGCAAACCTTAAGGGAAATCAATCTAATATATTCTTATATTCTTATACTTTGATGGACAAAGTTGGAGCTTTACATATTCAAATGAAGCCTTTCCTTTGTTATTGGTCTATAACTGTAGGAATGGGAAAGAGCTAGACTTGATGTGCATCATATGTTCACAAACTAGCTGTGTAAATAAAAATAACTATCAGTGTACATGTTTGAGCATGGCCTGATGATTTCGTAACATTTGAAGTTTTTGACGTAATTGGCCACTTGCTATGTTTAGAAGGATAAATATAATATAGGCCGTCTCCCCTCATCTTTATGGATGTTTGAATACATAATCATTTGTTGCCAATACCCAATTGTTCCATCAAAGGTTAGGAATTTTTTTTATGCAGAATCGACTGTATTTGGAATTAAAATTGGGTAAGGAAAACTAAGGATAATCTCTCAGATATAAGAAGAAGAAATGAGAAAGAAAGATTTTTGTTTTCATAAGAAAAAGGAAAGGGAGGAGATTGGTTACAATGTTCACGGTGATAGAACAACAGCTTTCGAGGTATTTCAATTGTTGCAGTAGAATTCATCTGGACCTTCTTCTAAAGAGCTGCTTATCAAGTGTAGAGGAAGAACATCTCATCTGTGTCTAGTTGTGCGTGGTAAGAGCACACATCCGTAGGTAAATATTGCAACATTCATATCCTAACCTTGTAGTTATTGGAGGAGAGTGTTGATTGTCACAGGCCTTGCCCGGATAAGATGAATACCTACACGGAAGAAGCAGATGCTAATGAGCTATTTGCAGGAAAGTAGAAGGTAGCGAAGCACATCTGAGATCTAATAATTAGAAAGAACTGATATTGCACCTATAAAAGAATCCATTGCTTGTCTAAGTTGCTAGTTTGGCACTGAAAAGCAGAGCAGAATTTAGAGCATTTTTCCAGGTCAAGAGGGTGATAGGATGAGGTGTATCTTCCCATTTGACTGGAAACATTTCACAACAGTAATGGCAAAAGAAGTTGCATCTGAGAACATCAATAGAATAGAATTGAAATAGGCAGCACACATGCCTCAGAAAGTGCATTGTCGTCATCCTCATTTTTATTTTTTCCATAAAAAAAGACTTAGGGACCGTTTGGTTCAAATTGCTCAATCACTATCATTATGATATCATTAACTCTACTATGAATATGTATTTTGAGGATTCTCCCCAACATGTGTGGTTTAATAATAGAATGGGTATCATTATAAAAGTACTCGTTTGATTTATTGGAATGACTTTCAAGTAAATTTTAAAATTTTTAAATCTTTTATTTATGATATAATATTTTTTAGATTTCTTATTATGTATCTTTTTAAAGAAAATTTCTACAAAGATTTCTTCAATTTTAAATATAGACATGTTCTAATTTGAGTTTTATGCAAATGACAAGCTTAAAAAAAAGTCATTTTTATTGTATTAACAGAGAGTACTATATATCTTTGATTTTCAGTTCAAATTTTTTGAAAAAAAAATTGAATCTAAAAAAATTTATTAGAAAGAATTTTTATAAAAAATTTTATAAAATACTACTCAAGAATATTCAAAATCAAAAGACAAAATATAGAGAAAGAGAGAAGAATGGTATATTGGGGGTAGGTAACTCGAAATATGTGTTTTTTTTAGTAAATGCGTTTTTGTCCTTAGTCATAAGGGTTAATGGATTTAATAGAATAGTATTTTGGAATGAATCATTATCATTCCCAGTGAATGATAATGATAGTTGTTATACAAAGATCAATAATTAATGTCATTATTTATGATTTCCATTCCTCTTCTTGATTCTTTTAAACTAGACACCCCCTTAATAAAAGCCTATTGTGACTCCAGGGGGCTATTTCTGTTACGCAGCTCTAATTCTCTCCAAAGCTGATCAGCCCAACAAAAAGCTTCAAGGGATCTAAAGAAGAGTGAGTGACTATCTACTACTAAATATAAAAGATCCAGGCCGGACGTCAAGATAGATATTATCGATATCTTTGATCTGTTGTTCACCAGATCTGGCACGGGGCTCGGAAGTTGGTCTTGTGCCAATTTAGACAAGTTGGACATGGTGTAAGTAGTTAGTAAGATATGTAACTAGTGTAACTAATCTGTTAAAATTTGTAATTATTTTTCACTCTAAAATAATATTATTTTTTTTCTCCAAATTTACCCAACATAACCTAATCTTAGCCGTCCATTTTTTTTTATTAAATCAGGAGCGTCAACTTGTCCCAAATGAGACTTGTGATGCCCATAGGCCACCAGATCCATCTCTGATGGCGGTGGGATGGCTGTTGGATTCCTGAGGATTAACGGCAACAAATTGCCCTGTGTAGTTTGGACATATAACATGGACAGCAAATCTGCGTTCAGTACAATAGAAGCTTCAATTATCAGTGGCTACTCTAACATAACGATTCAACAATCAAGCATGAAATTTGTTAATTCACTCAAACTGTTCGAATAAAAGGATCACGGTGATGCACACATATAATTTAACGTGCATGGAAGTCTTGTGGATCTCGTATTGGCAGATTATACTCACATAAAATGTTCGCAAATATTATTCTAAAATAATACTCATAAAAACAAGTTCTGTTTACGGCCCTACTCTTCTGCAATGTAACGAATTCAACTTATCTCGATCTATTATTTGGTTCATGCACCGCTCTACTACATTATAAATTAACAAATTTAAATCAAAGCTAAAACCTGTTAAAATCTGAAATTGAATTGAACAAATTAATAAAAAATTTAATTTTGAATTTAGTTATGGTACTGTGAGGAAACTAAACTAGGTTTCTCTTCCGTTCTGATCAATGAAAGCAAGTTTTTTTAGTTATTTTTGGTATACATGAAAATGCAACATTGTCTAAGACTGATATGGTCAACTTGATAATAACCTTGGAATGTGATGGAATCTGTGGTTCAAATCTGGGAATGATTTAAGGTGTGAATGGAGTTCGCTAAGAAGTAGAAGAAGTAAATAAGGAAAAAAATATATTATCTCATGGCTTCATAAATTGGATTTTTTTTTCTAATGAGTTGCTAATTCCTGAAACCCTTTAGCACTCGTAAAAGAATCCCAATGAATTTGTTCGTATTTATAAGGAATAAAACTCTATGTATAGTATTCTAATTTAACGTATAAAAATTCATTAGAAATCAATTGTGATTGATAAGTTTATTGGATTTAGCAAAGAGGATATGAAGTGCAACAAAAACAATGCGAATCATAACCTGGAGTTACATAACCAAAACAGAATTTACTGTATTATACGTCTTAGTTTAGACTTTTATATTTAGTTTCTTAAATGTTAATTAATACTATATTTACAATTTAGGAATTTGTAAAATTTAAGTTGCTGGATGCTATTAATTACAGCAGTTTTAACATACTGCTAATAATAATAATAATAATAATAATAATAAGTAACAATCTCCAAGTTTAATTATTTTATATCTTATCCCAGGTACTGTTTTGCCTAAAGGCTGATAATATTACCAGAGCACTTATGTTCCTGCAAAAGCAAATTTATTTTAAAACTCCCACTAAGTCCGTTTCTGCTGCACTTTATACACTTCCCAAACTCTCTGGTTCCCTTCCCCATTCTTGGGTGTTTGTAATAATTATCATTTTAATCCAAGGAAAATAGTTATATAAATTCGGTGTACAATAGGGATGGCAATTTCAGGCACGACCTGAAAACACGACACGAACCTAACTAAAAAATAGTGAGTTTGAGTTTAAACTTGGCAGGTCAAGTCGAAATTAGGTCGGACCCGACTGACTAGCGGGTTGACATACGAACCCGAGAAAAAAAAAATTTTTTGTAGCTTTGTTTCATCCATTTACATTCAAACACAAATTTCACCTATTGGATAATTAATCAAGTAAATTGTAAAAGAAATTAAGAATTCTACCTAATTTTATGAAGAGTAAATTGTAAAAGAAATCAAATGTATGTTAGTGTATGAAAAATATATGTTTGATCCTTGTGTCTGTATTAGTCTCTTTTGTTTTTCTTCTTTTTCCTTTTTTCTTCTTCTTCACCTTCCTCTTTCTTTTTTTTTTTTTTTCCGAGGTCAGTGGGTTGACTCACCAACCCATGGCGGGTCAAGTTCGAGTTAGGCAGTTGACTGTTGTACTTGTGTCTCAATCCGACCCATCAATCCAAAACTTGCCCCGATTGCCACCCCTACGATCTCATCTCTAGACAGTACAGGTATACATTAAAATTCATGAAATTTTTATTGGACACCTAATGCCACATATTATATGACCCAAAACCTACCAAACATAGTTCACAGGCAACATTGCAGTACGAGTCCATGTAAGTTTTTACCCATAACTTGTCAAGAATCTTTACTTTCCGAATTCAATGACCATAATACTAGTAGAAGCTGTGTATTTCAACGTATAATTTTCATGTATTATTATTGGTCAACAGATATTAGAACATACATACAAAGATTTTGTAATAATCCGATACTAATGTAGATAAAGTTTATTCAAGCCGTATTTATTATTATTTAATTACTTTCTTTTTGGTCTCTTCTCCCCTCTTCCTTCTTTTTCGTTCAGAAACGCTCAAAATTCATTGACCGCAACGAAATTTCTTAAGGACATTGGGAAGGAGATATTCTGAAATCCGTCGATGAGCCTCTTGTGTGTAATGGACACCATCCCATTGAATGTAGCGAGCAGGATTAGGACAGACAGGCACTCCTGGAGATCCACAGAATCTGTTGCTATCAAAGTTGTAAGGTCCTCCAATCCCACAGCAAGCTTTTAGCAAAGATGTTTTGTCGAAACCTTTGCATATTCATGCAAGCAAATAACAAATTAAACTCGCTGAACTATGCAATGGTTGCACTATGATAAGAATTTTACTTATCTAATTTGACTTTGAATGGAAGCAGAACAAATACTTACCAAGAGCGGGTCCATTGCGAAGAACTGATTCCAAAGCAATGTAATTATCCACGTAGATTATATTTGCAAGAGGAAATTCCAACTTGAGCAAATTCAGTGCTTCTTTGAGAAGATTATTCAAGTACATTGAAAGGTTATTTATAGTCCTCAAGCATCCTTGATCGTCCTTGGTACCATTAGGAAATAAAACCAAATTAATGGGGAGGCACCCTAGAGGAAAAGCTCCAGGAACTATTATGTTCTTTGCACCAAGCCTTATAACTTCCTGCATTAACAATGATAAGTAACAGCATAAGATATTCTTTACAACTGAGTTATGTGAAGCATTCCTAAATTTGCTAATTTAAGGGAATCTAGCAATGAAGAAACTCATTTACTCTTGTAGCATTGGCAACTGCTTCAGAGATGAATGGTATATAAGAAGTGACTTCCTGAATGGTTCTGTTCTGGCTTAATCCAAAGTCAATGTCATTATTTCCAATATCACCAAGGACGACAAGAGCCTTCTCAAGCTTTTTTGAACATTCTGACAAAAACCAAAAATTAACGTCAAAAAGATAACATATGCTCAAAATTCAGTCGCATTATCTAATATTGTGCTTTTAATTTTTAAACGGAATTGTTTTGTGGATTAGATAATTTTAACCACAAAATTTTACAGAGAACTTATATAGATAGAATTGGATGTTCGCTTTAAGAGAATGCTTGTTAGACACAAACCAGTTGGTGTTGAGCAAAGGGAACTAAGGTATTGTTGGAACCAGTTGAGCTGACCGCTGAGGGGCGTAACAGTACCTGGGACCGTAACGCCCCTTGCTGCAAGGAAAGAAATGTTCAGCGCTGTAGCATTGGCCACTGCAAAATTGACGCCATTGTCGAATGAAGCATTCTGATTTAGGTAAGGATTGAGTAATGGAAGACCAAGTTCCATAGCTGACAATCATCAGAGACGAGAGTTAGATTATTACTTGCCTAAGTACAAAACATCATAATTAAATTATTTTGTGTTTTTTTTTTTTTTGGGTAGAAAAAAAAGGACCCCAGCTTCTATTTTTTGAGTTACTGCTTTGACCATGAATGAGCCAATGTAGACAACGTTCTTGTATATAATTTTAAATTAGAAAGTTGACTGATCTACATAATTATGATTTACCAGTAAACCATGTTGTCAAGATAAAAGCTTCCACTATAATTTTAAAAATAAAGTACAAAAAGCCACAGGACTTCAATCTCTAGCTACTGGTGCACCCCAACAGAATAACAAAATCTTCCACGGATAGTTGATTAATTTAAGACTATGAAATAACTCATGTGTACATGAGTTATTTCGAGAGATTCTCATGTGTATCGGATTCACGGCTCTGTTGATAAATCTTGTGACTTAAAAAAAGTGTCACATGAGCATAGTAATCATGTTGATGTAAGAAAGAGATGTAAAAACATTTATATGGCTTTCTTTTATACTACAGGATCTACAGGCGAGGCATGAACAAGATTGTAAAAGTCTTCCTGTTATTTCTTGATTTTCCATGGAAAAGTGCAATGTCAATTGTTCTAAGGATTGTGAATTTCATGTGGATCACTCTGTAATAAGTCTACCAACTAATTATAGAAAGGTGACAACACAAAAGTGTTAGTGTGCCATGCATCCAAGTAATGGTGAGAAGACAAATGTAGATCAACAAAAAATCATTAGAAAATGCAAATTGAGGTCACTTCAGGTCCTTACTGATGTGCTTAAAGCCTAGATACCACCATAAATTCTTGAATTTCCAACTCCACAGAAAGGAAATAGTAATAAGTAACAAAGAAACATAAGTTATGGATAGAGTCTTTGAACCAAAGTTACCAATATAGTCTATAATCAACCGGCCATCTGACCAGCGGCCGGTCGGTTTTCCGGGAAAAGTTTCGCCGTATGGCAGACGAGCAGCAGCAAAAGTTGGACCTATGTCTGGTGTTCTGATCGCATTGCCGGTGTCTGATGTTGAATCACCTATCTGATATATGGAATTGAAAGGACAAGTGATTTCTTGGTTTGTTATGGTAAAAAAAGAGAGAGAAAAAATCAGGTAGTGAAGCCAAGCAAAAGCCATGGTTATGCCTAGCTTGTCGAAGCAAGCAAAAAGGGCATTGTTATTCAACTTATATAGGAGTAGAGATGGAGCCTGTGGGGTGACGGGACAGTAATCGGAAAAATTCGAGATACACTCCATAGTTGTACTATATGGTGCGTCAATTTCAATCACATTCCACCGCATAAATATATTAGGTAGATTTTTCATATTTGGTGTTCGTCTGATGTCCATCACTAGACAAGGAGAACTCGCTTTATTTATTGAGTGAAGTATTATTAGTAGAAATGCACCTAGTAATAATAGCGCCAAATGAGATATTATTACGAAGCAATAGCCCTTTGTTAGAACAATTTTTTAAAGTAGACGTACAAACTAATTCAAACTAATTCATGGACTAAATTACTCAATTTGAAATTTGAAAGTTGAGAACATCTGGTATACACATTTATAATGATAGTGTAATAATTTCTTAAAACAATCTGCGGGTTGTAAATTGAAAAATTGACACACGAAACAAATTTTTTAAGTTGAGATTTCATTCAAGGGTAAAAAAATACCAAAAGTTTTGTGTTAATTCAAAGTCAGAAAGATTGAAGTACCAGATCCGTATTTGTGGTGGAGCTACAAAAAATTTTACCGTCTATATTTTAGGATAAATTATTATACAGGTTCCTAAACTTTTTTAAAAGGTTATATTTTCTTTCAACTATAAGAGAAATCCTATTGAGTAGTCGTAACAAAAATAGTTCTAAGCCAAGAGACGATTAGTTAAATAATAGACTACTCGTAAGTTCCATTTGAGTGAGATAATTTAGTTGGACATAATTTTGGTGTACGATTTGTTCAAACATTTTTTTTAACAATGAAATTACACTCTATTTAGGTTGTAGTTTTAGCTTGTTGATCATAACTTTAAAATTATTCTACAGTTACATAAGTTAAGATCATGTCATAAATTTAAAATTTGTACAAAAGACAATCAAATTCAAAAAGAAAATATTTGGAAAGGTCTAGTTGATTTGTCAAGAAACCTAGGATTAATCGAAATAAAGATTGAACATTTGATTTTTCAAGATTTAATTTTTTATTGATTGGCTGCGATTAACAAATTCATAACCCCAATATAATTTTGTTCTCGATATTAGCTAGGATTATCATGTTATCTTTCACACACACACACACACACTCTCTCTCTCTCTCTCTCTAGTGAGAATGTGGATGAGAAAACAAAACTACAATTTCTAAAATAGCTCAATTTATAGCACTAATTAAAAAATAAAAAATAAAAACTATTTCTATCAACTGGCGAGTTATTTTAGCTTATTATCGTGTTCCATGTATTTTCGTATTGTCGTATTCCATGTATAACCTGGCGATACTGTGAGACCATGTATTTTCCTGCTAGAGTAATTTTGCTCTAAAGATTCGTAATACCATCCTGTTAACAACCATTAATCTTGAAACATATTTGTGGACAACTCCACCCTTCATAAAATAAAATTTTCTTCCCCCTTTTTCTAGGTTCCTCTAACTAGGGTTGCCATCTCACACCCTTCAACACTCCAATTACTATGCAATAAAAAATGCATAGCTTCTTCACCAAAATACTAAGCTAATAAAAGGAGTGAAAGGTATTTCCTTTGTCCTCTCCCATTTTAGACCATGTAGAGGAGGACACTAGTGGACTGTCCACCTTAGGACCCTGTGAATAATTTTGGCAAGTTTGAAAATTGCCTCCTTGGTTTTTTAAGTCGCAAATTAGTGAAGGACGTAATATAACCGTACAAAAAATGCAAGATCTCAACTATTATGATGTGCCCCCAAAATTTGTTAGGCTCTTTATTTTGCGAATGCAATAATAATGAGCTATGCAATGCATTTTATAATTTTTATCTATTATTTATTTGTCCAACAAATATTGGAAAGATTTTCCATTCTTCCCAAAAGAATGTAGCCGAAATTTATTCAAGCCAGTCTGTATTATTTATCTATTTGTTTGTTTATTCAGTTACTTTCTTTTTTGGAATAGCTGATTGATTTAAGACAATGAGATAACACGTGTATACATGTGTTATTTGGAGAAATTCTCATATGGACCGGATTCACAACTCCACCGATGGATCTTGTAATTTAAAAAAAATATCACATAAATACAATAATTATACTGATGTAAAAAAAGTGATATAAGAATATTTATTTATCTGTTGGCAGGGCCGTGTTTCCATGGAAAAGTTCAATGTCAATTGTGACAAGGATTGTGAATTTCATGTGGATCACTCTCTTTTTGTTACGATCAAAATATCGGGTAAACCTGATGAAAGTCTTTCTCCATCCTTGCGTGCCGCGATGTATTTGAACGGGGCAGGTACTTTCGGATGACCTTTTGTAACATATTTGCATTTGTACACTCTATCGAATTTGCGTGCCGCCAGTGCATTTCAGTGGGGGCCCGGACTGTATCAAAACATTTGTCGGTGAGATCCAATTAACACATTTTTTCAATCTAGAGGCTTACCATTGTAGGACTAATTTGCTTCTGTCTTTAATCATTCATCAATATAAATTTTGCTCTAATCAACTAATTAGTTTGGATATATTGAATTTTGGTGTTTATTTGCTTTGTCAATTTACATATAAGATTGAACGAGCAATCAAACTAGAATGATACCATGCACAGTATAGAAGGGTGATTTAATTTAATTAATATTCATTATTCGTATGATTATATTAGATAAATATGTTTTACATATCTAAAATCAAAATACTTTATATATATGTTTTATTTAAATATGTTTTATATGTTTTACATATAAAGGAAATTACATACTTTAGTTATCAATGAAATCAAATTACTCTAACACTTTAAGAAAATTATAATATCAAAAGGTTATTGGAACTCATTTGATTAAAAGTGAATCGCCAACTGAAAACTAAAATTTAACAAATGATCAACATTTTAAAATAAAATAATATGAATCTATTATTAAGAAGAACTTAAAAGAAAAGTCTGAGAAATAGAAACTAATTTAATATGTAACTTATAACCACATGATGCAGCCTCATTCTGCGTACCCTATCAGAAGCAAATTATTTTTTGTCTAAATCTGTAATAAGTCTACCAACTACTTGTAGAAAAGTGACAACACAAAAGTGTTAGAATGTCATACGTCCAATTAATAGCGAGACGACAACTATAGATCGACAAAAATCATTAGAAAATATAAATTGAATAACTTCTGGTTATCATTTCCGTACGGCATCTGTTTAAAAGTCGTGTTCTCAAATTTGGACCAGACTGATTGGTCAAATCAGTCGGACTGAAAATCGGCCATGCATCCGTCCGAGTCAAGTTAAAAATCAGTCAAGTGCGAAAAAAACCTAATTTAACCGTGGAAAAAAATGAAATTTTTTAATATTTTTGGTTAGCTATGATTTTTTTTAACTCATTGACCTTTTTTTTACTCTTGATTAGCAACTAAAATTAAGAAATTTATATATATATATATATATATATATATATAACGTATTTATAAAGTCATTCGGTTCGAATCTGGTTGGCTCTCAATCGAACCCATTGACCTCATCTATTGTTGCCACCCGTGTACACACACACATATGCATGCATACATACATACATGTATGCATACATATGTGTGTGTGGTAAACATGTTTACCTACCTTTAAACAACAAAAAGAGAGAAAAATTCGACATAATGGTGTGAGAAAATTATCAAATTTAGTGATAAGATTTTGGTGAGAGAAAGTTATCAAAGTTGTCAAAGGGAGGACAAAGTGATGAAGGAACGAGGAGAAGAAAAAGGATAGGGATAAAATGTATTTTTATAATATATCATTTGAAACCCCATGTCTAAGCTTGGTTTTATATTAAACGATAGTGCGGCTAATATCAGTTATTTTTTGTATTACGTTTTGCATAGATTTTAGATTATTTCTTGTACTACGTTTTGCATAGATTTTCAGAGGCACTAAACTACTTAAGAAGTTCTATTTTGTGCCATTGAACGATTTTAATGTTGTTAATATCTGAATTAATTAATTTTAAGTGCTTAATCAGGTTATCAAACATTGACTAATTAGATAGGAGAGATTCCATAATAGTATAAGATAGGATAAACTACAAGTGCGGGGTTTCTCCTTTAAAACTAAAAAATGCCATAAATTTTGATGATGGATTTGAATATCGATAAAAATAATTATTCATAATTAAAGTTATAAATTGATTCATTCGTTTGGCTTGTTTACAAGTTCACAATCAAACACTAGAATAGTTGTTGGTAGTAATTATCATTTTAATCCAAGAAAAATAGTTATATTGATTCTGTGTACGATCTCATCTGTAGATAGTATAAGTATATATTAAAATTTATAAAATTTTTATTAGACACCTAATGCCACATATTATATAACGCATAACCTACCAAACATAGTTCGAAAATAACACTGTAGTACAAGTCTATGTAAGTTTTTACCCAAAACTTATCAAAAATCTTTACTTTCCGAATTCAATAACCATAATACGAGTAGAAGCTGTGTATTTCAACATATAATTTTCATGTATTATTATTTTGATACGAGATCCACGGAAGTGACGGTCCAAGACTCTTGAAACCAAGGATGCAACCCAATCTTCTTGACCCCTTCGTAACTTGTCGAAGACCCCAAGAACAACTTGGATTGTTTTGCTTCAGATCCAACAAGATTTGTTGAACTCCCCCCTTAGAGAAACGACCCTAGACCCCTAACCAACAATGTGGAATAGACACCTAGTCGACAATCTCTTTAGACAGATTCAAACCCTCAAGAAGAACCCTAGGCGGAATCTTGAATACTCAACAAGAATTGTCAAGAATGCAAGAGTAGTTCTTTCACCCAAGAACAAAGGGAAACTCAATAATGCTCACACGCACAATTGAAGAGAAAAACTCAATATTATTCATTAATGTTCTAAAATTCGGATGAATAGTAACACCATCTATAAAGAGGCGCATAACATCAAGATATAAGTTAAATATGGAAACTAACTTAACCCTAGTTGCACTATAACATAAACCTACAACTAAAGATACAACTTGGGCTAATGAACTAACGAATTAAGCCCATGAAACCCATAACCTCAAGTGGCAAACGGGCTCTTCAATTGAATCCAAGTCCACGACCTCCAAGCTCCTCCAACTCTAGCCCAAAATAAGTGAATAGCCTTGTAGGTTCTTGTTTCAACCAAGTAGCTTCATCTTCATGTAATTCTATAATCAAACCTTGCAAAGCTTGTTTCAACCTTTTAGCTCTCAACCTCGTCATTGGACCTCCCATGTCTTGGAATGGGCTCTTTGCAGCAACACTATGATCATGACTCCCTTGAACTTGAACACGAGCATTGATGTCTTCATCATATTTGGTCAACAGCTATTAGAACATATATGCAAAGATTTTGCAATAATCCCATAATAATGTAGACAAAGTTTATTCAAGCCTGTAATTATTCTGTTTATTTATTTAATTACTTTTTTTTTGGTTTATCCCCTCTTCCTTCTTTTTCTTTCAGAAACGCTCAAAATTCATTGACAGCAACGAAGTTTCTTAAGTATATTGGGAAGGAGATATTCTGAAATCCGTCGATGAGCCTCCTGTGTGAAATGGTCACCGTCCCAGTGGATATAGCGAGCAGGATTCGGACAAACAGGCACTCCTGGAGATCCACAGAATCTGTTGCTATCAAAGTTGTAAGGTCCTCCAGTCCCCCAGCAAGCCTTTAGTAATGATGTTTTGTCGAAACCTTTACATATTCATGCAAGCAAATAACAACTTAAACTCACTCAACCTATGCATTGATTGCACTGTGATAAGAATTTTACTTGTCTAATTTGACTTCGAAGGGAAGCAGAACAAATACTTACCAAGAGCGGGTCCATTATGAAGAACTGATTCAAAAGCATTGTAATAATCCACGTAGATTATATTTGCACGAGGAAATTCCAACTTGAGTAAGTTTAATGCTTTTATGAGAAGATTATTGAAGTATATTGAAAGGTTATTTATACTCCTCAAGCATCCATTGATCATCCTTGGTGCCATTAGGAAGTAAAACCAAATTGACTGGAAGGCAGCCCAGAGGAAAAGTTCCAGGAACTATTATGTTCTTTGCACCAAACCTTATAACTTCCTGCATTAACAATGATAAATAACAGCATAAGATATTCTTTACAACTGAGTTATGTAGACAGCATTTCCTAATATTTGCTAATTTAAGGAATGTAGCAATGAAGAAATTCATTTACTCTTGTAGCATTGGCAATTGCTTCAGAGATGAACTGGTACATAAGAAGTGATTTCCTGAATGGTTCTGTTCTGGCTTAATCCATAGTCAATGTCATTGTTTCCAATATCACCAAGGACAACAAGTGCCTTCTCAAGCTTTTTTGAACATTCTGACAAAAACCATAAATTAATGTCCAAAGGATAATATATAAGTAAACTCGATTTACTAACTGTTCGTATAACATATGGTCAAAATTCAATCACGTTATCTAATGTTGTACTTTTACTTTTTAAACGGAATTGCTTTGTGGATTAGATACTTAATTTTAACCACATAATGTTATAGAGAACTTATATAGATAGAATCGGATTAGATCCTCTGTCCAATATTTTTTTGTGTCGAACTGTGTCTAATACAAAATTACGTCGTATAACTAAATGGAATAACATAGTTTTATATAGTTCCACATTGATACGCCGTAGTTTTATATTAAACATCATTGGACAAAAAAAAAATGGATGGAGTATCTGAACTGGATAGAATTGGATGTTTGCTATGAGAGTATGTTTGTTAGACACAAACCAGTTGGTGTTGAGCAAAGGGACCTAAGGTATCGTTGGAACCAGTTGAGCTGACCGCTGAGGGGCGTAACGATATTTGGGACAGTAACGCCCCTTGCTGCAAGGAAAGAAATGTTCAGCGCTGTAACTCCGGCCACCGCAAAATTGACGCCATCCGCGGAGGAAGCACTCTGATTCAGATAAGGATTGAGTAATGGAAGACCAAGTTCCATAGCTGCCAATCATCAGGGACAAGAGTTAGATTATTTCTTGCCTAAATGCAAAACTTCAGAATTAGATTATTTTGTGTTTCCTTGGTGAAAAACGGAGTACCGACCTTTGTTATGTGAAAACTAATTTTGCTGATTTTCTTTTGACAATAAACTTCCAATTAAACCTTTGCGTATTCAGAATTCAGTCTCTGTCTAATTCCCAATTCTCTATTCTTAACATGACTTCTATTTTTGAGTTACTGCTTTTACCATGAATAAGCCAATATAGGAATGGTACAAATTTGCACTTGGGACTTGAAATGCTACAAATTCAATTTCGGTTCCTGATGGTCCTAACCTGCCTAATGGTAAAATTCATCCTCCAGTAGTAGTTTATTCACTGTACAAAAAAAAATTCATGTATGGACCTAATTTTATACAAAATAGAACAGTTGTCTGATCTATATAACTATCACTTACCTGTAAACTATATTGTCAAGATAAAGATTTCGCAAATAATTTTAAAAGGAAAGAACTTAAAGGCCACAGGACTTGGAGCTTTCGCAATTAGTGCGCCCCCAATAGTTAGTAACAAAACAGTTGATTAATTTATGACTATGAAATAACAGTGGATGTATGTGTTATTTCAAGAGATTATTACATGAATCACATCTACGGTTATAAATTTTATGGTTTAAAATAGTACTAATTATAGTAATTTATATTGATTTAAAAGAGTACCATATTAATGTGATAATATATATTAACGTAGAAAAGTGATGTATAAGGGTGCTTCGGATCATAATCATATAAGAATTTTCCTGCTATTTCTTGATTTCCATGGAAAGGTGAAATGTCAATTGTTCAACGGATTGTGAATTTCGTGTGGATCACTCTATTTTGTTACAATCCACTAAATATCGGTCTAACCTGATACAATGTCCTTGTCTACCTTGTGTGCCGCGATGTATTTGAATGGGCATCTGAACATTTGAGTGTGCTTTTCGGGGGGAAAAAAAAAACACACACACACTTTTGACCGCGACACGCATAGGACACGTTTCACTTGGCGGCTGACCTTCGTAACATATTTTCATTTGTACACTTTTTCTGAATTGCATGCCGCCAATGCATTTTAATGGGACACGTATCTAATTATCGAAACATTTGCCGGTGAGATGCAATAAACACATTTTTTTCCCACCGGTTACCTTTGGGAGACAAGAAGTTGCATTTGTCCTAAATCATTCATCAATACAAATTTGCTCTGATCCACTAATTAGTTTGGACATCTTGCATTTTGGTGTTTATTTGCTTTGTCAATTTACCACTCAGATTGGTAAGATCAAACAAACTAGAATTATCCCATGCAAAGTATGCAAGTGTGATTTAATTCAATTAATAGGCTTTATTAGTATTAGTATGATTATGTTCGATAAATGTTTTATTCAGCAAATATGTAATACAGGTATAGTTATACAAAGGAAATTACATACTTTAGTTGTCAACCAAAATCAAAATACTCTAACTCTTTAAGAAAATTATAATATAAAAAGGTTATTGGAACCCATTTGATTAAAAGTGAATCACCAATAAAAACTAAATTTTAACAATTGATGACCATTTTAAAATAAAATGGAATAAATATTTTATTGAGAAGAATCTAAAGGGAAGACTAACAAATAGAAAAAAAATTTGATAGGTAATATATAACGACATGGATGTCTAATAATTAAAGTAATTTCATTTCAGCATGTCCTATCAGAAGAAGAAAATTAATCTATTACTGTGGTTTATACATGGAAGACATTAAATTGCAGATTCCAAAACTAAAGTTTATTTCATGGAAAGAGCAGGTTTTACCATTTTAAAGAATTAAAAATGAGTTAAGAATTAATTGATGTTAGGAAATAGATAACAAGCTTGACATAGTATATAAAATGAGTAACTCATTTTAGATCCATTAATTTTCTTCATTTAGCTAGGAATAGAGAAGAACGTTGATTAAATTAGCAGCTTTCAATTATGTATAATGGATTTCATATAAGTAGTTTGCATTATCCTCAATTATTAAATAATTATCCGTGCATTTTGTAATTATTATTTTTCACCAAATAAAAAAAAAGGATTGGGGACTATGATTAGTGCTCCAGGGCCATTCCATATATATACATATATATCGAATGTATGTATTAAATTTATATGCATAATACAAATATAATACATGATATAACATATTATGTAATTATTATACATGCAAAATAACCAAAGTAGGTTTTTCTCAAAAAAAAAAAATCAAAGTAGCTGCAATATTATATGACATACTTCCTAATATTTTATATAATATTATAAAAGAGAAAAATAAAATATAGTCCAAGAGCACAGGCCACGGAAGCATCTCCCGGCCTGGTAGCCGTTCCTAGTCTGTCAAGGCCTAGTTACCGCTACGATCTATAACATTGTAGGCTAACCATACGAGGCACACATTCTAATAGATTTATAAAAATTTAGGCTTTTTTAAAAAAAAAAATGTGTTTTTAAATACTACTACTTTTTTTCACTTTACCTGCACATTTATTTTAAAAAAAATCTAAAACTTCTATAGTAATATTTTTGAAAAAAAAAACCTCAAAAAACAAATAACAAGGCTCCGTTTGGATAGATTATTTTGAGTATTATTGGAAAAAAATTTTCCAAGAGTGTGTTCTGTTGACTTTTTTTGAAAGATCAAAAGTTGGTCAATTTTTGTTGATTTTTGTTGAAATGGAGAAAAGTGTTTGAAATTTAAAAATTTTTTGGAAAACTTATTTGAAATATTTAAAACTTTCTAACAACTTGTTCTAATTTTTACACAATTTTTCGCAAAACGTAGCATTTTGACACAACTTGTTCAGAAAAATGCAAAAAAAAAATTGTGACAAAAATTTTGATCTTCATTTACAATAGTAACGGAGTGTAATGAAATAACGAACACTGCCACTAGACGCTAGCTTGCATTCGATAAAGTAAGAATTTTGAAATGATAGAGAAGATTGCATTCAAAATTTAAAAAATGAGAGGAAAAATTGTTAACTTTTGTTGAAAAATATCTCAAATAATTTTCACCTATTCAAATACTTTTGAAACTTTTTAAAAATAATTCTCGAATAATCATATCCAAACGATGCCTAACTGTCTCACCCTTTAATATAAGCAATGTTAACAAGTTACAATTATTGAATTTGTTATGAGGTCCAATCACAATTTTGTTCATCCTACATATCTTTTCTGATTGGGACTTTGCCACGTTTCATTTAAATGAAAAACCAGAATAAAACTCTTTTTGTCCAAATGTGTAATAAGTCTACCAGCTAATTGTAGAAACTGACAACACAAAAGGAACACTATGTCATACGTCCAAGTAATAGTGAGAGGACAAGTGTAAGTCGACAAAAATCATGAGAAAATCTAGATTGAGAGACTACTTCTGGGTTATCATTTCCGTGCTGGATCTGTTTAGAGCCTAGATAGCAGCATAGATTCTTGAATTTCCAACTCCACAGAAAGGAAATAGTAATAAATTACAAAGAAACATAAGTTAAGGATAGAGTTTTGAACCAAGTTACCAATATAGTCTATAATCAACCGGCCATCCGACCAGCGGCCGGTGGGCTTTCCGGGAAAAGTTTCGCCGTAAGGCGGACGGGCAGCAGGAAGAGTTGGACCTCTGTCTGGTACTCTGATCAAATTGCCGGTGTCTGATGTTGAATCACCTATCTGATATATGGAATTGAAAGGACATGTGATTTCTTGGTTTGTTATGGTAAGAAAAAAGAGAGAGAAAGTCATATAGTAAAGCCAAGCAAAAGCCATTGTTATGCCTAGCTTGTCAAAGCAATGTTTCTATAAAGCACAAATGGTCTTGTTATTGAACATATATAGGATTGCAAAATGAATCCTGTGGGAGTGATGTGACAGTAGACGGAAAAATTTGAGGTACACTACATAATATTATCTCGGGATGTATTTCGATGAGTGTTTTCTTGTGATTGCTAATTTCTAATCTAACTTTAATGGTAAAATAATTTCTTGCTTTGTGAGAATAAAACATAATATTATCTCATTGCAAAAATAAACTAGAAGAGTCTTTTTTTTTTTTTGTCTACTATTTGCCTAATATCTATTACTAGATATCGAGAACTCTCTTTAATTATTTGGTGAAATTTTATAGGTAGAAATGCACCACGCAGTAACACCAAGTGGCATAATGTTACTAAGCAATAGCTCCTTGTTAACTTAAAATACCCAAACAGAATAATTCATGGACTAGCTTAGTTAAAATTTGAAAGTTGAGAACATTTGTTATACATGTTCATAGAGATCGATGAAACAATTTGAAATAATTCATACAAAATAATTCATGGACTAGATACTTAGAAATTTGAAAATTGACAAAATTTTGTGTATACATTTATGAAGTTTGATGAAACAAATTGTAAATTCTCAGGGTTTCTGTACAACTACATTGAGTTTGAGGCAAAGTGTGAAAGCATGTGTGTCTATATGCATATATATATATATATATATATATATAGAGAGAGAGAGAGAGAGAGAGAGAGAGAGAGAGACGCACATAATATACATTGTATTCATCATTTTCCTGATTTTCGAGTATGTAAACTTATATAGGTCTTTATATTAGTGTAAATATATCAAATATGTGCCAGTTAACAGCAATCATTGAGTCGCCAACCAGTGAGGTTAATATTGTTTCTTAGTACATATGTTTACTTAAATTGTTTTCGACATTGAACCGTAAAAGTAGAGGATGTGATATAACCGTACAGATATTCAAGGTCTCAAACACGAGTGAGTATTGCGTGCACCACGCGCGCCACGTGGCGTGTCACGTGGTGCACTAGAACCAATCACACATCGCCAAATAATACAAGGTATGACCCACCATTGCCACATGGCGATAAATTATTGGTTCTAGTACACCACGTGGCAACGCACGTGGTGTATTGTATACTTTTCCCTCAAACACTGTATC
This sequence comes from Mitragyna speciosa, assembly GCA_024721245.1. Lineage (NCBI taxonomy): Eukaryota > Viridiplantae > Streptophyta > Magnoliopsida > Gentianales > Rubiaceae > Mitragyna > Mitragyna speciosa. The sequence continues at coordinate 33,531,084 of CM045553.1, forward strand.
GTGGCCCAAGACTTGTTAGGCTCTTTCTTTTGCGAATGCAATGATAATGAGCTATGCAATCAATGCAAGTTGTGATTTGTTACTCATTATTTATTTGTCCAACAAATATTAGAACATACACATGAAGATTTCTTCTCAGAAGAATGCAGCCAAAATGTATTCAAGCCAGGATGTATTGTTTATCTATCTGTTTATTTATTCAGTTACTTTCTTTTCTGGGCTGTATCATCTCTTCTTTCTTTCCCTTCAAAAGGGCTCAAAATTTATCGAGAGCATCGTAGTTGCAGAAGGATGCTGGGGAGGAGAATTTCTGTTATACGGCGATGAGCCACCTGTGTCAAATGGTTACCTTCCCAGCTAATGTACCGAGCTGGATTAGGACAAACAGGTTCTCCTGGAGATCCACAGAATCTGTTCTTGTCATAGTTGTAAAGTCCTCCAACTCCGCAGCAAGCCTTTAGCAAGGTTGCCCTGTCAAAACCTTCACATATTCATGCAAAAAAATGACAGATTAAACTCATCAAATTGGTTAATTTGGTTGCACTAAATAAGGTAGGAGGCCTCCTTTGGTTGTAATTATTTCGTGTTATTCTGATTATCTTTCAGAATCAAGTAGCACTAAACAAAGAATTTATAGAATCAATTGATTAACTATAGAATAATATGGTAACGAACTCAACTATAGAATATTATGATAACAAAACCACTAACTCTAAAATGATTGGAAAAAAAAAAAAAAAAAAGAGGAACAAATGTACGCTCAACTAAAAATTTTTCTGTTACGATAAACTATAAAAGTGATATAATAACCAAGCTGCCAATTCTAGAATGACTAAAAGCAGGGGAGCAAATCTATGTTCAACTGAAGACCATTGTATTTGTGAAATTGAATATAAATGGAGGAAGATTGATCTCTCACCAAAAGCTGGTCCTTTGCGAAGAATAAATTGGAAGGCATTGTAGTAATCCGCGTAGACTATCTTTACAAAAGGAAATTCGAGCCTAAGCAAATTCAAAAATATTTTGGAGAAGAGTGTTGATGTATATTGCAAGGTTATTTAAACTCGTTAAGCACCCTTGATCATCCTTGGTACCATTAGGGAATAAAACCAAATTCATAGGGAAGCACCCCAGAGGAAAGGTTCCAGGAACTACTATGTTCGCTGCACCAAGCCTTATTATCTCCCGCATTAGCCATGATAAAATACCAATATAATGTATTACAACTGACTTATCATACGGATCTGTGATACTGCATATTTAGTTAGGATTAATTGTGTGTTTTTCTGTGATGTTTTAGCATTTTATTGTGTTTATGAGTTGATTTTACTTAATTTTATGTTTTGTGTCATTTTTAGGTACTTTGGTGTATTTATTGTAATTTGGAGTAGAAAAGGCAGATTCTAGAAGAATTTTGTTCACAAGGCGTGGGCGCGTTGTAGCTAAGAAACTCAGTTGTGAGATTGAAAGTAGAATCTTCCATTTATGATTCAAGCTACATCTTTTGTGCGAGATTTTAGAAGCTCAGCAGATTTTTAGGAATCAATTATTATCTTTTGTCAATTAGAATCCATTAGCTTTATAGGAAAGTATTATTAGTCAATTAGACTTCTATCTAAAAGGAAACACTTCCTTTTGTGATAGGATTTTAATTAGGATAGAAAAAGAAGCCATTGATGAGAATAAAAAGAGGAACGACCTCTCAATCTAGCCTCTCTCTGGTTCTCTCCTCTTGGAGAGGAGTGACGTTTCTCTCTCTCTACTCGTTGTTTTGTTTTTCTCTGTTTAATTTCTTCTCCATGAGAAGAAACTAAAACACTTTTCTGGTTAAAGGAATATTGAAGGATTGGTTCTACAAACTGTGATATCTAATTTATCTTTATTATTTCTTTTGACTATTGGTATTTGTATATCTTTTGGTTTTAACGCTTAGGATTATTGTGTTGAATTAAATATTAACGGCCGAATATTTAGTTCTATCATATAGTCCTCTATTATTCAAAATAGTTAAATTTGTAATCGTTTAACTAGTTTGATACTTGTGACAACTAATTTGAGGGATATACAATCTAATTTAAATGAACCCTTGTAGGTGTTTGTTGATTAGAATTGGGCTTTTCTAATTCGTATTGCAATTGTGAGAATAAATTCTATGGTTGTACGTAGGTTGTCTCTCAATTAGGGAAGTAATTAATAGTTGTACCTTAATTACCGAAACAGTAAGGAAGAGTTGGCTGTTAGATTGTATCAACAGCTATAACCAATTTATTAGTAATTGCTAGAATTCATCCTTGCATTAATGATCAGTTGAATAAACCAATTCCAATATCATTCATTTGGCTAGAGCTTTCTCATTATTGAATTCCTTTAATTTATTTTCTGCAATTTCGTTTGTTTCCTTTTGATTAGTTATTTTTAATTATTTCAATCCCCCCTTACTTTGGTGACATAGGAATAGATAAATCGACCAATCCTTGAAGAGACACCCTACTCATCACTATACTCAAAATCATCTTTTAGTGAGTAAGTTTTTAATATTAATTTTTGTGCGGTTGACAACAGTCCAATCTGTAAATTTGCTAAGTTAGGTAGATATTACTATGGGTAAATTACAAACCTCAATAGTTTCGATTCCAACCACATAGTTTTTCTGTCATTTTAATATGACTACACAACTTCCTATGATTTTACGAAATGTGAAAAATGAATGGAATATTTCACACTAGGCGCGTATAACCCTCTTGATGTCACAGAATATTTCGCACTAGTAGCAGATTATAAGTATCAAATAGGAATATTCCGTGACAAAACATTAATTCCGTTCATTTTTTATGTTTCATAAGATCACATGAAGGTTATATAGTCATATTGAAAAGATGGGAGACTATATGATTGAAAGTGACACCACACGGAGGTATTTCGTAATTTATCCTATAACTATGAAAAATTTCCTTTACCCTTGTAACATTGGCAATTGCTCTAGTGATGAACGGTATATAAGCCATGATTTCTTGAAGGGTTTTGTTCTGGTATCCGTAGTCAATTTCATTGTTTCCAATATCACCCACGATGATAAGAGCCTTCTTAAGCTTATTTGAACATTCTAGCAAAAACCCTGAATTAATGTCAATAAGAAAAATAGTTAAATAAACCTACTTTATTAATTGTCCGAAGATCATATGGTCAAATTCAAACACGTTATAGTTTACCGATAGCGTAGATAAAATCAGATAATCGATAAGGGAGTGGTTGTTGTACATACACCTGTTGGATTTGAGCAAATGGAACTAAGGTATTGTCGGAACCAGTTGAGCTGATCGCTGAGGGGCGTAACATCAATATCTGGGACAGTAACGCCCCTTGCTGTAAGAAAAGAAACGTTCAGCGCTGTAGCTCCGGCCACTGCAAAATTGACAGCATTCTCGAAGGAAGCATTCTGATTTAGATACGGATTGAGTAATGGAAGTCCAAGTTTCATAGCTGCCGGTCATCAGGACAAGAGTAATATTATTTCTTGCCCAAGGATAAACAACGAATCACAAATTTTTTTTTCCCTTTTTTGGTAAAAAAGAGTACCCAACTTTGCTATGTGAAATGCCAATTTTGCTAATTTTCATTTGATACAAACTTAAAATTAAACATTTTTACTCTCAGAATTTTGTGAATCACTCTCTATCAGCTTAGCTTACTCATGAGCCGTTGATGGAAGATTTGATATATATCCAGCTATTCTATTTCAGTTTATTTTTGAGTAAACTAGTAGCTCTAAAGATGTTAGGTGGTAGAGGCATTTGCTGCAACTGTGAGGTAGGGCTGTAAATGAATCGAGCCCTTAATGAATAGTTCGAGCTCGATTCGTTAAAAGCTCGATTCGAATTTGAGTTTTACCGAGCTCAAATTGAGCTCGAACAAAATATAAGATTCGATTATGTTATCGAATCGAATTCGAACTTGTACATATTCAGCTCGAGTTCGGCTCGAAAAATTTTTTAATAATTTTTTATTTAATATATAATAATATTTTATAGAAAATAGTATATATTTTATATAAAATATATATTTTATTAATAAATTAATACAAAAAATTAAAAAAACAAAAAAATTTGAGTTTTCGAATTGAACTCGAGTCTATCAAATATAAAATCGAATCGAACTCAAACTTAACATTTAAGCTCATATCGAACCTGAACTCGAATCCAAATCCAAGCTTGAATTTTCGAATCGAACTCGACAACTTTAAAGTTCAATTCGATTCGGTTCGCTTATAGACCTATTGTAAGGTCACTAGTTTAACTATTCCACAAAAAAATAAAAAATAAAAACACATGTAAAAAATAAACTGGTTAAAGTGTATTAGGTAATGGACTCCAAAGGGAAAATACAGCATATCTCTAAACACTAACAAGTCACAGCCCATACCTACCAAGAACTTCTTTCATCTCATCTCCAATCTATATCTAATTCCAATTTCTCTACTTTTTCATTTGCCTTCGACTTTTATGTTATCTTTTGTGACGAATAAAAACTCCCTTAAGGAGCCACGACGGATTTGGTGTTACAAATGAGTGACCATAATTATTGGCAAACGAAATTTAATATTTGCATTTGAACTTCAAAGAACTTTAAATATGAAGAATGCTACAAGTTTTAAGGTCCTCATTGACCTAATAATTAATTCATGCTAATTTTTTTTCTAAAAATTTCTTGTATAGACTTAGCTTATATAAATCTCATAATTTTAATAAAATACGTTCATATATTGGTTATAATTTACCTTTGATCAATGTCAACATAAAGTTTCCACCGTAGTTTGAAAAGAAAAGAACGAAATGCCACAGCGCAGGCGAGCGCACAAACACATATGTGTGTACGTATTTATATATATGCATGTATATGTGCATGTGTATATGTATCTATATGTACATATTTATGCATGTATTATATGTGTGTGTGTGTTTATGTATCCATATGTAAGTGTTTGCATTTATGGATACATAGGCATACATACATGCATGCATATATATAATGGGAAGAATGCTCAGAAATCAATCCATTAGTTTCACTAGATTTATGAAGGTTCAAGTCAAATTCAAGATCCCTCTCAGAAAAATAACCTAACTAGATTAGGTGCACATTTCAGCGGATTTTTTAAAATGTAGTAACCATACACTATATACCTCAACTTTTAAAATAAGCCTTAGTGTTAACACACACACACAAAAACACACCTGTGAGTTGGTGTTCTCTTGAGCTGCGAAACTAAAACAAAATTGATTTTGTCCAATTTGTGTTAAGTCTACCGATCACTGGAGGGAGGTAGCAAAGAAAGAATGCTACCGTGTATTAATTCCTAGTAGTAGTGAATAGATCAAAGTGTAAATCGAACAAAATCATTAGAAAATGTAAATTGAGATCGAGTGTGGAACCAAATTACCAATATAGTCTATAATCAACCGGCCATCTGACCAACGGCCTGTGGGCTGGCCGGGAAAAGTTATGCCATAAGGCGAACGGGCAGCAGGAATCGTAGGACCTATGCCTGGAATTCGGATCAAATTGCCGGTGTCTGATGTAGAATCACCCAACTGATATATGGAGTTGAAAGGACATGTGATTTCTTGGTTTGCCATAGGAAGGAAAAAGAGTGTAAAAGCTCAGGTAGTAAAGCCATGCAAAAGCCATGGTATGTCTAGTTTTTTTTCAAGGCAATGTTTCTATGAAGGGAATACGATCTGGTGATTGGACCTATATAAGATTATATAGATAGAGATTGCAGTCTAAGTGAGGCTGATTGAGGCAGGAATGATTCCTAAAATACTTTTACAAAATAATTCATGGACTAGCTTGTAGAAAGTTCTACAATGCGTTAAGAAACATGTATTGTTATGCAAAAAGGCTTCAGAAAAGAGTGAAAAAGCCAATTTATAAGGTAACAAATAACAAGGATGAAAAGGATGTAATGCACCACCATTACAATACTTTTGACGTGGGGTAGAAGGATCTATAGATTATTTAGCTTGAAATTGTGAAGTTGTCAGTTGAAATCGTTTATCATACACTTATTGAGATAGTGCAATAATTTTACAAAAATAATTTGCAGGTTTTGAATTGTCTAATAAATCAATAATATTCTGTTTATTAAAAAGGTTACATTTAAACCTTTAGCCATCAAAAAATCATACTGAGTTATCAAACTTTGTCAAAAGAACCATTTTATGTTATGAATTTCCAAGAGCTTCACAAAACTAGTTTTAAGCCAAGAGATGATGGGTACAATAATAGATCACTAATAAATTCTTTTGAGCTGAGATGAGATTAGCTAGAAATAATATTTATGTACAATTCATATCAACATTTTTTTAAATAATGAGATCATCCTTGATTTAAGGTTTTTTTTTTTTTGTTTTTTGTATCACTACTTTACAATTATCCTAGTCACTTACGTGCTTACATGCTTATGCTAAATTTATTTGGATAGTTATTTTTTGAAGCGTTTTTAATATACACACACATACACAAAAATACTATAGTAGTTTGAAAGTACTTTTGAGTAAATGTTTATGTGAGATTAAAAGCCACTTGAAGAACACATTTGAACTTTTTCAAAAACATATTTTTAAACGATTTGTGATTCCAAAGATGATATATTATACATTCTTCGTAAGTTTATGGTGTAAGTTTGAAATTTGTATGAAAGCCAATGGAAAGAGAAAAGATTATGTTTTTGTTAAAATGGTCTATTCGATATGTCAAGAAACTGAGGGACCAATCAAAATCAAGACTGAACAATTAATGATTGAAAATAAAGTAATTAAAAGTTGAAATAAAATCTTTTGGAAAAAGATGAAGACTCACAAGGTAATTTACCCAATTCTTTATGTTAATATTTGAAATAACTGCGCACTTTGATTGATTGGCTGCAGACTAGCAAATCCATGGCCACAACAAAATTATCTCTTATAGCTATAGTAATCTCTCTCTCTCTCTCTCTCTCTCTCTCTCTCTCTCTCTCTCTCTCTCTCTCTCTCTCTCTCTCTCTCTCTCTCTCTCTCTCTCTCTCTCTGCGCGTGTGTGTGGTGAGTCATTCATCAATTAAACAATGTTCGTGTAGAACTTGAACTCTGTTCCTTCCGTAATCTACATTTAGTAATAGTTATACGTACACTGCTTCATTTACTTTGCCAGCAAAACTATTGCAAATTGGAAAAGCCAATTTCTATACGGACATATAGTCCAAGTGCTGCAAAGTAACAAAATTTAAAAAGTTAAAAAAAATAATAATCAACTTAAACCAACAATGATCTTGTGATGTTTTTAAATATTTAGGTTTATAGGCAACCTTTTCCCTTCTTTTAGGGGCAATGTTGGCACCATGCTTTCCAAATTGTATTTTTTTCAGCTTTTAGAAACTTTTTTTTGGATAATCCTATACTATTACATGGAAAGGGGAATTTGGCATAGTGGAATTCGAACCCCTAATCTCTGAGGTGGAGTCATAGAGCTCTAACTGCTCGACCCTCTATTCGTTCCCAGCTTTTAGAAACCTATCTATGACATACATTTTTTTGTAATTAGCTTCTAGCTAGATACACATAAATTCTAAACTTTATTGTAGGTTTCAATTACCAAACAGGTAAAAACTGACACTTTGACTCCAAATTCTCCACCTAAAGTGCTACATCATCTTCTAAGGTGATCCTTTTTCCTTTTTTAGATCAGAAAACAAAATCAAATAAATGCTGTTGCTGCCTTTTTTTTCCCCAAAAATTAATGACAACTTATTGAGTTTAAATGTTGAGGAATTGCGGAAGGACAAGTAGATTACTCATTATGCCCTTTATCAGCATGGCATGCACCTTCTGTAGATTACTCATTATGCCCTTTATCAGCATGGCATGCACCTTCTATCTAAATCATGTTGTTGTACTTCGATATATTTATATCCATGAATAATAGCCTAGGAAATTGATAAGATAGAGGAGATGATTTGAGCCGAGAAAATTTATGGTATAGGGATTGCTATTTAATTTCTAGGCATTCAGACTGAGCCACCATATCCAACATATTTAAATAGTAGTCTTTAGTTGCATTGAAATTGTGTTACTATTTTATTCTTATAAATACCCCTTGACCTATATATTGGTGGAAATTGATAGTATCATGTATGTTTGTAAATAAACTAGTGTTTAGTGTGTTGAAACAGAAGAATTATATACTTACATCAATGCGCTTAATTCCACAATTTGAAAACAAATAAAGATACCTAACTCTCCCTTGTTACCCTAATAGAATAAATAAAAGAGGTTATAATATTAAATCAATTTTAATGAGGTATGCTATCCACTAATAACTAGTATATATGACTTACGAAAAAAAAACTGCTTATAAAAAAAAGTATAAAATAGAGCTCCATTTTTATCTCAAAATTTGTTCTAAGCATCTGTTATTTTGAAGGCAATATTTACAAAATTACATAACATAGAAGGACGCATGACAAGATTTTTCGACTTTGGTATTAGAAGTTGGATTTAATTCCCTACACCCTTTGAACTCTTGCATTGTGTGCGTATGCTTATATTATTTGACACATGTATGGATTTGTACATGTATACATATTCATATGTGTGTGGTATGTATATGTATCTCGTAAATGTATATATATCACACATATAGGTGTAATATGTACATTCGTGTTTATGAGCATGTTTATATGATCGTTCTACCCTTACGTAATTTGCATATTGATGTATGTATACGTTTGCGGTATGTATATGTATCTCGTATATGTACACTATGTTTGTATTTATGTATGTTAAATGATCTTTCATTTACACTAATAGAATACATGACAACGAAGCAAAAACTTTTGAAATAATTGAGAATCAATATTTTCATGTGTTAATCTCATATAAGATCCCTCAAATAATGTGCCTAAAATTTCAAATATTCAGCAGTATGAGACCGAAGATAGTGTAAATTAAGACACTTGTTGGCATAAGGAACAGAAATTAATAGCAAAAGAAAATCAATTATAGTCTAAAATGGTGCTCAATTCAAACTGTTGTACTGCCCTTCCTGTTTGTTACATCAATTTCCTAACTCTTCTAATTTTTTGTTTTAAAAAAGATTTCCGTACCATTGTTGGAGAGACATAAAATTTTCACAAAATTTCTGTTTTGTTTTTAACAAGAAGAATAGCAGTGTAGGTTATATTGTTCTCAATAACTTCTGATTTTATAGAAACTGATTTTAAAAAAGTTAAAAATCAATTACTCCTGATTTTAGCTTAAAAAAAAATCTAAAAACATAGTAAAAAAAAAATAGTTGAGAACAACACAAAATAGATTTTTTAAAAATCAAAAGCTAAAATCAGATTAAAAAAACTATTGAGAATAGGCCTTAAGTATAGCCAAACATTTTTCATCGAAAGGCTTTACGCATCTTATTAATCATCCAAACATATTGCCAGCCAAAAAAGATGAAAAAGAAGTCATCCGAACAACATTTTCGCTGCTTTTTTCAGTCGGTAGGTTCCATAGGCGTGGTGTATATCTTATTTCAGTAATTTCTTAATGAACGCATTAACCCAAGGCTGATCGTTGCTTTTTTTAGGACCTGAATGGACACACTGCTGCCCTGGAGAAGTTTTTCATGGCGCCAAACTTCCTAATTATATTGGAGAAATCAGAACTCCTTTAGTTAGCCTTTGCTTTACAAAGTAGATTACCCTTCAAGAAAAATGTTGAGATGACGTCCCTCCAGTTAAAAATGGTAAGTCATTCAGAAACGGGTGAAATTTCATGCTAATTTTTTAATTTACAAAATTATTTTTAAAAAAAAGTTCAGTCTACAATGACGTTATATCATAAAAAAATGATAAATTCTATTGAGAAACTGAGAATTCTTTAGTAACTTATCATTTTCTTGATAAAAATTATTTTTTTTTTAAGTTAGGTGGCACGCATCACACCAATAGTTTCACTCTCGATCCCAAGAGGGGGGCTGAGGGGGAAGAAAAGAGACATTAGACAAAACGGTTTATATTATATATCTCTATTCTCAGCTGATATTAATGCTATTCCAGTCACAAATCTTGCTTTCAAAATTATTATCTCATTTCATTTTGAATAAATCTTTCACCCAACTTTGAATTTTAATTTATTGTTATTAGTCAATGACATTTGCATTATTCTAAGATTATGACTTCCCGATTTAACCTGGGATAGATAACGACAATGTATTTCATAATCTGTAAAAATTATCAATGTATGAATCAGTTTGAATTAATTTGAAAATGTTTGTAAATAGGTGTAAAAATCTTTGTAATGCTCAACATAATTAGTTTTGAATTCAGATTCAAAGTTGTCCAAACGATTCTTAAATTCGAAAGCGCATGGCAGGGCATTTTCAATTTGGATATGTATAAAGTTTTTGTGTATTTATTACCCTAAAGACACAAAATAAAACACTAAAATAGAGAATGTGGACCTACTATTAAAATTGTTAAATTATCATCTAGCCTCTATATTGTTGACATTCTCGCAAACCTTGTAAACCCATTCTATGATGGGGCTAGGGTAGGGGTAGGGGCAGGAGTGAGCAAATTTTGTAAATACCAAATTACCAAGCGAGTTCGAACTCAAATCGATAAATCAAACTCAATAATTTGGTTAGTAATTTAAAAAATTTAAAAAAAATGAAATCAAATTCGGATGGTATTCAGAAATACCATTTCTCAAATCAACAATACTAATTTTCAATTCAATTCGGTAATTCAAATTTGATATTTTTATACCAAATCCGAATTAATGAATTTAGTAATAATTGCATGTTAGAATTGGGCCCTAATAATCCACTTTCTAAGCCGTCTTGTTGAGTTGAGGCTGATTATTTTGGCTATAGATTAAGTCTTGTTGGATTCCAAACTTGGAGCCCAATGAACACCTGTCCCGGACTCCATCCACACCCCCGTTCCACCAAAAAATAGAAACAAAAATGTGCTAATCCCTAATCCTAAGTCACCTCTCTAACACTTCATCCTCCCAAACCCCTTCAACTCCTTCTCCCAAACCTAAATCACCTCTCCAAGACTACATCTAATGGTCCCCACCAATGTTTACTCCTATGCGTCAAGGGAACATGGCTGTAACAACTAGCTCTAGCAAGTGGTGCAAGTGTTTTCCTATTGATGACTACATGTCTAGGCAATGGAAAAGATTTTACTATTGATAATCCATAATTTATAAAGTATTTTACTCAAATTCCTTACAGCAGGATATCCAATCTCATTACTCTTTTGCTCTCTAGTCAATTTGCTAAGAATTCTAACTAATGTGTTAAGTATTTGTAAGGTTGATAAGGTTGATAATTGACGAGGGATTTGGGATTTTTGCTTGTGTTATGTTTTCTTGATTTTAGATGCGGTTGACTTTCTAATGCTCAATAATAGGACTATTACAATTGTTTATTTGATTTTGGAATCTGGTTTAGAACAAAAAGGTGATACATAAAATAGTCGGATGGTTGGTTTTCCATTTTGGCAGTAGATGTCCGGTGGCCATTGCAGCTGATCGATATTTATTGAAATCGATGAAATTAAATTCGGTTAAAAAATTTTGAGAAAAAAAATATTAAATTGACCAGTTTCAAATTACTAAATTACTAAATTATTAATTACTGAATTACCAATTAAATATTACTCCTAGGTGGGGATAGGTGGAGGATTTCTTATATGAATTCGGTCCACGATCCCATTAGTGGAACTTGCGGTGTAAAATAAAACGAAGTAAGTATTTTTACATCAATATTCTTACACTACTCTATTATGCATCACTATGCTTATGTAATAGTCTTTTATACTATAAGATTTACAAGTGAGACTCCGAACTGCAATCTATGCAAAATTCTCCGATCAAGGGGTAATTTAAAAATGATTTGGGAACGCAATGTAATGAGCAAATTGAATAAGATTCCAATGTAACTGGCTGTAAAAACCATTCTAGTAAATTTCATGCTTCATTCTTCAAAATGAACATTACTAGAGCACAGACTACAATGCGTACTGATATGCTATTATTCATCACAATAGGTCACTATCGCCTCTTACACCGGCTGCCATCTGCAATCATCACAAGAGTCACAGAGCGACACAGAGGCGGCAGCACGAAATGAACAGTGGTACCAGTAAATTACATAAAAAGGAAAATTGATTTGTCGTGCGGGAGGCCTTTATTATGCTCAGGAGTTTCTGTTTGGCTCTTTTTATTTTGTTTTTTTATTCAACTTTGATTTTGTACCGTTTGTTCACTCTATGCTGTTGTACTGTTTTATCCTGACTACCACGCACATCATCTCGAGGCAAAATTACAGTATCAGCAGAATGGGTAATTCTACATTTAGTGATCCCCACAACTCAATTAGTGCAAAAGAAAGAAAAGGTGCAAATGTTATTAAATTGGAAGATATCATTTAGTAATTGGGAACTGTCTTAAAATAGAGAGAAAAAAGTGTACCGATAGTGTAAAATACAGTATTTAAAGAATGTACTAAAATAATTTCTCTCTGAGCTAAAGTATAATTATACTTTTTAGATAAATAACTAGCATGATAACTACTGCAACAATGAATTGAGTCGCTCGTCACAAAACTCGACTCGATTTGGAGTTGATCAAATTTAAACCGAATTTGAGCAACTCCTTAGATTAAAATTTGAGTCGAATTTAGAGAGTAGTTAAACTTAAGTACCTCGGTAAAAACAATAAGTCAATATCCAGTATTTTAAAATTCTATGCAAGTACTTGTCGAATTTTCAAACACACACATACAAAATTACTAAAATATTTGTATTTCCTAAACAAATTATATATTGACCTCTCTTAGCTTTGATTTAGCGGGTACATGTTCATCCATTTTAATTAATTCGAAAATAAAAATGTTAAACATTAACGTTAACCTTCCTAATGATCATCTGACTTGCAAAATTCCCAATTTCCGTTCCCCTCCTCAAATCGGTCGAACACACCCTCACCTTCACAACCAAAAACCCTCGTCCTACCCCCCCCCCCCCCCTCTCTCTCTGTCTCTCATATTTTACATTTGAGATACACGCATTTGGGTCAACTGAGCATTGAGAAGGGTAATGTCATTTTTTTTTCCAATTCTGGGTCAAAATGTATAGTGATGGGTCAATATTATGCTTGAACCCCCAAGTTGCTCATTTTTCTTCCGATTTAATATCGAATCTTGATTATTTTCGAGTATTGAAATATATTCATTGGGTGCATGTATTTAATCCCATTTCTCTTGTTCACTAATGTATGTTCAATTCGGATCGGATCAAATCCTCTGTTCAATTTTTTAAGAATCTAATTGTATTTAATACAAAATTACGTTGTATCATTAAATAGTACGACGTAATTTTGTATAGTTTCATAGTTATACAACAAAATTTTATATTGAATAGCATTGGACACTATAAAAAATTAGACAAAGAATTTAGACTGTTCAATTGTAGATGTATGAAAGTATGAACTAGTCCAATTTCTCTGAATTGAATAGTCAATTGATCATGTAAATCTGACCAAGTTTGACCTCCAGCGCAGCGTTGTTCATTTTCGACAGGACTCGTTTATCCTCTCATGATAGATAACAAATAATAAACAAGAAGTTATGCCACTGTGCCATGGATGGTTGCATAATGTGTTGGCACTGCTTGATTCGGTCATAATAAAAAAAATTAAATGCATAACGTGCATTGTCACGTGATGTACTAAAACTAATACTTTATAATTACCCAGTAATAGTAAACCATCATTTGTATTATTTAGTAATATATAATTAATTTTAGTGCTCCACGTGACACACGTAGTGCACCTATTACCTAATTGAGCCATAGCAATTGACAATTAGTTTTGGGTTTGGCCCTTCACAAAGGTCCAAAAAGGAAGATCCAGATGAAAGTGGGCCTGAACATGGGCTTACACCAAGTGAACAGATCATCTAAGGAAGTCACGTGTAACACAGATGATCACGAGAATAATTACCGCCGAAAGAAGATGAAAATCATAGCAGAGTCAACTGTGAGTTGCTCTCTTGTGGTAATTCCTCATCAAACGTGTTATCTAAGTTTAAAACCTTTTTGACTAATGATTATGAGGTCCCTCGTTGTCTATTGTTTTGACTAATGAATGATTTAGCATGGTTACATTGATGACCTTTTCGGTGAAAAGAAATGATTTTAATGTTAATTAAATTTGATGAAATTTTTACATGATTACAGTAATAGTATAAAAGTAGCTTTTCAATGTTGATTGAGATGTTTGTGGGTAATTATTTAGTTGATTGATACGTTTGTGGGTGGTAAAATTTGAAAAAAGTGAAAGTTAGGGGGACCACCACAGGAAAAGACGTTAGCCATTTTTCCAATAGTAAAATTATAAGAAATTTTCTTTCTATTCAATTATTTTACAATTTATAACAGAAGTTGAATTCGTCAATTCTCCCATATGAATATGGAAGAGAAGGGAGATAAATTTATTTGAAGTTAATGTTGGGGAAATCAGTTTGAAAATTATGATAGAAAAAATAAATATGATTTTAGTCTTTTTTTTATCTTGTCAAGTTGCGATAATATTTACAAACTTGACAGCAGTAATCAAACTTCCGATCACTAGGATTCAAAATAATATTCTTAGAATTCAATATGATATTCTAGAATATTATTTATACGTTGTTTTAATCAATTTTCACACTTTTAACTATATCTTAACCTCATATTGATTACATCAAAATAAGTATTGCAGTATTATTTTTCAATTATATGCTAAAAAAAGAGGAATCCAAACAAAGCCATATTCTCTTCATTTAGTGTTGGAAATTCTCATGACCTCATGGATGAATAAAGATAGAAATCCATCTATTAAAGAACGTGAAAAGCATCGTGCAATTCTTAGCACACAAGACAAGAATAGATGCTACAAAAACTAGTTAGAAAAATCCTTTCATTAGAATATTTTATCATACTCAATGTCCATTTTCTCCAACCATGACGTTGAGCATAAAAGATTGAAGATTGAAGAAATCAGCAACAATATTGAATAAATCAATATCTTAAAGAAGACGTTACTTTCCAAAAACTACCAAGCTGCAGCCCATTAAGTACGCGTCTTCGTCACTCTCTGATACCGCGTTTTCTTTCTCCCTCTTATGCTGTTATTAACGAGAAAAATTTCATACTTGTCCTTTATGTTCAGTTCTAATTCTAATGTAGTCCTTTGTATTTTGTTTACACCAAATTTTATTCTTCATCTTTATTTTCATTCTTCATATTGTTGTGTTCGGGAATTTAATACTTGAAAAATAATGTGCTCTGTATGATAACAATCAAAGACATACTACAAATAAAAATTATATGACTAAAAAAGACTATACGTTTCAAAGCTTAAATGACTGACTAAATCAGAAGTAAACCATAAAATAATAAAATAATAATGTGTAGCGTGTATAGAATGAAAACTTCAACTAAAATCTCACAAAGGAGTACCTACTTGTTCCTTTAAGTTGTATACGGTCAATCATAATCTTTATCGTCAGAGTAAGATATCAAAATACAATTTAACTGTCAAATCTTTTGATGATCCAATCATATGCATTTTGTACCCATCATTAAGGGTTTCTATAGGTACTTGAAGCGTGAACAAAGATATTTCTAAAGTCCTATAATTTGAGAGAAATATTTTGCTCAAGAATTAGGGATGTATAAAATAAGATTACTTCTTCATTTTTGATAAGTGCAAAAGGTAAGAGAGCAAAATTTGTAGAACTTAAAAAAAAAAAGTAACATACTACATCAAAGTTAGGGTTAATGGTTATATACACCTCTATGCAATCGCCATTTTATGCTTAGCTTCTTAAATTATTAATTTTATTATTTTAGTACTTTATACTACTAATTTTTTAGTACATTGTAGAAATCAAATAAAAACTAATGAATTTGTCTCAATATTTTTAAAAGAAAACAAATTAATCCCTGAAAATATCATCTATTTACCAAAATACACTCTTTAGGGTTACTAAAATCTTTGATCAACAAATAACTAGTAAAAATATCTATTTGTAATTGATTTAGATAACGTGCCAAAATTTAATAAAATAAAATAATAACGTACTAACTAATAGTTTAGGGAGAAGAAAAGCAAATCTACAATAGCATAGGGTGCATATTGCAATTTACCCGTCAAAAATTAATCTAACCTTAAAGTACTACAACTGCAATTCTCCCAGCATTAATTAATTGCCGTCATCATCTCCCCCAATGCTCTAACCCTTTGACAAATTCCTCTTACCCACCGCCACCCCCAAAAATCTTTGCTGAGCCTCTCAAATCCACATTATCCATAGGAAACAACCTCAAAAGCCAAAAAGTAGGGAAGAGAGAGGGAGGGAGGGAGGAAGACAGAGAGAGAGAGAGAGAGAGAGAGAGAGAGAGAGAGAGAGAGAGAGAGAGAGAGAGAAGAAAAGCAATAATTGTGTTGTCTGGTAGCACTAGCAATTCAGGGACAGAGAAAAACTGAAAGCTACTGACTTTTGTATACTTGTAAAAAAGCAAAAGAGAAAAAGGAAGAAGCCAAATTTCATTGTCTCCATCTCTATTAGTTCTTGAATCCAAATCCTACCCCTATTTGATTGGAAGAAAGTTTGAATATGGGTTGTTCTGCTTCTATCCCTCAAGCTTTTATCTCAAAAGATCAGCCTCAGCAAAATCAGTCCTCAAATTTTTCTTCCTCCTCACATTCGCAATCTCCTTATTCTACAAATTTCTCATCAACTCCAGTTTCAAGAACTCTTTCCCTTCCCACCCCTTTAGTCCACCATCCACCTCTTTGCAAAGGGGATACTAACCATTTGGTATCTCTTACATCAACCACCTATGGTTCTCTTGTCCTGATTGACCCTCCAAAGCCTAGTTATGGTGGTCAAGATTTTGTGATTTCGACAGCCCAGATTGTTAAACCTCAAAATGTAAGTGATTCCAGCGACCCTTTATCCCCAGACTCAGTTATCAATACTTGGGAGCTCATGGAAGGCCTTGATGAGTTGGATTATGATGTTGTTGATTCTCATGTTAAGTCACCTAAAAAGCCCTTTTTGTATAACAAGTCAAAGACTTTCGATTTTAGGTATTTGAAGAATGATTTGGATGCAAATGAGTTGGTGAAAGATTATGAGTTTGTTGAGCATTCGGACTCGAAGCCGTTGTGGCAGCATTTATCAGAGGAGTCCTTGTTAGCTAAGTTAGACCCCAATGTGGTCTCGAGTTATAGAAGGGCTTTGTTGGGTAAACAATTTGGGGGAACTGAGGTGAAAGAGTGGTCTAAATCTGAAAAGATTCAGCCTTTAGGATCACCTAAGTTTAGTTCATTCTGTTCCAAAAGTGATATTTGTCTGGCAGGAGCCGAGGATAGGGTGGTGTTGTATTATACTAGTTTGAGAGGGATCAGGAAGACTTATGAAGAGTGCTGCACTGTTCGGATGATCTTTAGGGGGTTTAGAGTGTGTGTGGATGAGAGAGATATATCGATGGATTCTTCGTATAGGAAGGAGTTGCAAAGTCTGCTAGGAGGGAAGGCAGTGAGCTTGCCTCAAGTGTTCATTAAAGGAATGTACATTGGTGGTGCTGAGGAAATCCAGCAGCTTCATGAAGAAGGCGAATTGGCTGGACTTTTGGAAGGTATTCCTGTGAAGGGTTCTGGTTTTGTTTGCGAGAGTTGTGGGGATGCAAGGTTTGTACCCTGCCAAAATTGCAATGGGAGTCGGAAGATCTTTGAAGAGGAGGAAGGGAAATTGAGAAGGTGTCCTGATTGTAATGAGAATGGACTGGTTAGGTGCCCTGGTTGCTGTCTCTAAATGCTGCTAATGGTCAATATCATCTATTGCTTGGCATTTGTTTTGATGTCACTTGAGCAATTGTGCTGCTAATGAAATGAATGTATGCCTACGTAGTAGGATTTGTCCTGAAATCGTTCCTTTTTAGCTGTCTATAATGTTTAGCTGTCCCGAATTCTTGTTCATTGCCACTTTGAACATTATTATTTAATGAATAATAAGAAAACCTTGTTCTTGCCTCTGTTTTCTTTTTTAGGATTGCTGAGAATTTGATGATCCTTGCAATTGCATATTCATTTTTAATTTATTTTACACCATGTTGTTCACAACGTACTAATTTTTTTTGTTAATTCATTGTTGTTGACTGGAAGGGAATCAGTGTGCTGCATCTTGTTATTGAGTTGCCTAAATGGTTTCTTCCATGTTGCCGCAAATAAAAACGATTTCCATTGTTAATGCAATCAGGGCAGCCATTTCTTGAAACAACTTTGAGGCAGGTAGTAGATACGTAGAAGATGCACAAGATTACATTATATAAACGAAAACGCTAGAACTTTTGATGATGTTGTTCAACAAAATTTTGTTTTTACATGAACAGTCATAGGTTGGAGGAAATGAAATTATGTCTATGTAATTGTGCTTTGCAACTGTTTCAATATAAGCTGCATGGATTCAGAATCTTCCTAGACATAATGGCTCAAGCAGCTGAATATCAAATCTGTAGAAATTTATTAGGGTAAGAGTGATTGTTAGTGGTTAAAATCATGTTGATACGGATGATATATTTTAATAGATCTATTTCTTATCGGCTCTATTGGGGAGCAAAATTTGCCAGGTGGATGTAGTTTAGCTTGCTGATACTTTTAGTTGCTTTAGCTTGCTCTAGATTGTGGTGCAATGTTCGGTTAGACCAGGACCAAATGAAATGGGCATGTATCTTAGATGCTCTGCAAGGCCTTTGTTGACTTCAACATCTGGATATTTATACATTGCAGAGCCAACTAATTTAAGGCCATACAAACAAAGCAAAGTTGTTGCATTGTTTCTGAACATCTACATATCCATGTTGAATAATTGTGCAGTATTATAGATAAAACTTTAGTATAAAGGACTAACGAATAACGAGATTATCTGATGCAGCCAAATTGTGGCATAGTGGATCCAATTAGAATATGAGATTGTATGTGCAACCAAATAAACATTGTAGCGATAAATTAGTAAAGAAATGATGGTTGGATGTTACACGCTATAAGTTTCAAATGATGTAATTAAATGAGCCTTCGAATTGAATTTCACAACATATGGATGAATTGACTTTTAGATCACCCAATTCATAACAAATGTGAGAATAGAGTGCTGCAATTTTGAGAGAAACCTTTTCTTAATGTCCTCATTCTCACACTAGGGATGCCCAAATATGTGTGAGGAAGTCCCCGCAAATTCCATTCACAGTCCTGAACTTGTAAATAGCATATTTATAAGCTGACTGCAATGTAAAAATAAGATTATTTGGGAGTTATACCTGAAGGCCAAGTTTGTTACATACCAATATTCTGCTTGAACTCTTTTGGGCAACAAATGTTGACCTTGGTGCACTTGATTACACTTTTGTCTGCCTTTACAATCTTAATTTGTTGGACTATATGGCTAAGTTCAGAACCTATACATGGTTATAATTCATTGCATGCCCAGATAGGTAGAACACCTGGGCAAGGAGGTAAAGTCCTTACTTTTATTCTTTCATTTTATTTCATATGAAAGATAGGTTCTTTTCTTTATCTTTTTGCAGCTTTCACATATGCATGATTGTATTGATCTTTCAGAGGATGAATATGTAATTGTCATCCAGGCTTTATGCAAATCATTTGTCAGCGAAACTGAAGAGTTGCCGCTCTTGTTTCTACCTTTTTATCATGGTGCCAATATGCTTGACTTCTCAAATTTCAACTTCTCTTTTAGAAATTTAAACAAGTTAGTTTTTTCATCTTATGGGCGTGGTATACAATGGTTAACATTGATCTTCGTCCTCTTTCTCAAATTTTCACCGTTGACAATGCTGTCATGAATTGCTCCCAAGCAATGCTGGCTACTCTATTTATGCACTTATTGGTTGTCATTATTAGGGTTGACAATAACTAATCCTTTTCTTTAGTTTTTCCATTTCATGGTATGTACTCCTTCATGCACAAAGAATGAATTCCTGGAGAAGTCCTGGTGTACTTCAAGCTCTTCTTCTAGATGTAGATTGCTAAGTTATTCCAGGTATTTTAATTTCCGTGGAATCTTCTGCTTGGATGCCGTTCCAGAGTAATGATCCTCCAATCAATTGAAAATTTTGTTGAAGTCAATCTCTTGGGAACAGTTGGAAAAACATTGTGCTGGAGAGACATGAACTACAGAATAGTAATCATTAAAGCCAAATGTCAGTAAGAATCTTTTCTTTTATGTAAATTCATATGGTAGAGACTACTTGCCTGTAACTTTTGTGGTCTGATTTAGTGAGAGGTGTTTGGTAAAACAGAGTTCACATTCATTTGCTGGTGAAGTAACCAAGTGAGTGAACTAGGCATTTCTTATACACGCATCCATTGCTTGCTCTTAGTTTCCCATTCCTGATCTCTCTTTCAAGGACCTCCTAGTTCAGTATTATGACTCATTTTGTTACAGGGGAAGGAAAATGAAATACACATGCAGTTTAGAAGAATTAATATGTTCAAGCTCACCTTTTCACTGGATACAGTGGAGGGGAATCTGTTAGTTTGCATGGAAACCCTTAGAACCTTACAAAATAAGATATCTTCTTGAAATAGCACATAAATGGATCACCGACCACTCAGCCTACTAATACTTGGAAGCTTCAATGTTATGCAAATTGCGTTTCTTGTTTTTCTTGGATGACTCTAGGTGATGATTTATACCGCTTTCTGGTTTTCTTAATATGGTTTCTAAGTAGTCTAGAGTTCTTTTGTTTTGGACACTGTAGCCGTTATTTCCTTCTTGGTGAAAGGGCAATCTAGAAAAGCTTCATCAAATATTTGTAGCGTGCCATTGCAACTTATTAACCACTGCATTGTTTAGGAGTATCTTTTCCTCTTGCATTGACATTCCCCTCGAGCTCCTTTAATGCAAGAATCCATCAGCTGATACATTTTGAAGACTCCTCTCCTTTTCCACTTCTTTTCTTTTTAATGCTGGGGATTTGAGGATTGGAGGGAGTATTTCAGAGTGTGATTCTCATTTTATATCTTTCCATGTGAACACTGCGTCTTAGAGGTGGACTCGTCCTCTGTTGATGAACCTTGTGGAGGAACACCTAGGTTTTCGGCCAAGGATTAGTGAGCAGTTTCTTATGTCACCTAATGATAAAGTAAAGCTCCGTGAAAGCATGGATTACGTTTGTGAATGATGCCATTTACACTAAACTTGTCGCCTGTTCATTTTGTCAATGTATCAATTGGAATGACTGCTCAGTTCATAATAATAAATGGCCTATTCGCTTCCAGTTTTTTTGGTTTGAATCATGAACTTTATTTTACAAGTCTTTACTCTTTATAAATGAAAAGAATTAATCAAAACAGCAAGAATTAAGAGGAAGGAGTAAATTGAACAAAAGCCTCGCTAATCCCACTGTATAAAAATGAATTTTACCGCCAATCATTCCTAGCTAACAATTCGTGTATGATGCATTATCTTGCTAAAAATCTCTTTCAAATCCGATCTTATTTTGTTAGTTTACCTTGTTTCTCCAGGACTAAAATGTTTCGTGGAGTACAAGATTACACTGAACATTGGATTACATTTTTAATGTGTTCTATACCAGAGCCGCTCACTATCTCATTCTCATCATTCTCAACACTATTTAAGTAGCTGAAAGCTAGCACAATTAGGATCACTGAAAAGATTGTTCTACCTTAGACTTATTTAACTATCCAACCTGAGAAAGTCATTGGCAAATATTTCTTAGTTACAAATGGCTAAAATCAGTGTTCTTTAGAGTTTGATAGCTCACAGTTTCTTCTGCCTTGGCTTGGCATTTAATCCACAATCACTGCAATATTTTTGCATAACAGATTATACGAGTTCAAGTATTGTATTGCATTTGAAAGTCCCTGAAGAATCAAATTTTGTGGGTTCTGTTCATGTGCACATTCAGTGTGGGAATTTGAGAATTCTTCTTGTTAAGTCTCAAAATTACGTGCTCAAAATTTACTGACACTTGAGCTTTCTTAGTCTTTCTTTTATTTGCTCGATCTCTGGCACTTACAAAATGAATAAGCCAGCCTATTTATACCACCAGCTGCAATTTTTGTGCATGACATTAAATGCTTAGCTGCTTGAGGATCCAACAGGAATCATGCTTAAATCTAAAGAGATCTTGTGTGATTCAAATGGTCAAACTTTACAATTGAAATTCAAGCAGGAATCAGCACATCACTTGGCTGCTCAATTTGCACTAGAATTCAATACATAAACATGGTTTGTCATGGGAACTATGACTTTATGCAGACAACAAACACAGCCATGCGGTATAATATTTTATAGCCTACAAGTCAGGGGCTGAAGATTTTAAAGAATTTTGCATTTGAAAATCTCAAGTGACCATTAATGCATTGGGCAGTCAAAATTCTGGTATCGTTGGAGAGGAAGTCTTTGGATCAATTCAATAAATCAGCGGTGACCTTCTGGCCAAGTCAAATAAGTTAACAATAGCATCATTGAGGAAATCCAATCCAAGTTTTGGGGCAGAAATAGAAGTCAAATCTGAAAATTTCACTAGAGTTTTGTCATGATTCATTGCCTTCATTTGTTCTTAATTACAAATAATTACCCCAATATCAAGAAGACCATTCATTCATATCAATTTTTTCCACCATTTTTTATGCAAATTTTACAGTTCCATGTTAACAAAAATATTTTTCAGTGGTTGCGCTGCTAAAGGGCTAAATTAGCTCAAAGAAAAGAAATTAAAGGACTAAATTTGTGCAAAAAATAAAGGACCATATGTCTTTTAATAAAAAGTTAAAGAAATAAATAAGTCATTTTCTTTAGAAAAAAATTATTCAAAAACTTTTCCAATAGTTAGGTCACCGCAAGCAAATCAGATAGGTTAATAAATGAACACAGTGGAGCACCACATGACTAGTGATGCTTCCCTCTTTTTAATCTTTTTGTTTCTAATAATTCAATCCTTAACTTTCTAAGCACATATTATAAACAAAATAACCCATAAAAATGATACTAACAAATATTTACTTTTTCTAAATTAAATTATAATGGAAAATCATACTTTTGCTCTGATAATGTAAAGTTAATTTTTATAAAATTAGTTCATATTTTTTTTTAAAAAAAAATACTCACACATTTTGGCTTCCTCAACACTAGTGATGACAAAGTGCTTCCCCCACTTCCAATTTTCTTCCAAATTCGGTTAAACTTGTAGATGCCGGTTCTTTGATTCAATTCAATTTTATTATGTACTAGTGCAAATGGCACACTTGATTATTGTAGTTCACCTTTAATTTTTACGTAAAAATTAATTAAGAAAAATTAGTTTGCATTAAAAAATTATACATATTGTGTACGTATTTTGTATAATTTTTTTAACTCTAAAAATAATTATGTACTCATGAGTAGTTGTTATGTGAGATCAGTAATTGGACCGTTAATTATATTATGTCTTTTTTTACGTAAAAATAAAAAATAAAATTGTCCAATAGACCAAAAAAAAAAAAAATCCGGTGTGATGTGGCTTTAAAGATTTTCAAAATAAACCTTTAAACAATATCATATTTATTCTTCATTAAACATAAAACAATTCGTTTGTACTTTTGTGAATTGACTATTTACCCACAATTCTATTTACAAATTTATAAAATGGGACCATGATCGTACATGGTATTTCAATTTGGAAAATCCCTTTGCATTTTTGTTTTCTTCAAAGAATTTTCGAAAGCCCAGCTTTGTTTATTTCTTGATGTTTTTCTGAAAATATATTTTTTAAAACGTTTAAATATGTTTTAGAATCAATGTTTACCTCATATAAATATTTATCAAAAATAATCTTTAAAATTATTATAATAATTATTTATTTTTAAAAAATACCCAAAAAAAAAAATAGCAAACCGTTTAAACCCTCGTCTCCAAACCTCACTTCTCATTTCTTAATGCTGCTGTAGAACGTAGGCACAATTACCGGGGCAGCGCAGGCAAGCTTTCCCTTCCCAAAATTTAAGTTCTATTTCTCTTTCTTGAAAAATTACACTGTTATTTGCTTCTTTTTTTTTTGTTTGTAATTTTCCTTTTTGAACTTATAAATTAGTTAAACTAAAAAAAATTGCATTTTTTTGATGTGGGCTTATTTCATCCGTGGGCTTATTTCATCCGTTAAGATGATTTAGTTTTACTCTAATTCTTGCTTGACGTTGGACTTCCATTGTGATTTTTTTCCCTCTGCATTTGTTTTTTGGAGTAGTTTTGCTCTGTTTTCAGTACGAGGTTTGATCCTAAAACGGAAAATTAGTGTGTTAACGTGTGTAGCATATGCTGTTTCTGTCTTTATATTTGCCGGGTACGGAAAAATTGTTAAGTACTAAAAGGGATTAATGTTTACTTTAACTGTTTATTGGAAGGTTTATTCAAATATGAGGTTGAAGGATCGTAATGTGTCTTAGAATTGTTCAGTACAGGATCAGGGAGGCAAGAAGTACGAGCTTAGATAAATCTGGTAAAAAGGGGCTATGGCTGTTGATGGGCAAGTGGACATGGATGTTGATGGGAACAGTTATCCGAGCTGCTTGAGCCGCTTTATTGACGAGGGTAGCATTGAGTCTCACCGCTACTTCTTGTCACGCCGAACTGCGCTGGAAATGCTCAGGGATCGTGGGTATTTAGTACCCAACTCAGAGATTGAACTTTCTCTTGAAGATTTCCGAAAGAACTATGGCCAGCAGCCTGACATTGACCGCTTGAGGATCTCTGCTCTTCACAAGGATGATCCTTCTAACAAGGTCAGTTCCTCAGTTCACAGTCTTTCAATTGGAATTTCAAGAAACTGCAAGATAAGCAATATAGTATCTGGTGTTTGTTTATGTTTGAAAATTGTTGCTTCTGATAGGTACTAAAATCTCAAAATGAAAGTGGGTTAATGAGTATTCGGTCCTTGGTTTGTTAGATTTTTCAAGAAACTGGAAATGGAGACGAGTTAACTTTTAGGAGTAAATGTTTTGTTTCTGTGTTTTTGTTGAAGTATTGCACTTTTGATTGCATTATTTTTTTTTCTCGGTTTTTTTCCTTTAACTGTTCTGTCTTTATTCTGTGTGGCAGTTAGCTAGCTAGCTTTTAATCTACCTCCACATATCACATTCGCAACTTGATTGTCACTTTTGCAAAATTCCTGCTCATTTCCAAAAAAATTGCATACTTTAATTGTTAAAGTTACAGCTATTAAGGTCAACAAAGTGGATCACTTGAGATTTATGCAAACATATACCCTCCAGCTATGATCACTTTTCCAAATGTCTGCTTTATTCTTGTTATATTGGTTGTTGAAGTTGAGGGGAGTATGTTAAAGTCTGCATCAGTTTAGTGGTCCTTTTTAGATCTTTGTTACATAGATTATCCCTTCACCCTAGAAAACATGTGTCACCACAGATATGTCTTCATGGGAACTGGTGCAGGATACAGCTATTTGCAGAAGGTAAAGGAGAAGATGAGAATGATTTAAAAAAAAAGAAAAGAAAAGAAAAGGATAGGCAAAAAGAAGAAGCAGACTCATTCATTATGTAGTTCAATGTCATTGGACATGAGACATGCTGCGAAAATAAATGACTGAAAGGAAAACTGGTCAACTGAGATTGAGGAGCCACCACTGCTGCTTAGATTGAAAAGTATTGACCACATTTGATAAAAAAGATGCTGGGTTTTGTTTCTCTTGTATGTGAGGATGTTAGAGTTTTTTGGGCATTTGAAACCTTGAAGTTTTCATAAGATATTAGGAGAGTCCCAAAATTTCTTGTTAATTCGAGTTGGTGGAGGATAAACTTCAACTTTCTTTCAGTTTTTGCGTTTGTAATTATATCTTTCTCCCTCATAATGAAATATTCTAAAGATATCATTTGGCTTATCTTGTTTTTTATATAACTTTTGTTTTCTCAAGTTTACATATTTGCGTATAGACCACTATTTTTATTGCAGTGCTGTAACAGTATCCTCAATCTTATATTCCATACCAATTGAAAGTGGACCCTTTGACACATTTCTGCACCCCATAACTGTATGTATGTCATGTAGCATGGTTTGAAATTGCTGATGTTGAGAGATTTAAACGGCATGTTTATATAGCTAAATATCATACCTTGGCCTTCTTTTCCTTATTTTGTAATTATGACTAATTCTTGCTTTTCTGTGCTTGTGTAGTGAAAATTTTGATTTGGTAGTGGTTAGTGGAAATATGGATAAATAGAATTCAAACTAGTGCATTGCTTCTTGTTTTCATTCCTCTGAGGCTGCTCTAATAGGGATAAACAAGGTAGTTTTGGGTTTTTGTTTGGTTTCTGTTTTCTGATTACACTTTTTCTTGTTCTCTTATTCATGTATTTTAGCTTTTTGAGGGTTTGGAAGTCTTTTTGCATTTCTAATTATTACCTCTCTGAAAAATTGAAGTAGAGGCGAGAATTTGGTTCCTTTTGTTGTCCTGTCTCTCTTGAGGATAATTGTATGCCTTTTCAGGATACGAAGTATAAGGGGCAAAAGACACACCTCTTCTCCTTGTTTAGCATGCCCAGAAAAATTCTTGAATATGCTCTTAAACAACAACACTTCTTGATTTTCTGATAGATGTTGAATGCTGAAGATATGTTTTGTTATTTAGTCTATCACATTGTGCTCCTATTGCATTCAAAAATTATTTTCATAATCATTTAGAAACTGATTGAGATCTTGGAATGCAGATTCTAGTCCTTTTTTGTGGGCCTAATGTGGTGAAAGTGAATGTTATCCGTGCTATTGCAAGCCAGATTATGAACAAAGATACTCTAAGTCGGTTGATACTAATTGTTCAAAACCAAATAACTAGCCAGGCTATGAAAGCTGTGGATCTCTTTTCCTTCAAAGTTGAGATTTTCCAGGTTGTTGTCTGTTTCTTTTGCTTTTAGATTTATTGATAAGTCTTGATTGAATATATTGAGAACTGTGAATACATGGCCTTTGAGTTACTGTTGTCCATGTCCTTGCCACATTTTTTAATAGCTAGTGTCCAATAAACCTGCTAAATGAGAAAAAATGGTACCTTTTGCATACCACAACCACGAACTTGGTCCTTTTGCACTTTCATTTCAGGTTGCCACTTCAATGTTAAGTGCCTATAGTTTGTTAGATTAATTATATTTGCCCTTTTAGCTCTACCCATTTTTATAATTGATGAAATCTCATTGCATCTCCTGCAGGTGATCATTCTTAGGGTACATGCATCTTCCCCCCCCCCCCCCCCCCCCCCCCCGCGCGCGCGTAAACTTTTGCTAGTTGAGTTAGTTTGCAGAAGGCAAAAACATGATGGAAGTTAAAAGCTGAAGAGAGAAAAAAATAAACTGGAGCTGAATGTGTATTTTATGAAACCTTAGGGATATCGTGAGGGACCCAGATGTTGCTAACGCGATTAGATAAGTAAATATAGCCAGTGCAAATCTCCCTTCCAACCATCCTTCAGTCTTCATTTCCTGCCACTGTATTGGGCGCTGTACTACACTTTCCTTTTTCCCCTTTCTGTTTACCATCCCCCATCACCATCATTACAATTGTGATCCTCAGATACAGCAGTGACTCATGGCTGTTAGTTTCTTTTACTTGCTACAGATTATGGGGTTGCATAAACCTTCTTATAGTAACCTCTTGCGACCCTTTCTCTTCTAATAGACAGTTATAATAATGTTGTTTTCCCTATCTCCTTTCTGTGACTTGTTTATTCACTATAAAAGCCAGAACTGTCATTTAATCAGGTTGTCGTCAAAACTAAAAATTAGCTTAAACTTGTTTGAGTAAGTTTAAAATGCAAATCTTGCATAATCCACTCTCTGTTAACGCCTAAATTTTTGGGAAAAAGTTTTTGAAAAGCTACAGTTTTATGGTTGAGTGATCTTTTTGGGAGCATGACTACTAGACCAGCCAGAGTGATGAGATGGAGAGATTTTAGGGGCCACCTTGGTACCCCTTTGATAACTTCCATTTGGAATCTGGATGTATACGATTTGACACTCAGATCTTGTGCTAAAAGTTGCTGTTCTTAAGTAAATCACTAGAAATTCTTGCAAAAGGTGAAATTGTTTGTGTATCAGTTAACCATCTATTTCTTGTAATTGGAATTTGACCAATGCAATGCGTATCTATGTAATATGCTCAGTTATATTTATATTTGAGAAATCATACACTGTGGAAAAGCCAATCTTATTATTTTAGCTACATTCGCATTGCATCTATGCAATGTGCACCTATGCACCATGCTCAACTTGTATTTATATTTGAGAAAATCATACATTAGGGAATGTTCATCTTACTATTTTAGAAAACAAATAAGCAGTTAGAAGGAGTCCCATTGCTATGTTGCTTTTCTTCAAAGTAGTGTTAAAATTTTCACCCATGCGGATTTTCACTGGTTACACCACATGGGAAAAGTTGATTTGGTCCCATGCTTCTCCTGATATGCCTTTTAGTATATAGCATTTTAAAAAATAGCTCCTTTGCGAACATATTTTTTATGTTTTGTGAAAAAGAAAATCTTATTTCTTATTTACTTCACAAGTTCTCATCATATCTTTAATTTTTATGCATTTCTGTTCTCCCCTAAAATTTCATACCTTTTTGAAAAAAAATTTGATATTGATGCAGTTAAAGAGAACCAATGCAATATTTTTACAATGCGCCCTTGATGTGTATCTCTAATCTTATTCCAATCCCAGATGTAGACAGCCATCATCTAAGTTGAAGCCTAGAGGGCAATGAAATCTCAGTTTTGTGCTGTAATTTTAACTTTTTAGCTTGATCCTTTGGCTAATGATATTTTTCATGTTCCTAACATCATGCTAAGCCTCAGATAACTGACTTGCTTGTCAATATCACCAAGCACGTCTTGAAGCCAAAGCATCAACTGCTAACTGATGAAGAGAAACAAAGGCTTCTGGAGAAGTACAACATAGAGGAGAAACAGGTTGGGTTTATATGGAACAGAAAATTGCGTGTTTTTATTTAAATAGTTTCAAGGTTATACATACACTCCAGGTGCAGAAGTAATTATATGAATTTTTAAATATGTGACCTAATATTTTTGCTTCTTTCCTGGTGAAGTGAGAAGCAATGCTCCTTGGTATTATGTTAGAGGGTTTGAATTCCTATTGTTATCTAGGTTGACCTTTTCATTATCAGCAAATGATACACTTGGTCTTTCATATTACAGATGCTTAATCTATTTACATGCTTTTGACTGACAACATGTACAATCTCTGAGACACATCGAAACAATCTTGAAGTTTTTTAGTATGTCTAGATTTAGAATTCTTCTTTCATATGTCAGTTTTATTGTTCTTAATTTGGTTTTGTGCCTTTTCTTTCATTAGTGTATGCTTTTTTAAGAATTACTGTTGCGTTTATGGTTTTTGTAATTCTTCAACAGTTCAGCATCCATAATTTCAGATTTCTGCTTTTTCACTCAAATGAGATTTACTTATTGACACAGCATGTACCTAATTTTTTTTTTTTCCAGCTTAGTTGTAAATGCTTTTTGTTTATGTTGCATGGACTCTTCACTCACCCTTATCATGCTCGTGTCGTGTCGTGTCGTATCGTGTCGTGTTGTATCGTGTTGATACAATATGGATATAGTATGGGTATGTCAGATGTTAACTAGAATTTTCACTTTGCCTTGCTATACCTGTGTCAGATACTTTAGTTATAACCATGTTGACACACTCCCGTACCCGAGTACATGTAGCATAGCTTTTCATAACATTGATAATAATTGTAAATCTGAAGTTTCTGATTGAAAATTATTTAATGCTAAATACTAATCTGAATTCTTTGATATATCCACTTTCTTTTTCAGCTTCCTCGAATGTTGCAAAAAGATGCAATCGCCCGGTACTATGGACTTGAAAAGGGGCAGGTCTTAAAGGTTACCTACAACAGTGAAATCACTGAGACACGTGTTACATACCGCTGTGTGTGGTGATCATTCCTCTACTCAACCAGAGTCTGAAAGTCAATACTTTCTGAAGTGTAGAGATTGCCTCTCTAGACTGCCTAACGTTGTTAAAAATTCATCAGTATTGTTACTGTTGTACAAAGTTTATCAAATTCTTCAAAGCTACTCTTACTACTTTGTTAAAGATTTCTCGTTTCTTTACCTTTGTGCTTTTGCTTTCTATTCTTTCCATTTCCATTCATTAGAAACAGCTGATGGCAATTTCTCATTGTTGAATATTTCTGGTCATAAAAGAGTTGATCAGCATGTCAATTTCCTTAGATGTAGGAGTATGAAATGTTCAGCTTAAGTAGCACATACTCTCAGTTGATGCTTATAATTCCTATTACAGAAATCGTGTCTACTGGCAAAACACTGAAACTATAGTGTGGGATTTGTGCCTCAGCAATTGCCAGTACCTCTTGTGCAAGACAATGTAAAGAGTACGATAGTGAATGTTGATGCTAAGCCTAACAAGTATAGACATTAACTTGACAAATTAGATTGACACTTGATGGAATGTAAATAGTTTTAATGAACCCAATTTTCACCAATGCTCTTCTATGTTCACGAATGCGCTGCTGGAGGTTTAGAGTCATATTTAGACTTTCAAAAGTTATACCACACTTGACATCTTGCATTTCAAATAAGGTTTCTTTTCCAAATGCCAAATGAGTTAGAGATTTAGTATCATGTTTAGACTTTCACAAGCTATTCCACACTTGATATCTTGCATTGCAGATTCAAACTTCCTTTTCCAAATGCCTAATCAGTTATAGCACCACATTCACCGTTGACTACCAACCCCCCCCCCCCCCCCTCCCCAAAAAAAAAAACCAATAAACCAAAAAAAAATCCAAAAAGCAAAAAAAAAAAAAAAAAAAAAAGACGTTCATTACCAACTATTGATGCATGTAAATTCGGAAGTTATCAAACAAGACGTAGGAGAGATTACCAAGTCCTACAAGTTGTAATGTGAAGGACTAAAGGCTATCAAATTTTTGTCCGACCAACAACTTCAACTTTTACAGATAATAACAAGAAAGTCCTAAATTTTCCATTTATAGCCTTTTTATTTTACCTTGTGGTATCAAATGATTTAGTGTTTAGTTGTTTAAATTGATTAGTTCGAAATAGTATTTGTTACTGTGATTTTTTGTCCTGTTTAAATGTTAAATATCAATTCTATGTAGAACAAAAATTTCTCTTAACCACGTGACATCTTTAAGGTGCAACAAACTAGCTTAAAATTGGATACTAATTTCAAGAATTTGTATTTTTCTTCAAATATTAAAGCACGATATCTATATGAAAAGCAAAAGACTCAGGATGAAAGGACTGAACAGATCTATTCTCTCTTTAAAAGTATGGTGAGTCTTAGTTGTTTTGGAGTCTTTGCACTTTGTAGTGTTAGTTTTCTAATATGCCTAAAATACCCTTATGTGCTATTATATTATATTAATTGTATTCTAATTGTAGTAGAACTACAAAACTCTTCACATTCCCTTGTGAAGTTCATTGAATTTAAATTTTGCTGTTAACTAAAATAAAACAATTCTCCATACAAAAAATCTTTATCTACACTTCAATTCAATCCTCAAGAGATTGATAATACCAAGAAACTTTGATTTTTGTTCATAATTTAGTTTTGACTTATTAAAAGTAAAGGACGATGATTAATACAAATTAACTACAAATTCAAAGAAATCAAGCAATGTACTAAATTGCACTAAATTATGTTAATAAATTATAACATAATTTCAAATTTTATTAAATTATTATAGGATTCTTTTTTAACAAATAGGTTGTTACAAAAAAATAATATATTAAAATTTGGGTTATGAATAAGCACTCCACTAGCAAGTTCCTTTTCGTTTGGTGATTGATAAAATAATTCAAAAATTTGTATATATAGTTCAAAGTTCAAAAACAAATTGCATACTATCTAAGTGGCTCATAAGTATTGGCTTTTACAATCTATGGAGGATGAAAAGGATTTTAGGTACATATTTCTAACGTAAAATTTAAAATATAAAGAGGGCTCATAACAAAAAATGTACAAGATGTAGGATTTTCCTTAATGAAAATGGAAAATAATTGGAAGAGTACTATTAATGTTGCCTCCTAATTTTACTTGTGAAAGAACCCCTTTAATTTCATTTTTTGAAAAAAAACTTCCTCAATAAAACAAGGATTTAAAAATTTAAAAATACATAAAAAATCATTTGTAAAGTTGATTTCATAAATGAAATAAAATAAGATAATATATGATATACTTGTATAAAAAAAATGAAGTTTTTCATATCAATAATATAAAACAAATTTACTTGATTGTGATGGATCTTTTTTCACATAAAAAAAATGATATTTTGCATCATTTAGAAAGCAATTAAGTTAATTTTGTGAAATTCTTTTTTAAGTCTTTTCCAACCATGTTAAAAATCTAATCTCGCAAATGATTATAATTCAAAGTTTTCTAATTTGATCATACTAATTGAATAAAGAACTTGAATTCTAAAAAGAATAAATATGTATATTATTTACAACTATATAGTTAAATAAATAACTGTTCTTGGAATCCAATGCTTTCTTTCACCAAATTAATAATTACCATTACGTATATGGGATTTTAAGTATACCTTTGAGTTGACATATTTAAAATAAATTAAAAAATAAATAGGTTTTAAGTATAATTATCAATATTTTAGAGAAAGAACTTCAAAATCTTTTTAACAAAATTATTTTGTAAATAAAAAACTTATAAAATTTAAATTTTTGAATACAATGATAATTGAGCATACAATAAGTTTACAAAATACCTTAGTGTCAGTTTTAGTATCATAATGCTATTATTTGCAAAGTTTTAAAGAAAAAATTCAAATGTTTTGAGGTTAGGACTTGAAATTCAAACCATGTATTTCAACAACAATTGTTTTAAGAAAAGAATAATATATAATCAATTTAACATGGTATTTAGAAAATTATATAAAAATTTTAGTGTTTAAGAAGTATTATATTTTAAAATAACTTTAATTATCACAATTTAAAACTTGCACCTACCAAGTGCAACCTATGTTCGTTTAGATAACCATAAACATTTAAATATAAATTATGTTTTGAAAAAAGAAGAGTTATTCTTTTTTGACTATATACGAAATTAATTAAATAAAAATGTGACTTCATACAATGTAAGAGAAAGAGTTGTTAATTAGATATTATCTCCTGCTTAAGTTCTTTTTGTCTTTTATTTTTTGGACTATTTATGAAATAAAATTTAAATAGAAAAAAGAACGTGACATTGTCCAATGCTTATGATGATCAAGAGTTATGAATCTTATTAAGTAAACTCTCCTAAAGTGTATCTTTTGTATTGTTTTTGAAATTTATCCTCTTTTTATTGTTAATAAAAATAAATTTAGTAGAACAAAAATGTGACTCTATTTAATATAAAAGGAAGAATTTTGAGTTCAATCAAACATACTATTTCCTAAAATAAGTTCTTTGTAACTTTTGTTATTCAACTATTCATGTAGTATAATTAAATAGGAAAAAATCCAATCTAGAGTAATAGAAAGAACTATAAACATAACTAAAAAAATGTCTCATAAAATGTATTCTTCGTAAAGTTGAGAAGTAACTTATTATGTGTACTCAAACACATTCAAATAACATCATCACACATATTTTGAATTGTTTTAGGAAGTGAAATGTCAACTATTTTAAAAGAAGGCATAATCCATTTTTTCTGGTGGTCCAAAAAAAATGAGAATTCTTTAAATTTAGGAATATTATGAAGTTTTCTTAATGCATCAAGAGATACATATGTCCGGTAGTAAAAAAAGTCTTTTAAAACCACTTTAAAATGAAATATTCACATGATCATTGTATATAATTTAATGAATTGTTCTTGAATTTTTTGTGAAATACTTTCTAATTTATCTCCGAATGATACAATTTTGAATT
Source organism: Mitragyna speciosa (assembly GCA_024721245.1). Taxonomy (NCBI): domain Eukaryota; kingdom Viridiplantae; phylum Streptophyta; class Magnoliopsida; order Gentianales; family Rubiaceae; genus Mitragyna; species Mitragyna speciosa. Next base: position 33,565,156 of record CM045553.1, read on the forward strand.
GATGATTAAGTATTTTATTCTTTTATGAACTGTAAATTTTTCAACATGTTTTTGAACATATTCTTCAAAATAAAAATGAAATTCCTGTGCACTAATGATTGATCTCATGTATTGTTGGATTATTGGAATTGTTTTATAGTAATATTGCAGTGTCAAAATATCAAAACACATATCAAGGTTTTTGAAGACCGTGGAGAACTGAAATTTAATATTCTTCAATTCATTCACTTTGTTTCAAATACATTTGTATATAAAATAATTAAATTTCTCATAATACAAAAATTTAAAAAAAAAAACAAAAGGCATCATATTCACGTGCAACGCACGTGCTTCATTACTAGTAAATCAAGATGTATCAAGGTGTTAGGAGTTCCTTTAAACTAAACACTATTAGTCCTGAAGCTAGGCAAGATAAATGGATTCATTTGCTTCATTTTGAAGTTTATATAAAGATGTACCATCATGTATGGAGTCCCTTGCAATTAAACTTAAGATATTCAACTGGTCCTGAACTATATCAGACTAGAGGTTGCTTCCCAGACTCCTACAATTCCCTCCCCTCTTCTCTCCTTCCTCTAGTTCTTATGATCTTATCTCATCTCAAATTAAGCGGGTAAAACACTCAGGTAGGGATATATTTGTCGTAAATGAAATAACATTGCTTAAGAAACCAAAAAAGAATTTTTAACGATCAAATTTGAGTGAGTTTGAATACTGTTTTAGTAACAATTGCACGAGACAATTTGCGGTTCAAATTAAATTGTGTATTTTAAGATCTGATCTTAATAATAAATTCAATGTTTGTATAATAAATATTAGATAATTGCCTTGTGCAATTACCTCCACGATTGCAGATCAGTTAAGATTGATATTTTTTATCTAAAAGACGAGGGATCAAAATGAGACTTTTAAATACCTTAGGCATTGATTAAAAAAAAAAAAACATTATGCATAAAAATATATATATATATTTGAAATGCTTTGGTTTGGTGAGGCTTTGGAGTTTTAAAACAACCCTCTCATCTTCTAAGCCGGCAATTCCACACTTAAATTCTACTCAACCTCCCAGGTCTCTCTCGTCTGTATATGTGTCTTCAATCATTTCCATCAAAGATTTCATCGAAAATGCTTTCTTTTCCATAAAATTCTTCAGAAATCTTCCAAAAATTTTACTGTCAAATTCCCCATTCTTGGCCCTCTTTTGATGTAAAGTTTTGTTCTTGATTAGTCATTTCTTGCTGATTTCAAAAATCCCGTCTTGAATAACTGAAGAAAATTGGTATTTTTTTGATATCTAAGATTTCAGATGTTATTGCTCATCATTTACTAACTGTTTCTTCTGGGATTACAGGTAACCGGTTTGGTTGGAGATTTGAAACTGAGGGGGGAAAGAAAGAAGAAAAAGAATGAGTGAAATAGTGGGAGGAGCGGATCCTTCCTCTTCAGTTACATCAGAGACATCAAAGGGTAATAGTGGATTTGATGCGAATCGAATTGCGGAAGTGAAAGGATGGCTTGAATCCCAATTCAGTGCAGTTGGTAAAGATGTCCCTGAATTTGAGTACACCCCTAGAAGCATTGCTCATTTGCACAATATTGCCACCATTTCCCAAGCCAAAACTCAAGCTGCTTCAATTGTTGCCAATGATTTTCGACAGAAAGCTACCGAATATCGCGCACAAGGTCCTCGATCCTTGAACATATGCTTTTGATTTTATTTGTTGTGGTACTTGTATTTACTTTCAAGAGAGCCCATGTTCGTGAAAAGGAGTAAAACAAAATGCAGTCATAATGATAATTTGAAGCCTTGTTTACTACACAGTAGGAAAAGAAAAAGAAAATAACTGAATTTGCTAGTCTTTAGTCACTTATTAGCTTGCATTGATTTTGAATTTCTTGCATAGAAGTGTTTGTGGCATTATCCATTTCTACCATTTTATCGTTTTATGAGAATGAGTATTTTGTGATTGTAGCTGCAAGAATACGAGAGATACTGGAGCATGTGGGATTGGCTCAGGAAAGTTTACCATCAAATGTGGTTTCCTCTGCACAAGTTCTTGCTAGTGTAGCTAATTTACTGAATATTAGAGACACTGAATTAAGCAGGTGAGTTCCTTGTTTTCTATCAGTTTAATTCTTATGAATTTGAAGTTTCAACAAGCTTACCAAGAGGAAAAAGAAATTTAGTTTCCTTGTAGCAATGGCGGATCTTTCTTTAAGAAAAACTGCAGTAGAAGAGAAGAGGTCTAAGGTGCAGCAAGAGTCAAAAGTACTTCTTGATTATACTCGCAAGGCAATCTCAAGGTTAACTTATTTGAAAAGGTAAATCTGTTAACACACATTATAGTTGTTATGTTGACATAATTTAGGTGACTTTGGTTGGAACTTTAGTAGAATCTGTTAGTGGATGTTGAGCTTCATGGTCAAGCTGTGCAATTCTTTCCTTTATAATTTTCTGTTTGGTTGTAGAACACTCGCACAACTGGAAGACGATATAGCTCCTTGTGAAACAGAAATGGAAAGTCGGAAAACGAACTTGGCGATTATGGACTCAAAAGAACGTCAATATGAGAAACAGTATTCCAATTACAAGGTAGTATCTTTTTTAAGGAGTACTTTATACTACTATTCGAATCATAGACGGATGCAAGATTTTTATTTTGGAGGTGCAAAGTTTACCTTAACACAAATAAAAAAAATGCAATATGTAGAATTTTCTAGTTTTGAAGGGGCATCTTTATTTTCAAAGAGTCAATTAATTTAAAAGTTTTAAATTTATAAGGGTAAAAATATTATTTTCCATTTCTTTTTTTTTATTTTGGGAAAAAAAAATCAAAATGGGGTTCCGTTTATGATTTGAATTTTCATGTGATTATTTTTCTTTTTATTTTAATGGATAAGATGATTACATGATGCTGTTTTTTTTATGCTAACTCCACTTAGCTTAGGAGACTGCTGTTTCTCTGTTTTGCTCAGTAGATCAATTTGCTAGATGTGACTTTGTACATGAAGGCCTCTTGCCTCAATCTTCCATATACTTTTTAAATCAAGAGGAATCTGGAGATGTAACGAACTTTAGTTCCATACTAGTTTCATGGTCAGATTATGCGAATTTAGCTATAAATGAAAATGCATCAGTCTATTCTCACACCAAATGCAATGAAGTAAAATATATTTTTTCTGGTTATGTTGCTGGGAGGATGTTTGATACTCCACTGGAATCTAGAGTTTCGGGCTTTGGTGGTGCATTTCCAAATGACCAGAAAAGTTATGACAGATAAAAAACGTATTTGCAATTCAACTACTCCAGGTTGAAATTTTACTTGTCTATTCAAGCATTATGAGAAGATAAATTGTTTGTCCTTCACCCCTACAGGAAATGTTTTTACTGGAATTCATGCTAAACTCACATTTCTCATTTTAGTGGTTTGCTTCTCTAGTGTAAAATCAACTTTATTTCCTTGAGTTGAATAAGCTGTGCCTAAGTAATTAAGGTAGCTGTATTGAGTTGGTTTTTGATGGAGTTGAAGAAGAATTTAGACATATTTAGTTGGTACATTCATGTAAAACAGTAAAGATTTGATTGACTCTGTTTTGTTCCTTTTTCTTTGTTAATGTCAATTGTACCCATGGAATGTTCTATTGGTAACAGATTGCTGATTCTGTGACATGTATAGGTCTCAATTATAATTAGTGCATTCATGTTTGTTTGCCAGTTTCGTATGCTGGAAGTAAAGATGCCAGACCTAGCAGATGTATTATTTAGTACTGCTTTGGCTAAATTATCATCTCTAGTGTCTCAAGATATCCATTGTTGCTTCTCAGCTTGATCCTGGGGAATTAGGTGCACTTTTGTTTTGGAGTTTCATATCCTACTGGGATAAGAATACCGACTTTGGTTTGAATACTGTTTTACAGCTGCATCCGTCGGGGTTATTGGCCTCTATAAAAATATAATACCCATTTCTATGTAAATCCTCAATGTTTTCTTGTGCTTCATCTTCATCTTTGTCAGGTGATTTCATCTGCCTCTAAAATTCCACTTTTTGTTAAGCTTTTGCTGCTGTTCTAGTGCCAACTTACTGTAAAATTGGAGAAAACACTGGAGACTTTTCAACCCATTGAAATGTGGGTGGGTGGTTCATTATCTTAATGTGCCTCATTCACCAAAGCCTAACTTTTAATGCAGGCAATGCTCAATCGTGTGGGGTATAGCCCAGAGATTAGTCATGGTGTTTTGGTTGAAATGGCAGAGCATAAAAAGGAATTGGAGAAGAAAACTAAACCCATCCTTGAAACCTTGAGAAGCTATCAAGACTTGCCTCCGGTAAAGTCATGCTTTTCACTATAATTTGATGTTGTAATTTCCCATTTTCCTCCCCATTTCCATGTCAACGGAAAGACTGAAATTCGTTTATCATGTGTGCAGGATAAAGCATTGGCTGCATTAGCTATTGAGGACAAGAAAAGGCAATATGCAGCTGCTGAGAAGCACCTTGAAGATGTCTTGCAGTCAGCTCTTGCTTCTACAGAGTGACTTTTTAATGTGCATGTTGTGTTAGTAACTGCTTTGGTTATTACCTTGTTATTCTTTTATTATGGAAGGGCAATCAGTTGATGATGGCATTTTGTATAAGGCGCTTCTTTTGTACTTGTATGATTTGAATTCTTGTTTGTGCTGGTTTTGTTTTGCAATGCTGCTTTTGATCATGTTCAGTGAGGAATTGTGATTGAATTAACTTAATTCATGACTGATTTCTGTACACATTTTGCAGTTATCTTGTGAAATATCAATGACATAGCAACATATATGATGAATTCAAGCAGGATATCTAGTTCAGTAATTGGTAAGATTTGAGCGTATAATACTTTAGAATTAAATCAATAAATGTACAATAATATATTTCACTATAGCAGGGGTTGGGATTACTTTGCTATTGCCTTTCTGATTTAAAGCCGCAGAGAAGGTTTCAAGAACCCCTTTACTTCTAGGGCTCATCGAAGCACTATTCTGTATATTCAGGAACAGGATTATCAAATAATCGACTGCGAAACCCATTGGAGATAGAAAAAGAATACTCTAATTTACCTACATTTCGTAATTATCTGCTATATTTTAGTGTATCTTAAAGAAATTATTTTAAAGAGTAAAGAATTTAAAAGCAATGAGGAGGAAGAATGCTCATGTTGAGAACTTTAAAAGGTCCAAGAAATTCTGCACGCGTCTCAGGAGCTGATCCTGCTCTTGAGGACAACCTACAATTAATTCCCTCTTCAACATCACCACATTCAACAGCACCTTGAACTCCATAAGATGTTAAAAGCTAAAAGATAAAATAAATTGTGAAGGCTTTGATGTCACTTTTGATAGTACTATTTTGCAGCTGGATTTCCTATTCCAATTTTGTCTCTCGCTCTAGGCCTATAATATAAATGGAGGCAGCACTCATATTCTACCTATATAGGCTTGATAATTTTGTTAATAAATTCAAGGACACAAAGATAAGTTATATTTTGTAATTTTTTTATAAGTTAAAGAATAAATGATTACATTTTAGCGTAACTAAACCATCTACTTAACTTCTTAAATACTCATTTTTTAGACTAGTTCATATCATATTTTTTTATATACGCGCTCGCCCATTTAAATTCTTATACGATAGAGGTGCTATTTGAATTTGTATCAATAAGATAATAGTTTAAATAACAAAATGCGTGGGTTTTGTTAAGGGGAGATTTATCACTATATGTGAATCTAGTATCAACAACTAGATGAAACAATGGCCTTCACATCTTGTCCCTTGTATTTTTCTCTCCTCCTTTGTCAGTGATTAAGTCACAAAGGATACTAGCAATTTCTTTCACGCAATTTAGAACATCTTTCACCAATATTGCTGCATTAGCTCGCTAAATTCTTTAAGATTGCCTAATCGAATTTTGCTATGTAAGACTGCCTAATCAAATTTTGCTTTGTAATTGACTTTTGAGGTACCACTTGACTGACTGTCTTGCACTTTTTGGATGAAGATGGATCCCTCCTTGTGAATTGTCCTCTCAAATATATCCTCTGTTGACCACAAATTGGTTAGGCTTATTGTTCATAGTATAAAAGGAGTAGAAGTTGAGTGACCTTACTCATCAAACTTGCAAAACAATCAAGTGCCTGAATTTGATAATTAAGGCTACAGTCATTCCCATAGGCAGATCGAATATGGCAGAGTTGTTCATTAATCAGGCGAAGCAGTACTCCACCGGCCGCCCGACTTACTCTGAGGAGCTATTCCAGTTCATTGCCTCCAAGACACCTTGTCACGACCTAGCCTGGGATGTTGGCACCGGTAGTGGCCAGGCTGCAAGATCTGTAAGACCTTTATATACTCCCTACATTACAATTCTAATAACAGAATTAGCCCAAACCAAAACACTACCAGTTTTTAGGATTCCCAATATACACTGTATGTGAAGTTTAAAGGCTACTTTTGAAGGTTGATAACTTAGATAAGAACTACTTTTGGACATCCGAAAAGCCAAATATTGAACTTTCGTGGGCTAGGAGTATTTTTGTTATGTTTGTCACATATCTAACAGCACTTGCATTACGGATTTGTCTCTTCGCTCTGTACCTCAAATTTGGCAGAGAAGGACTTCACAAGTTCCAGTTGGGACTAGTTCATGGTTTGGATTAAAAGTCCAAGATATGATTCTTGAAAAACTTTGCTAATTTTTTGCTGTAGATAACTGGTTGCAGACTAGCCTATAAGTTCGAATACAGGATTTAAAGACAATTACTCTTAGCAAAAAGATTTCATGATAATAAGACAACATGAAATATGAACAATTACTCTTAGCCAAAAGATTTCATGATAATAAGAAAACATGAAATACGAACTCATTTGACAAATAATTTGCAAGATAATAATGTCTCCGCAAATTGATAAAGCCTTTCTTGAATGTTGCTTTGATAAATATTTCTAACTTTTTTGTCAGTTAGCTGGAATATACAAGAATGTGGTAGCTACAGACACAAGTCCAAAGCAACTAGAATTTGCAGTAAAGCTTCCAAACATTAGATACCATTGTACCCCACCTAAGATGTCCATGGCTGAACTTGAGCAAAACATTGCAACGGAATCAAGTGTTGATTTAGTAAGCATTGCTACAGCCATTCATTGGTTTGATCTTCCAAGCTTCTACCAACAAGTGAAGTGGGTACTGAAAAAGCCCAGTGGAGTAATTGCAGCATGGTCCTATACCCTGCCAGAGATCAACAAAAATATTGACATTCTTCTTAGAAAACTATCATCTGTTGATGCTCTTCCATTTAATCAGCCACAAATCAAGTTGATAGTGGAGGATAAATATAGAACCATTGATTTCCCATTTGAGCCAGTGGATGGTCTCGGACACACAGGGCCATTTGAGTTTAAAATGGAAAAGTTGATGGATTTGGATGGGTATTTTATGTTTATAAAGTCATGGTCTGCATACCAAACTGCAAAAGAGAAGGGGGTTGAGCTCCTGAGTGAAGATTTGGTTAAAGATTTTACCCAAGCTTGGAATGAAGATGGAAAAGCTGAAAAGACCGCTACTTTTTCTATTTATATGAGGATTGGAAAAGTTGGGAACTGGCATTGAAGGCCTAGTTGGAATGAAGGCTTTGCAAGGTTCAATGCATGACAGATTCATTTTTACTAGTTGGGTGCAGGGTTAGTTTGCTAGCTTGCATTTTGCAATAACATTGGAAAAGAATTGATTTCCAAATTCTTTTCCTATCTTTTCTATTTTATGGATATTTATGTGTTTGTAATAATTTTTTGCACTCTGGTTTGTGGTGGGAAGAGATGGCTGGTTTACGTAGTTAATTTTTCAATAAAAAGTGATTTCTATTTTCATTTCTGATTCAAAATTTGAGATGGGATGTGATTGTTTCCATGGCCTGATTGATTTATATAAGTTGTACAAGTGAAGTATAAAATTTGTTTGTATATTACCAACTGTTGAATCTTAAGCTCTGAACTTAAGTTCGTTCAAACATTACAGAAATTTGAAGAATTTGTAGGTATTTAATTCCTTTTTCATCTTTGATCCAAAATGCGACATAGGACGTGATTAAGTTAACTTGGCCTAATTAATTTACATAAATTGCACAATAAAACAGAAATTTTGCCATATATTATTACCAGACCATGGCATCTCAAGTTTGTGCAAACATTAATTACCGCAATCTATTAAAATGGAAAGCTTCTCTGAATTTGTACCCTAATATTCAGGTTGCCAGAGAATAGTAATGGCGTTTCCTGTTCATTAACCTGCTTATTCAATCCCAAAACTGAAAATGAAAAATAAGGCACTAAAATTTTCTGCTTACAGAATCTAGTGTTACAAACCTTCAATTTCACAAGATTACCTGAGAATCACTATTGTTTTACGCTGACCTGGCTTCACTGAGGACTTTGTTGCTTGGACTAATCTGTTTAACTTTTGGTTGAGTGGACTGTGCTATTCCATTGTCTGTCAAGTGAAATATGACATTGTCTGTCAATTTCACAAGATTACCTGAGAATCACTATTGTTTTACACTGACCTGGCTTCATCGAAGACTTTTTTGCTTGGACTAATCTGTTTAACTTTTGGTTGAGTGGACTGTGCTATTCCATTGTCTGTCAAGTGAAATATGACATTGTCCGTCCATTTCACAAGATTACCTGAGAATCACTATTGTTTTACACTGGCCTGGCTTCATTGAGGACTTTATTGCTTGGACCAATCTGTTTAACTTTTGGTTGAGTGGACTGTGCTATTCTATTCGTCTGTCGAGTGAAATATGACATTTAACATATGGATAATGGAGTAACAAAACTTGCTTTGTCCTCTGAAAGCAGTTTTCACTTACTACTTTTCCACGCAAGAATAAGTGTATCTACAAAATAAGTTCATGAATACAGTATGGTAGTTTGATTTCTTCCTAACATGCAGGTTGTTCATTGACTTATTAACAACTTTGTTTGTTCAAGTGGGAGAAATATTCCAATTTGTTCAAAAAACTAAAATTTCATCCAATTGTTACTTTCTCAACCCTGCTGTTTCTAAGCATCTTTGAAAATATAGAATATTATCGCAATTGAAACTACAGTATTTGAGAGAACCATTCCATTTAGGGAGAGAAAAAACTGAGAAATAGAACTTTACTTTCATTCATTCATTTTCTTCTTTTTTTCCGGCTACAGGAGAAATAGTAGCTTTGACAAAACTATACAATTATATTTCAAAGATGCATGCAGGAAAAATAGTAGCTAATCCAAAACTATATTAGGTCTATTTCCTTTCTTAAAAAAACTAAATTGGAAAAAGAGCTGTTGTAGTTCATGCCTGCATAGAGGGCCAGCAGGCAATCCTTTTCTCCCTCTTTATTGATCAGATAGGACTTCAGGTTCAGACAGGCCTTCCTCCTTGCTAACTTCTTCTCTATAATTATTTCTCATCCCCTGAAATAAACATATCAAATAATAAATAAACACCAAGAAGAAAAAAGAATGGGGTTCATCTATTGCCTGTCTAACATAACTGGCATCTGAAATTGAAGGGAAAAAAGAATTAAATTAAACAGATCACTTACACTTGCCTTATCCTTTTCCTTTTCTTTATCTCTCAGCGATCGGATTGGCGATATCCTCTGCTTCCAAAAGAAAGCAAAGAAAAACATCAACCCCATTACATATAACAAGGGAATCTTCAAAAATGTAGTAGTATCTCTTACCATGCAAGATAAATTGAGCTGCTTTAATCGGTACAACCTATCAACCTCGATTTCAAGAATTTTCTGCATATCTCCTCTGTTTTCCAGCTCCTTCATCTGCATATCCAGAAGTAACTCTCTCTCATTCAGCATCTTCTCCGTCTTCTCTTTGTCTATCCTCAATCTCTCGAGCTTTTCGCGAATGGCGCTGAGCTCCTCAGCTAAGGAAGCATCAAACTGTTCGATCATGAATGATTCAGACTTTACTGGGATGGTAGCAAAAAGAGGATTTATATTCTCCTTGTTTGAGTTCTCATCAAACACACTGATCTCAATCCATTCATCAGCAGCAGCAGCATTTTTGTCGGTGGGCTTAACTTTTTGGTGGGATGTAAGGATTGGAGTGGCCGGAGAATTCTTGGGCTGCAGTGGCTTCCGGCCACTTTTCGGCCGTTGAATCAGGTTTCTGGACAGTGGAGATTGAGCTTTCAGACATTTTTCTTCGTTCTTTCCGATTATTTTTTAGTGTTTTTATTGGGAGAAATGATGGGCTGGCCGGTTGGTGGATTGGAACCCTGAAAAGTAAGGTGAATAGAAAACCGTGCTAAAAAATAGTTTGAATTTGAAAAGGGCGAGCGGACTAACGGCTACTTTCATGCAAAGTTTGCTTCCCACATTAGAATTTTTAGAGTAAATTTTTATGGGGCGTATGTTTGAGATCGTTAGTGTCACTTTTTTTAATGCCAATTGAGTGCCGTAATGCCACCTTGCATTCACATTCTAATAATTATCTGACTTATCTAAGCGTGAATGCAAAGTGACACTTATTTGTGAATGACAATCAATTGGTCTTGTAAAAAGTGACACTTGGGGATTCTAACTATGTTTTAATGGAGTTTTAACTCCCATAATCTTATTGAATTAATCATCACATAATTTTTTTTTCATTTATAAAGGTGAATGTGAGATAAAAAAAATGAAAAAAGGTATTTAGAGAATAAAAAAATTAATCTAAACAAACTCAATACCATTAAATTATTATTATTTTAAAGTCATTTTGAACTTGAAGTTTGGAATTAAGCTGCGATTAGATGGTTATTTTTTCGGGTGTTTTTTTCAAAAATATTACTGTAATAACTTTAAAAATTTTTCATAATAAATATGTATGAGAGATTAAAAGGTGATTAGAAAATGTGTTTAAAATTTCTAAAAAAGCCTTATTTTTTAAAAACACTGTCAAATATTAAAAAAGAAGAAAAGAAAGGCACTTTGAGTTTGAAGTTTGGGGTTTGGAGTCTTGCCTTTTGTTTTTGGGTTACAAAAGGAAGAATAGAAAGGTACTTTGCAGTATTTTTGTAAATTTTGTCTGACAGAAAACAGATTAAACAATCTGCAATTTTCCAAGGCAACCTCAATCCCTAGGCTTGCTCGTGAAATGGATTTGTAGGCTTCTAAACATCTATAATATAAAGAACATGAGGCCCAGCCATGGCGGCTTATTAGCTCAGTTGGTTAGAGCGTTGTGCTAATAACGCGAAGGTCGCAGGTTCGAGACCTGCATGGGCCATAAAAGCCTATTATAATAAACTTTTTTATGTGGCCCAAAGAGCATCCAACTATTGAATCTTTTTTTGTTTTTATGGCCTATAGAACAGTCAAGGATAGAAACTTTATCGAGTTGTAACAACCATGGGCCACATCGGCCCAAAGAACATGGGAAAGTTTAAAGCTTTGTGTCATCCATAGGCCAATCCATTAATAAGCTTATAGATGAGCAAAGGAAAGGCCCAAAGAATAAACGTTGTACAAATAATGATGTACACAGGAAGTGTTAGAAAGAGTTCAATCACCAGTCGGCCATAGCATTTCCAGGTGTATATAAATTTCTTTGGTCAGAAATATAATTTCCTATGCAAAATTTATCAAGATGAAGAGTGCTACCATGAAAATTCAACATCATAATCTACACCTTTTGGCGTATTAATGTGAATCTTTTCTCGAATTGGCAAATATCGATTTGAATTTTAAAGTTGCAGTTTAATAAGTTTCTTGAATTTGTGGACAGGTTGTATAATACTACATGCAAGAGGTGACATGATGAAATAATTCCAGATTCAGTAACAGTTAAGAATCACTATGATGGTTGAGACATTCTATAATTTTAGGATGCGAAAAGTCTAAAATTGAGGTTCAAACAACGAAGTGAAAAATAGTACATTATAACAAAACAACCCAAAATATTGTACACAGTGTAGTTATGTTGGACTTTTCATTCAATTGTAAAACCAAAACAGAAACAAAAACAATCCACAAACACTCATTATAGGTCAATTAATATTTATCTCATGCGCACGATCAAATATCAATGTAATTTTTTTTAAGAGAAATGATATACATTTACATAAATTTTCACCCTTCACGTAAAATTTTGTGTTAACAAATAGCGTAAAAGATTCTGTGAGAAACTATTAAAGTGTCTGAATACCATTATTTTTAACGTAATTGCAAATGCAGACTATATCTTAACGTATTTGTGTGATGAAAATATGAATTCACCAACCAAAATAAATTCTCCTCCCCCTCAAGTACAAATTTAAAAGAATATAAATTTTTATTCGGTTGCAGGAGATTCCAAGCCGGCAAGAGGAAAAGAAAAACGTTTCAAAATCTAATCATGAAATTTACGGTTACCCGTCTGTCCAATGTACCCTAAAGACTAGAAAAGAGAGCGTGAACAATTGGTGCCTTGGCCCTCAAAGCCAAAAAAGGGTATAGCCTGAATAGCAATTTTTTTTGTTGACAAAAAAAAAAAAAAAAAAAAAAAAAAAGAATAGCAATTTTTCTTTTTTTTTTTTTTTTTGAGAGAGAGAGAGAGTAGCAAGTGTTGTAATTAAATTCAAATATACTAATATTACGGAACATTGTTGTTATCTAATTTTGTGATTTATTTGCATTGATTTACCATATTAGAAATATTTTATATTATTTAAAATAATTCAACTGTCAATTAGTTTTGCCAAAGCTCCAAAATACTCTGACTGAGTGTTGCAAAAAAAAAAAAAAAAAAAAAAAAAGCCCAAGAACAAGCTGTCGAGCAAGTGATTCGGTGGTCATGGGACCCAACTAAAGTGCTCCGCAGGTCTGGTTTCAAATCTCAATTGAGAGTGGCACTGTAGATTATGTTAAGATTAGAAGATTAGAATATTAATACTTGATATAAAAAAAAAAAAAAAAAAAGTGGCAGTGTAAATTATGTTAGGATTAGAATAGATCAGAATGTTAACACTTGGTATATATAAAAAAAAAAAAAAAAAACCCAAGAATGTATAAATAGTCTCCTTTCTTAAATTTTTTTTCCTCAAATCCAAAGGGTTGGGGTTGGGGTTCAAATGTGAAATTTGAAACCTGAAAGCAAAATCAAGAAAGCAGAAGAGGGCCTCCCTGCAGATGAAAATGGAGGCCAAGATCTCCCAATTCTTGGAGTCTGTCTCCACCTTTTTCAACCCTGGCCAGCACCTCCCTTGGTGCAGTCGTGATATCATTCATGTAATTAAACGTTCTCAATTTCTTTTTTTTTTTTTTTCATACTCTCTTTTTTTTATTCTTGTTTCCTTCTGAAAAATTGTTCTTGATTGTGTCCATTATCTCCTCTTTCTAATTCTTGCATGGTTGATTACCTCATATTGTCTGATGTGGGTTTCTAGTAATTTCTTCCAATGCAAGAAGTTCGCTGTTATTTTATTTTATTTTATTTTATTTTTGGTTGCTAGCCTGGCAAGAAGACTTTTGTGGATGACCATAATCCAGTTGGTAGTTTAGATTCACCTATAATTTAATTATTTTTCATGCGAAAGCATTTGTGCATTTAATGAACTGTAGAGGTGAGCCTAGGAGGGTGATTGGAGAAATTTAAAATTTCGTTCTTTTTTATAATAGTGATGTTAATTAAAAGAATGGAGATCCTTGTATCATAGATAGTTGTTAATGTGGGATAGGAGTATTGTTTTAGGATGGAAGGATGCGTTTGTTGGTTGAATGATGGCTGTAGTTGGTATTGGCAGTAGGCCTTGGGAAGATTGTTATTCAGATTTGGATGTTTTATAATTTCAAGTGCATATGTATGATAGAATTGTGGATTGTTATCAGAATAACTAACTGTATTATGGGGACTTAGCAATCAAAAGATATTATTATATCACAATATTCACTGGTCAAATACATATATTATGTTGTCCAAAATCCTTGCTTTTCTGTATGGTTCCATTCATGGGTTCTGTAACTTTGAGAGGAAGAAGAGAAGGGGCCGCCATGCGGGGGAAAGGGGGGGGGGGAGGTTGTTATGAAACAATTAGTTGAATCTTGGAGGCTTTTGTTGATTTGCATCGTCCAGGGATTTATTTCTCTGGTAAAATTTCAGTAACTGTAAGATAGTTAGATTCTCACACCATAAGCATCTTAACAACAAATGATTAAACCCCCATTTGAATGGTGGAATTGAAACAGGGGAATTAGAAATGAATAGAAAATTTGAAATTATTTCCGAAGACATTCTCTCTTATGGAGTACATTATGAAGAATTTTGAGGTGCAGATGAGATTTAGATAATTGAAAGTTCCGTTTAAGTTTTGTTTAGGTTCAGTTCTTCAATTTCGTTTTTAGTTGTTATACATTTTGTTCTTGTTTTTCCCTAAAATACAGATATGAGAAAATGATTTGGCAATCTCAATTTTCTTTGCCTCAATAAATTCCATGTTTGAAATAGGGGATTATTGGTTAGAAGCATGGTTGCAACGTCAAAATAATGAAACCTACACTTTTATATAATTTCTTCCTTCATCATAAGATCATACTTGTTGTACATGTACAATTTTGAATTCTTTTTTTTTTTCCCAATTTCTTCTTGTCATTGCCTGGCACGAATATTCAATTATATTTGCATTGATGAAACAAACGAAGATGATATGCTAACCTCTTTTCTTTTTTCAAATAACATTGGTATTACCTTACCAAGATAGAATAGTATTTTTGTGCTCTAATGAGATTGCCAAAGGCAGTCATGATATCATTGAAGTATGTTATCTTTGTGTTAAACTGAATCCTCTTAGGTTGTGGGAATGAAGGACCTTGACAACTGAATTACCTTGGATGCTAATGTGATTTGAAGTGTCTATAAGGGTTGAAACTGAGTGTGTCCTTGAACTTTGAATGCCATTATACATCTATGGGCACAATAATCAGGTGTGTTCTGAAGCTATCACCTGAAACACGGTAGAGATGTGTATAAGCTACTTATGCTGCCATATACCCTCCTCATTTTAGATTCAGTGTCTTATCTCTTGTGATTAATCTTAAATTTCTGTTATACATGTGAAGGGCTGTGAGAAAGAAGTTGCCGAAGCAGCAAATAGTGGTTCTGAAGAACAAAAGAGTGAAAGTATTATGCGATTGTCATGGGCTCTTGTTCATTCTAGACAACCAGAAGATGTGCAGCGAGGGATAGCTATGCTTGAAGGTGAAATTTTGAGTACATCAAATATTTCCTGCATGTGCAAAATAAAATTCTATATTTCATAGTTTGATCCAGTAACTTTCAAGTGCCCAGATATATTCTTTTCTGCATTTGTATGTCTTTCAACTTCAGTTGTTTCAAACAGCTGGTGTCAAATTTTTATGCAAAAATTGGTTAATACTTTCAATGTTGCACATCTACAAGAATTTTGTGATAGAATTAATCGCTACCTCCTATTAGCTTCTTTTCCTTCAATGTCTGTTAACTTATGTTTAACTTATGGAAGGAAGTAGACAGAACTATAGAGTCATAGAACAACTTTGGATCCATGTCTAGCTCCATATCCTTCTTGGTTGATAAATATTTTGGTTATCCAAGTAGTGCTCCAGAAATTAGGATAGGATTGCCGTTAATATTTTCACAGTGACTTCAGAGCTCATGTTTTTGTACATTTGTACATGTGTGCTTGTGCCTTCTGTGTGTGCACAAATGCATGTGTTATTTGTTTGTGGTTGTTCAGTGGTGTGCTTTGATGTTCTTTTTGAAATCTTTTCTGCCACCATCATATGATACTTTTTTTCCTGCATATCATAGGCGTTATCTACCTTTTATGTGAAGGAAGTGTGTCAGTTAATTTTTCACAGTTTGTGAGTTTTCTACAAATAGAACAATTAAAACTTAGACAGAAACTTTTTGACAATTGTAATTTCATATGGATTCATGTTCGTGACCTGTGCTTTTCATTTCTTTTAAGTTTGGACTTGTTAGAAAAGGGCACGAGAACATCATCATGAGGAAAACTTTTTTCTAGAAAGTAGGACATTACATATCCTAGACATGTTCATCTATTCATTCTCATGCATAGATGTTACCAGCTTATTGTGATATTACTAGTAAATGATTGAGTTTGAACTGCTAACATGAAGAATAGCTTTCTGAAAATGTATGACCTTTCTAAGAAAAGAGTGGAAAGAGCAGACTTTGGAGTTGATGAATCTTAAGTTGGATTTGAATATGAATTGCATACTGTTGTTACTGTTAAGTATTAAGTAATTTCTCTTCTAGCAGCTTCTGTCTCCAACACTGATAGTCCATTGAAAAAGAGTGAAAAACTTTACATTCTGGCTGTTGGTTGCTACAGAAGTGGCGAATATTTAAGGAGCCTGCAGCTTGTAGAACAATGTTTGGAGGTTGATTCTCTGCTCCCATTCTTGATAGTGCTTATATTCCTGCATGCCTTTGCTACTACTACTTGTCAAAAGGGGGAAAGCATACAATGCTCACTGAGATTTTAGCATCATATTTATGTTTAATGATTTGTGTTGCTATCGTATAGGTAATTGTCTTTTTTATTTTTGCTAGATTAAACCTGATTGGAGGCAGGCTTTGTCCCTTAAAAAGACAGTTAAAGAACAAATTACAAAAGGTGATAAACCATATTTTTTTGAATCCTTGTAGATTTTATTTCTTATAATCGCAATACACAAATCAAAGTTTTGCTGGTGCAGACGGTGTCATTGGAATTGGCATTACAGCTACTACTGTGGGACTTATAGCTGGAGGAATTATTGCTGCATTAGTTCGCAGATAATCTGAGGCTATTTGAAGAGTGAAGAGTGCTTATTGATAACTACCCTGATATATGGTTTTTCACATTGGAAGATGACACGTTATTCCTGGTAACTATGAAACGATGGATTTTTTATTATGCTGGTGAAACTTCTGAAAATTGTGACTTTGTAAATTGCTTTTCAATGTATATCATTTTATTAACCTGCCCTGATGCTTCTGAGATAGGAAATTGGGGATTGATGTTTCTCTTTGATGGTGAACATCATACCGCAAAGGGATTTGCTTCCTCATTGGATGGTGAAAAAAACTAATTAAAATCCCTATTAGTCAAGTTAAGATGTATGATTTTGGGTATTGAGAGAGAAGAGGAAGTGATAATAATAAATTTAAATGATTAAAATTGGTCATTTTAACTTGTTATCTCGGAGACTACTGTCCTTCCAAATGAGATTACATCTGGAAGTGGACTTTAGTCATATATGACTCGAACGTTTGTACGTGTGTTTTGATATCTCTTTTCCTCTCAAATATCTTAGTTCACCATTTCCATGTCTAATTTTTCACATGTTCATGAACATCATAGCAAATTATAAAACATCAGAACTCCTACGGTATAAGACTTTTCGGAATTGATATATTTAAAGTCTTGGCAATTTGAGATTGTTGGCAGGAGGAGATTAACTGGAGAAGGTAATACAAATGTGATCTTTCAGGTTCATGCGTGTAATAATTACATATATTGTAAGTTCAATCCTGCCTCCTTAACTTCAGCTCTAATAGTCTTCACGGCAAATACATGCTTGTCTCCGTTGAATCATTGGTGGCCATGGATTGACCTTTTTACAAAAATTATTACAAAGTCGTTTGTGAGCTAGTGGATTAATCTTTGACACTGAACTCAAATCAATAGAAAATGGACAGTTGGATTTACACAAACCTGCAAAGCCTTCAATACTAGTTCCCAACTTTTCCAATCCTTAGATAAATAGGAAAAATAGCAATCTTTTGGGGATTTCCATCTTCATTCCAAGCACGAGTGAAGTCTTGAACTACATCATCATTCAAAAGTTCAACTCCTTTGTCTTTTGCAGTTTGATATAGTGACCACGACTTTATGAATGTAAAAAAACCATCTAAATCCATCAGTCTTTCCATTTTGAATTCAAATGGTCCAGTGTTGTCAAGTCCATCAACTGGCTGAAATGGGAAGTCAATGGTTCTATACTTGTCATTTACGAAAAACTGCGCTTGTGGTTCGCGGTATGGAGCACAATCAAGGTACAATTTCTGGAAAAGAGTGTTAACTGTATTGTTGATCTCTACGTTGAAATACGACCACGCTGCAATTATTCCATGAGGCTTTTTCAGTACCCATTTCACTTGCTGGTAGAAAGTTGGAAGATCAAACCAATGGATAGCTGTAGCGATGGTCACTAAATCAACACTTGATTCTGCTGCAATATTTTGCTCAACCTCAGCTATAGGCATCTTGGGAGGGCTACAATGGTATCTAATATTGGGAAGCTTGACAGCAAATTCCAGTTGCTTTGGGCTACTGTCTGTGGCTACTACATTCTTGTATATCCCAGCCAACTGACAAAAATACTAACAATTAGTAAAGCAAGATTCAGTCATAATTTAGCTATTTGGGGAAATTTTATCTTGGAAAGCAGATGGTAGTATTGGGGATTAAATGAACTTACAGATCTTGCAGCCTGGCCACTACCGGTGCCGACATCCCAGGCAAGGTCATGACAAGGTGTCTTGGACCCAATGAACTGGAACAACTCCTCAGGGTAAGTAGGCCTGCTGTCGGAGTATTGCTTTGCCTGCCTATTATGTAACTCTGCCATCTCTGATGAGCCCTTTTGTAATCTGATTATTATAGATCAGTTCCGAGTGATATTTGGTCTACTTTTGTTTTTCTAAATACTAAGAAATCCTTCAGCTTGCAACCCCTTTTTATAGTGATAAACGTGAGACTAGGACATTTAACTGCTACTTAATTGTATGTTTGATCATTGACTTCGATTGGCAATAACCAAATAGATCTTTTTGCTAGTACTACAAAGGAACAGATTGTCCACTATCAA
Source organism: Mitragyna speciosa (assembly GCA_024721245.1). Lineage (NCBI taxonomy): Eukaryota > Viridiplantae > Streptophyta > Magnoliopsida > Gentianales > Rubiaceae > Mitragyna > Mitragyna speciosa. Next base: position 33,584,066 of record CM045553.1, read on the forward strand.
ATAGAAACAAAGAGGATAGGATATGACTGGAGATATACTTGCAAAACAAGACAAGTGATAGCGACAAATTTGATTCGGTGAACTTTGACCAACTTCAAAGATGAAGAATCCAAATTCCCTAGTGTTGCTTATGAAGACTGAAGACAAGTATCTCATGTTTTGGTTTTTCCTTGTTATTTGACAACTTTGTGACAACTTTGTGTTTGGATGAGGTGTTTTTTAGGAAATGAGTTTCTTTAGCACAAAAACACCCAAAAAGTATGTTTTGCATATTTTTTGATTTTGCATACACACATTTTTACATACGCTAAAATCTTACACACTAAGAATACCGAAAACACACACTCACCTTCAAACTTACACCAAGAACACTAAGAGCACGCATTTACTTTCATACTCACTTATATATATATATATATATATATATATTATACGTACATAGATACGTATGTACATGCATGCATGTACATACGCATGTATGTACATATAATATATTAATTATCTATATATGTTATATATAATATATATTATATATTTTATGTATTGTAATATATATATAATGTATGATATATATATAAATAATATATATATACATACATGTATTTATGTATATTATATTATATGTACATATGCATGCATGCATGCATGTACATACGTATGCACATACGTATAATATTATATATATTTATATATAAATATATGTATGTACGTATGCATGCATGCATGTACATATGCATTTATGTGTGTATAATATATTTATTATCTATATATATTATACATAATATATATTATATATTTTATATATTATATTTATTATAATATATATAATATAATACATATATATATATAGATAATATCTATACACACATATATTTGTATATATTATATTATATATATGTTTGTATATATGTATGCATGCATGCACATACGTATGTGTGTACCTATAATATATTTATTATCTATATATATATATATTATATATATATATATATTATATGTATTATAATATGTATAATATATATACATGCATATATCTATATTTATTGTATTATATATGCATGCATGTACATACGTATGTATGTACGTATAATATATATTATCTATATATATATATATATTATATTTACTTATATAATATATACATATAGGTATGCATGTAAGTATATATTATATATATTTGTATGTGCGTATGTACGTATGCCATATATGTATGTATGTATGTATGGATTTATGTGTATGTGTGTGTATGTATGTGCATGTGTATGTGTGTGTGTGTCTACAAACTTGGAAATCAAATTTGGGTTTTGGACAAAACCCCTTAATTGTTTCTAAAAAATAATATTATTCAGACGCTAATTGTTGTTAAAAAATATCTACAGTAAAATTTTCTAAAAAACACCCTAAAAAACAACCATCCAAATGCAGCTAGTAAGCCAAATTAGAAAATATCTCTAGTAGTCGAGTTAGACTTTGAAAACACTATCTCCTGCATTTTGCTTTGAAGGGAAATAGTCTTTGACTTTCTTTTCTTGGACTTCTTGATAAATCTAGGCATAAAAAGGATTAAAACTCTTAGGCTAGTTTAGAATAATATGTCAGAAACGTGATATCTTTTAGAAAATATTTTGATGACCACGATTTTCATCCAAAAAATTAATAACAACAGTGACTAATATTGAACAATGCTATGGTGACAAAGAGTTACGATTGTAGAAAAATAGTAAATTTTGATAAAAGCTTATCACTATTCTAAAAAATTTAATTTTTTTTATTATCTCTTGGTTATTACAACATCTTCATTGCCTATCATTCATGAAATCTTGATTTATTTTAGATTAAAATTGTCAAACGAGTGGAAAATCAGACTTCAAGTTGCAAACGTATCTCAAGAATTGCAGTCAAGTCCTTGGGAAGTTGGGAGAATTAAAGCCCACAGGCTAGAAAAAGTTATTTAGGGCGAATCGTCAAATACAAAGACAAGTTCGCATCGCAATGAATGGATCCTTGCAGTTTGTGGTCCATCGTCATCGTCATAGTCTAATGTTCCCCTATAATTTGTATCAACTTTTTAAACTTTTGGGTAAATAAAATGAATTGTATTGACACAATTTGGGAAAGTTAAGGAGAAGGCACAAAGTGTTTGTACCTGAACAAAAAACAGAATATCGAGAGAGAATTTCTCTTAAATTAATTCAACTCAACTAAACAATACATCAGCCACTGGGCTAACGACTCGGTGGTTAGGGGAGACCCTTAAGGTCTCCTTTGCTAGTCTGGATCAAATCTCAGGACTTGCAGTAGTTAGGGAGTTTTTAGGAAAAGGAAAATTTAAGTAATTTCGAAGAGTCATACCTCAAATTGTGTATGGCAAACCATCTGAGGTTTCAGCCAACACACCATTGGGAGCCTCACTTTAATTGTGTGAGGCAACAAACATATAATATAACTGTGATTGATAACTAAAAAAAAAAACTAAACAATACATTTGCTTCAGATATTCATACAAGAAATTGAAAAATGTACAAGTGTCCTACTATTCATTTCTAGATAAAATTATCCTAACAAACTATTTTGTCTTCTTGATCTTTTACTTGGTGGTCACACCACAAATCGACAGCTATTTCACCTTGCTTCATTCCTGCACGTGGATGCTCAAGTGAATTGTGCTGCTACAGCTTTAGTTTGGCTACTGCAGCTTCAATCGAGCTGGTGGAACCAGTTTAGTTGCTGGTGGAGCCAGTTCGTTGTGCCTACAAACATTCTTGGATCATGCTCCAACCATCTTGGGCTTGTATCACTTTAAGCTCTTTAAGCTGGCCCACATATACACCAATCCATATTCCATCAGTACCACCCTAATAAAAGTGTTTGCTAAAAGAAAATTAGGTCAACGTAGTTTTCGTTTTAAACTTTTGTCAACCTTTTATTCCTGATATCTAAATCAAGTTTTGAAAATATACTTTTGCACATTTGATGTGATGTGTAGATTGAGAGGAACTATGAGAGCAAGGGTAGACACCAGCAGTCGAAATTATTATTTTTTCTAAATAATATTCAAGTTTCGACTCTCATTAGTTGCAAAATTTCATTCCTCCTTTTCTTTAGATACTGATATAATATATTATTAAAAAAAAAGAAAAAATTGATACGTTATTACGACATTAAGTCAAAAGATTGGGATATGATTCTAAAATGAAAACTCATACTAAGGAACTATTTTTAAGTTCGCACCTTGGCTCAAGTTTGAAAAGTCAACTCTTCCTATTATGTACTATTTTACAAACAAAAAATATGGCAAGTTTACAAAAATAAGAAGCTAAATTGATCGACCAATATCACCAACATCTAAGTATGAAAGTGGACTGAGGATAGCAAGACTAGCCTTCTGTGCTGATGAGTAATGATCTTTCGACCTAGCATTGCCAGTATACCAAACAGTTGAGCAAATTCTAAGCACAATTACTTTGCCCGAGAAATCGATACAATCATTTGGGCCTAATTGGAATAAAAGTATTTTCCTATAATATACCTTTTGAATTTTTCTTGGTGCCAAATATCGGAAAAAGATTTATCTTTGTAGCATATTTTTCAATTTTCCTACCTTTGGCTGAAATTAATTTATGCATTTGATGAGTATAAGTTATTTTTCAAAGAGGTCAAGAATGACATTAAACTTTGAATACTTAATTTTCTAACTTCAATTACCAAACTTACTTTTGTTTTTAATTCTTATCAATTAATTTTTCCTGATCTTGGGTTTCATAGCAATATAATTATAGTTATGTATACTTTACCAATATAACATCTTGTAGATTAATTATAAACACAACAATCTTATTGACTCTAATTTCTTATCAAACAATTATTGCAATTATTATTGGTCTTTTTAATCTATATTAACAATATTATGAATCAAAATATCAAAATCCTCTAATGAAAGATTTTTACATCATTATCTGAACACTAGAAAATTGTAGAAAAAAATGACTTTTTTCATGTAAAATGTTTTCCTAGGAAAATAGCTTTTTGAGGAAAATGACCTTTTTTTGGGGTCTGTTTGGTTGGATGAAGTAAAAAATTTTCAAAATTTTTCTTGGTGCCAAACATTGGAAAATATTTTTTAGTGTAAAATAATTTTCAATTTTTTTTCCTCTAAATGAAAACAACTTACAGATTTAATGAGTGTAAGTTATTTTCCAAAGAGTTCAAGAGTAACATTAAACCTTATTTGACTAAGTTATCTAAAAACAACTTATATTCTTGCGTCAAATTTTCAATCTCTACCAAATATTACTATTTCAAAACTCAGTTATCTGACTAATTTAAATAAATTTATTTTATTTATTAAAATTTTACAAACAAATATATTAATAAGAAAGAGATGACCAATTTAAAACAATTAAGCATATTTTAAAGTGGTTGGTTAGTGTTTCTGTGTTACATTATCAAAACGGACTTGTTTTATTATGAAAAATATAAACATAGGGGGTGTAAGTGTAATTTTCAAAACCTGAGGGGAGATGAGTGTAATTATGACAAACCTTAGCAAAGGTATGTGAAATCATCTCCTTCAAATTTCACATTGTGGGACAATTATGTTTTTTGTTTTGTTTTTTTTTTTGAGAAATCCTATTCTATTATAAAGAGGGGTTTTAGGGAAAGGGGATAATTGAGCTGGGAGGCCTCTTGTTCCTGTGATGTGCATGCATGCTATCCTATAAAGATGCAATAATATTTGCAAACTTGACAATGGTAAGAATCGAATCCCCAATCACTAGGGAGGCATTGTAGAGCTCTAACTGCTTGACTCACTATTTGTCCCTATTTGGGTATTCATTTAATTTTTGCATTCAAGTAAAGTTAAAATGAAATTTAGAAAATTGCAAATATATGTATTAAAAAGTTTAGAATTTAAATGGTAATGCATACATCTAGTGTATAGACAATTTGGAACTGGTACATTTCTAATTTATACAAAAAAATTCTATATAATTCTAATTTTCAAGTTGTAGCACTTGAAATCAAGTCATTGTATACTCCAAACAATTTAAGATTAAAATAACAACGGATTGTTAGGGTTTTTTTCTCAACAAATTTTAATTTTTATGAAAACTGATTTTAAAAAAGTTAAAAATTAGTTGTCCATGATTTTAGTTTAAAAAATCCAAAAGCAGGGTAAAAAAAGAATTTGAGAACATCACAAAATAGATTTTAAAAATTAAAAACTAAAAACTAAAAGATATTGAAAACAACCCTCAGATTTAATCTTCACTTATACATATAAGTGCACATGATGTAGTAGGGATGTAATATTAGCAGAAGAGGTGAGAAGTACGATATATCTACCTAGCATATTTGAAATTAAATACAATATCATAATGAAAGAGAACATTATTTTGGAACAGATTAAAATGATAAAAAGGACATCAAATTTGGAACAAAAGGAGTATTTTTTTTTGAAACCAACACACACACACGCACACACATATAAACACTAAAAATATTACAAAGAAGTTTTAGAAATAGCAAGGTTGTGAGCTTGCTGAATCGTAGACCTAGCTACTTTTGTAATCACACAAGATGATAAATATTTAACCAATATAGAAATATCGACAAATAAAGTTTTCAAAGCAAAAGAGATATTATGTTTATGCCAAAGACACTGGATCAAAAGTAAACAATCCATTTGTAATATGACACTTTAAAAACCTTGTTTCAATGATAACACAATAGTGTGAAGGCAAGCCATGGTCTCATTTTGAAGAGCCGAAGAAGAGTCTATCTGAATAGATCTGACAAATAGATGGGTGCCTTTAGAATTATTGCAAAAATACCTATTGCTAATTTACCAGTCTTCATAATGTAAGAACTATCGAAAAAGAAGATGATTGTTGTAGGAGCTAGAGGCAAGGTAGGAGGTCTAGTATCACAATGGTGAATCAAGTCATAGGAAGAGGATGGACTTGAGAGAATCCCAGAGTCAATGTATTTTTTGCTCCTTGAATGTGCAAAGGAAGACATAATTTCAGAAAAAAAACTTTGTGCTCTACTTAAAACTGAAATTGGGTTAAATTCTTTAGAATTCCATAAATAATCATTTCAGGCTGGCCAAATATGTCAGAAAATAACAATTGAATGTATAATGATGTCAGGTTGTGGCACATTTTCAAACCATTTTTTAGCCCATGCATCAAATGACTCCTTTATCCCAACATCAAAGTCCAATCCTAAAAACAAATGTTCAGTTGTTTCCTCCTCCATACCACATCTAGAACAAATAGGTAATTGTACAATACCCCTCTTTAATAATAAATACATAGTGGGACAGATATTGTGTAGGAGTCTTCAAAAGAAACATTGCAACTTTGAAGGTAATTTTAATTGCCATGATTTCTTGAAAACCATAGAAGGTTGGCAAGGAGTAATTACCAATCATTAGCTTATTCAACAAATAAAGTTTCAGAGCCAAATGATAAGCCGACTTCATGGAAACTTTCCCATTTGCTTCTAAGGTCCAAACATGCGTATCAATCTAATTATTTATCAGGATGTAAATAGAAGTGCTAGCTTCTACTATATGAGGGGGAAATAGGACAGAGATCAGAGGCTTCCACCATTTTCGAGACGAGTCATATAAATCTTTAAGAGTGAAGGTGAGAAAAGGAGACAAAGTCAAATTGTACTTAATAGGGTTGGCTATTCCTGGGTTCCAATCATCTATTATATTAATCTTCTTGCCATTTTCCATATTCCACTTTAGTCTGTGCTTTAAAAGATCTCGACCCTAAAGAATACTTCTCCATCCCCAAGACGATACATTGGAAGGCTTAGTTTGCAAAAAAGAAATTTTTTTGTAGTATTTGTGTAGGACAAAGCTCCCCAATAAGGAATCTAGTTCAGAATGAATTTTCCATGCAATTTTGCCAAGATAGGCTTGATTGAGAGCTTTGTCGATCAAAGACCCAAACCTTCTAAGAATTTGGATTGACAGATTGAATCCCAAGACTTCCAATGTAAGCCTCCACCCTTTGAGTTACCCCTCAAAATAAATCTTGCTAGTTGTCTATCTATACTTGAAGCTATGGATTTTGGCAATTTAAAAACACCAAGGGTATATTGAAAGACTGATAATAAAGCATGTTTGGTCAAAGTAACTCGACCCATAATAGAAAGACTAGATGTCTTCTAATAAGATATTTTCCAAGAGATTTTGTTCAAGATTTGTCTAAAGATGATTTTCTTGGCCTAAGAAAAATCTAGATCAAGTCCTAAATATTTTCCTAGCTTGCTAGAGATGTTTAATCCTAAGACCGATGCTGTATTTTGTTGTAGAGAGGGGTCAATGTTTGGACTAAAATAGATTTAGTTGAGTTGGTCTGCAGACCTGACAAGTGAGTATAAGCTTTAAGCGAATTTGATAAAGTCTGAGCTGCCGTAGTTGTAGCCTCCATAAAAAGCATATAATCATCTGCGAACATTAAATAGGAAATCCTCGGACCTCCTCTAGAAAAAACTATACCCTTAGAAATATTTGAAGAATTTAGATTATTTAACATAGAGGATAGTGCTTGTTGACAAAGAATGAAGAGATACAGTGAGAATGAGCATCCCTGTCTTAATCCCCTTTGAATTTGAGAATACGGAGTAAGAGTACTATTAATTGATATCGCCATGGTTGCAGTGGAAAGACAATTCTAAATCAAAGAAGTCCATTGATCTGAAAAACCCATTTTAACCAAAACTTGGAGAAGAAAATTCAACGATGCTCTATCAAATGCCTTACTCATGTCAAGCTTTAATATTGCCAGAGATGTCTTTCCCTTTTTCCTTTTTTGAATGTACTCCATTAACTCATGCGCTTTGGGGATATTATCAAAGACCGATCATTCTGAAATAAAAGCATTGTGATACTGAGATATTAACGTCCAAAAGGTGGATGGCGTTATAGAAAAGTAAGAATATAAAACCAAATATGGATCCTACAAGAAAAAGAAAAAGATCAAATTTGGGCTCATGAATACCCAATCCGTAAAAATGTGGCCTCATACTGTATACTACTAGATTCTAAGGAAGAACATGAATGAAAATGGAATGAAAATGGCTCCGTTTGTACAACAATTATTCTTGTTTATTATTTGAAATATTTTCTAAACATATTCTCCAATCACATGACTCCATTCGGATAATATTTTTTGAATTTATTGAAAGCACAAAACCATGGGACTTTTTAAGATATAATGAATGTGAAGTTAGAAAGTATTAAGGTGATTGGAAATCCTATGTAAAAAGTATTGGTTGTTTTTGGATGTCATTATTTGGGAGAATAATTCAGAAAAAATTATTTGGAGAATTTTTGTTGACTTTTTCAAAAAGTTGAAAAGTGTTTGACTTGTGAAAATTTTTTGAAATTATTGTTTGGTTGGTGAATAATTTTTTTGTTGACTTTTTTGAAAAGGTCAAAAAATGTTTGAATTGTGAAAAAGTTTTTTTGTTTGTTTAAAAACATTGTAATAATTTTAGGGACTTTTTACACAATTAGTCACAAAAGCAAACACGTTTATATTAAAAATCTACTTAGAAAAATTAAAAAAATCGTGACTAACAAAATAAGATCCATTATCTGTGGGTTTTGTGATGGATTTTATGAAACGAGCACTGATGTCGGACACTTGTAAAATGACGAGTGTCCGGTAGGCTTTTAATTTTCAGACAGTATCGAATGCTGGTAAAATTACCAGCGTCCGATATTAGTGCTTGGTTTACAAAACTTACTACAAAACCCACCTACAATATATCTCATTTTGTTACTCGTGATCTTTTTCAATTTTTCTAAACAAATTTTGACATAAACATACTTGCTTTTGTGAATAATTGTGTAAAAAATTTCTAAAATTATTACAAAGTTTAAAAAAAATTTGAAATTGAAAATGAAATTTGGTGGGAAATTTTGAACCATTGTTTTTGAAAAAGTGGGAAAAATTTTTTGGTCAAAAAGTTCTTGACTTGTGGCCAAATAATTTTTCAACTAACTAAACACATTTGAGAAATTTTTTTCCAAATAATCCCAAATAATGACATCCAAACACACCCATTGTTAAATAATTTTAGAAAAATAGTTCAATTCAAACATACCCATTTCTGTTTTTTCAATATTTCACCTACATTATATTTTAATAAGTGTTATAAAATTATTATTCAAATAATATAAAAATAAATCACTCGTTTTCCATTATTTTCTAAGGCCACACAAAACAGAACAGGTACATTGTTAACAAGTTAAGTTCAGAGACGTTACGTGTAAATACAAATGTTTAAAACTTGAAAAACAGTAATAATTTTTAAAACTTGAATGACCTATGCATTGTGATACACAAAATGAAAACAAAAGTTTTGTCCTCTAACCAGAAAACAAAATGGGACAATTGAGCAGATTTCTGCTGGCAATGTTGGATTGAGCCAGTTGACGAGACATCATATGGAAACCTGGACTTGTTTTCATTTTTCTAAAAGTTTTTTTTTTTTTTGGTTTCCTCAAATCAATTTCAATCCACATGTAGCATATCCATATTAGTAGTTGTGATAATTCTCATAGGGTTGCCAAATCTAATGCATTTTCTGTGACAGTGGAGGAAACGACTAATTTGTTACCAGTGACACTTCATTATAATGATGGTAAAACTTGAAAATGATATTCTTTTTAAAAAATAATAAGTTTCAACATAGAATTTTTTTTACTAAAATTTAATTTTTTTATAATAGTTCATCACTATAATATTTTTCAATTGTTATCCATTCATAAGTGACAATATTAAAGGTGAAGAATCCTTCATTGAGCAAATGAAATATTTGGAAAATTTCAATACCCATGTATTTTTGTTGTATATTTGGAAAATTGCAACACCCATGCATTTTGTGGTTTCGAAGGTTTGTAGATTAGAAGTAAGTGTCGTTAAAGTGACCAAAAAATGAAGAGAATAAGCATATAATCTTAAAGGTTAATTTAAAATAAATGTTGGATAATATTTAATTTCTTTCCATATTTGTTCACACAAAAATAAACTATTTATTATTGAGTTTCTCTTATTCATTTTACACTTCTTTTCATATGAAAAAATCGATTATACAATGGCTTCGCATTTACTTTTGATAAAGGAATCTAGGCAGTAAAATATTTCGTGTTAGAAGACACTTAATCAAGATTCAAATTATGAGTTTCTTTTGGAAAGACAGGATGCCTCGATTGAAAATTAATCTGCGAGATTGTTAATGCAAGAATAGAAATTTAATATTATCTTCGTATGCTTCCAATGACCACGGGGCACTTCACAGTTAAAAGAGTCATGTTCATCAACATCTTATTCTCAACCCAAATGGCAAAAAATAAAAAAATGAAAAACAATCGAGAAAATTGTAGCACTCTCAAAGAAGACAACAAAGAGAGAATTTGTACACTTTTACACTGTCGAAGACTGATTGGGCCAACAAGCTAAGAGTTATCGTACGGAGACTTTCTATGAGTTTCGCGTGAATTGACTGAACTTTTGTTGTTTTTCTTATGTCAATTTCTATTCACATGTTCATTTTTTTTTGTCAAATTATCACAGGGAAAGGGAAATAGATATAGAACTATTCACATGTTCATGATAACCTGATACTAATTAATAATTTGTTTCTGCACGGAGGAAAACGACTACATCCTCCAGTGTCTTGGCCTTGTTCAGTTCCAGTGAAAATTGGTTTAAAAAAAATTAAAAATTAATTACTCCTAATTTTAGTTTAAAAAATCTAAAAATGAGATAAAGAAAGCGGTTGAGAATATTAAAAAACAACAATTTCAAAATCATAGACTAAAAAGTAAATATAAAATTTTTTAAAAACATACCTATATGTGACAACGGATTCTGGCACGTAAATCCATGGATTACAAAGTAAGAATTGGTGAAATACTAAAGAAATTCGAATTCAAGACTTAAGACACAATATGTGAGTCCTGGGTAAGGAAGAATTGAATTGAGTAAAATTTCTGCAAATTATGTCCAATTCTTTCCTTAATAATTCCCATGATAATATCATGGATGGCATTTGGTAAAATGATTTACTCTGCTCTCACTTTTATTTATCGAAAAGAAAAATAAACTACACTTAAACCCCCCTAAAACTTAGAGATGTTAACGCTTTTTCCCATAAATTTCTACTCATTTTTAGTAAACTATAATTTTAAATTTTCATATAATTATTTCCCTAATATAGTTCCTTAAGCTGTCAAAACTTTTCACTCATTAGAAAAGTCAGAGACTCTAGACAAATTTTGTAAGCTCAGAGACTCTAGACAAATTTTGTAAGCTATCATAATGTATCAATTTGGATTGCATTTTTCAGAATAATAAAAAATTATTGGATTGCAAGCATAATTATTAGGAAAATTGTTCACATTGATTATTTTTCAATAATTACATATTTCTTTATAGGGGTGCTATCGAGCTGAGTCGAGCTCGAGTAGCACTATGCTTGAGTTTGACTCGATTGCCTATTAGTGCTGCTCGAGCTCAACTCGAGCTCGATCGAGTTAATAAATGTGAAGCTTGAGCTCGAGCTCGACTCGATACTTAATTGCACTCTTTTTTTTTTCTTTTGCACTTTGTTGCTCGAGCTTTAGTCTACTCGACCTTGAGTATTCGAAGGTATTATGGTAAATTTTATAATTTTCATATCTAAATAGTAAAATACATAATAAATAAAACATATAATTATTAAATAATAGATGCTCAATTAGACTCGACGAGCCTTCGAGCTTAGAAAACCAATACTCAGACTCGATTCGTAAACCTAATCAAGCTATTTGAACTCGATCAACTCGAGTTCGAGTCGAGTAGTTGACCGAGCTGCTGGTGAGTAGTTTGGTTCGATTACACCCTTACTTTGTTATAAATGTCAAAGAAACTTGGAAAATTAAAAAATAGTGTTCACGTACATTTGAAAAAAAAAAAGGTAGCATACACAATTCCTGGAATTTCAAGCATAATTAATACTAACAGGGGATTTTGGAGGATAGTTTTAGCTTCGTTTGAAATTTCTTGTTTCCGAGGTTGTGTCAAAAATTTTGAGGAAGCTGCACTATTTCAAATTCAAAGATGTAATAGTGCTTTGTTTATTACTTACTAGGAAGTCGTGATGCAATACAACAGAGAATGTGAAACTTATGTGCATTCTTTTAGGGTTCTAAAAATGGTTACAAGAGTTATATCCTTTGCAGACTTCAGCCTTTATGAATTTTGTTAGATAGTAAGTTGCTTCAAAGTTTGTTGTTTCTTTACCGATGCCTTGTTCTAAACAATCCTCCACATCTTTTAACCATTCTGTTATGTAAAATCTTCATGAATGTCAATGTCCATAAGATATAGAGTTGTCGTTTCAAAATAACAACATACTTAGAGTCGGTTCTCAATAGTTTTTTTCTACCTGATTATAACTTTTGATTTTTGAAAAATCTATTTTGTAATGTTCTTTACTGCTTTTTTCACTATATTTTTGAATTTTTTATGCTAAAATACGGAACAATTGATTTTCAGCTTTTCTAAGATTAATTTTTATAAAAATTAGAAACTATTAAGAACAAGCCCATAAAGAGGTCTGATTATCAATATTATAGGAGGAGAAGCTTGATTAAAAATATTTGTTATTTGTCATGTAAATTTTAGTTTTTTTTAATTATGTAATTGAGGTTCGACCTGGAGCAGAAGTGATTGATTTTATTATTAGTTAAAAAGTCCACTGATCCCCAAAAAATGAAAAGGTTATAACTATTGCAACAGCAAATCGCATTAAGGAAGAGGCAAACCATTTAATGCAGCATAGTACATCCTAAAGGAAGATGCTTCTGGATATGTATTTTTACAGGCTGTAAGAATTTGGTGGTTTTACCGAAGGACAGGAAAAAAAAAAGTGATGGAATCTTGATGGAAAATACTGCCCCATTCTATTAGAACCACAAAAAATAATGTCCTTGCTTATCTTAATATTTGTTTGTCTATTATCATCTTCTAGGACAACTCTACAATTATAAATATGAACATTGTAGAATTTGCAACTAATTAACAGGCCTGGACATGTATAATAATACTAAGGAAACTCCAATTGAAGAACAATCTCAAATTTTTCCAAATGACGCGATAAACATTGACATTCCAGAGAAGATTTTGCAAATTGTAGACGACACACCAAGAGAAAGCCAGTATCGAGCAGGTCGAATGCCAAAAGTGCCACCACTATTAAGGCTGGACAAGAATTACAAGCAAGACTATGATCCCTTGATGGTTTCTCTGGGGCCTTATCACTACGGAAAAGAGGATTTTGTCAGCTGAGGACTTCAAACAGACGTCCCTGCAGATGTTCGTTGCAGGTAGCGGCCATGACTAACCATTTTTCCAAAACTGGGTACTTAAACATGTCGATTATGCAAGAAATTGTTATATTGAAGATTATTGAAATGATTATAGTGATGAAAATTTTTCACAAATGATGCTTCTTGATGCTTGTTTCATCATAAACATAATATTACAAGCTAGCGGCTCCCCGGTGAACTATCATATCACCCACCATCATCTTGGTGACTTTATGTCTGCAATTGTATTTCGTGATATGGTTATCCTCGAAAATCAAATCCCCTTTCTGGATTCTTAAGCATCTGATGTGTTTGAGATATGGGAAACAACCATCTGAAGAGATGCTTAACGACTTCTTGACTCTTTCTGCTTTTGGGGAGTGCAAGGAGTGTGATATAGCCAGCAGAAGAGATGAAGAGCTTCCACTTCATCTTGTGGAAGCTTACTGGCTGGTTCTTGCCACTGAGACCTCGGATTCTGAAGACAAACCAACCATATCACAAGATCCACAACCTGTGTCTATATCTTGCTGTATCAAACACATGGGAGATTCTGGAAAATGCAGCCACCTTGGCCAGCATATCTCTAATTTTCCATGTTTTCCATGGAGGAAAAAGAATGATGGTGGTAAGAGCATGAAGAAATACGTTCACTGCTTTCGTTCGGTCACGGATCTGAAGGCGAAGGGAATTCACTTTAGACCGAGGACGACCAATTCTTTGATGGGCATCAAGTTCAAATCAGGCTACGTGTACGCACAAATTGAAGTTCCAACTTGGTTTGTTACAGTTCACACCAACGTTTTCTTTCTAAACATGATTGCCTATGAATTGTGCCCAAATGCCATCACTAACCGAGCAGTTGCTGCATATATTGAGTTCATGAAATTGCTCATTAACAACCCGAAAGATGTGAAAGAGTTGAGGGAAAAAAGGGTATTGCTAACGACCTTGGGCAGTGATGAAGAAGTATTAAAGGTTTATAAAGAGATCAACACTTATGGCGTGAGCAATGTCGGCATTTTCCACAATGAGAAGGAGAAAATTCAGGCTCATTATAACAACAAGGCAAAGACATGGTTAGCTGAACTCTTCTATACTCACTTTAGGAGTCCATGGACTGCCATTGCCGTATTTGCTGCAACTTTCCTGCTTCTATTGACTTCTCTTCAGACCTACTATACCATCAGGCCTTCTTAATTTCCCAACCTTAAATGAAAATGTAAGCTACTGGTGGAATATTTGCAAAAATAATGTTCCAGCAGGCCTATGTATCGTATAAGTGGAGTATCAAACTTCCCTGTACTCTTAAATATGCGTCCTATTATTTGTGAAAAAAGCAATCTTGTTCATACTTGAGTTCTCTCTCTCTCTCTCTCTCTCTCTCTCTCTCTCTCTCTCTCTCTCTCTCTCTCTTCCTTTTACTGTTTTTTGTGATTTTGTTAGGTTTCTCCTCTGTTTAATCCGTCATCTGCAGTGAAACGGATATTAAATAATATTTTTGCATACCAAAGGTAAAGATAGGGACAATAGCTTAGTATCTAGAACAGTAACGAATTTTGTTTATTATGTTTTTGCAAATAGAAAACAAGAGTTTGACCTTAATCAAATCTCACTTCTCAAGTTCCCAAAGAGAACAAATCTTAGTTTTACATCTTCTCTCACAAACTAACATAGTAATAGATGATAGTTAGTGATGCTTACTTGATAATATTTGGAATGCACAAGGAGATGCTATGAAAAGTTCTCAGAGCCTTAATTGTACTAACATGCAAGGGAAGAATTTTACTTAATAATTGTACTAATATGCAAGGGAAGAATTTTACTTATAGTTGTTTGAATTTCTTGAACAAATTGAATAAAAGATTTTATAAGCATTGAAAGCATGTGGACAAATTATAGTTATCAATCAATTGGTATTATCGTAACCTGTGACAGAGTAAAATGTATGATTTGAGGGCAACTTTCGAATATAATTAAGGGAAAATGCTGCGGCTGGTTAAAAGTGTTACAAAAAAAAAAAAAAAAACCTGTAATTTGTTTGATTTGCTATCATTTACTGAAGTCATGCATTATAGCAGGTAAAAATATGAAAGACAAAAAATTAAAAATCAAAACAAATAAAAAAATAAAGTACGAAAGAAATTGCTTTTTCCACAAATGAGAGTACTACATCCAAACGAACTCTTTGATACATTGTCGTACATGCATAAGACAAGGAAATTTTGATACATTGTATACACTAAATAATCCTGTTGGAAATTTTTTTTTTTTTTTTTGCAACTATTTCACCAGGAGCTTACATTTTTCATTTAAATCTGGAAATTAAGAATGGCTGACTGTATAATAGGTCTGAAGTAAAGTCAAGACAAGAAGGAAAGTTGCAGCAAATAAGGCAATGGCGGTCCATGGACTCCTAAAGTTAGTGTAGATGAGTTCAGCTAACCATGTCTTTGCCTTGTTGTTATAATGAGCCTCAATTTCCTTCTTCACATCGTGGAAAATGCTGAGATCGCGCCCCCCAGAAGTGTTGATCTCTTTAAAAACTTTAACCACCTCTTCATCACTGCCTAAGGTTGTGAACAATATCTTTTTTTCTCTCAGCTCTTTCACATCTTTCGGGCTGTCAATCAGTAATCTCATAAACTCAACATATTCTGTGACTACTGGGTCTCCGATGGTACTTGGGCACATTTCGAAGGCAATAAAGTTTGAAAAGAAAATTTTGGTTTGGACGCTAACAAGCCAAATTGGAACTGCAAGAAGTGCATAGAAATAACCTGATTTGAAGTTGACATCCTTCAAAGAACCAGTCTTGCTTGCCCTGAAATGAATTCCCTTGGCCTTTAGATCTATGACTGAACGAAAACAGTGAACGTATTTTTCTATGCTCTCACCATTGTCTTTTCCTTTCCTCCAAGGAAAACATGGCAAATTAGAGATATGCTGGCCAACAAGGCTGCATTTTACTGAATTACCCATGCATTTGAGCCAGCCAAATTGGGATCCGTTGTTAGAGGTAGATTTCAGACTTTGTGGTGTGTCTCTAGAATTAGAGGATTCAGTGACAAGACATTGCCACTTAGCTTCCAAAAGATGAAGTGGAGGATCTTCGTCCCTCCTGCTGGCTATTTCACTCGCTTTAAAATCACCAAACCGAATTTGAGTCAAGAAATCATTAAGCATGTGTTCATATTCTTGTTGCCCATATCTCAAGCACATGAGATGCTTAAGAATCCTGAAGGGGATTTGATTTTCGAGTATATTCAGATCACGATATGCAATTACGATCACAAAGCCACTAAGATGTTGCAAGGTGATACGGTTGTTCTCCGGGATGCCTCTATCTAGTAATATGAGGTTTATTATGAAACATGCATCAAGAAGCATCATTTGTGCAAATGCCGCATTGTCGTATTCCTCTGTAGAACCCTCAATATAGCAATTTCTTGCATAAACAACAAGTTCAAGTACCTGGGAGTGGAAATATCCTTCGTCGTGACCGCTGCCTGCAACGAAAATCTGCAGGGTCGTCTGTTTGAAGTCCTCAGTTGACTGAAACTCCTCTTTGCCATGGTGATAAGGCCCCAGAGAAACCACCAAGGGATCATACTCTTGCTGGTAATTCTTGTTCTGTCTTAACACTGGTGGCACTTTTTGCATTCGACGTCTTGGTGTGCCATCTGTCATTTGCAAATTCTTCTTTGGAATATCAATGTTCACTTCATTTGAAATTTCCATGGAATTCTTTTACATGTCTAGGCAAGTTGATTAGCTGCAAATTCTACCATGTTCATGTTTATAATTTATAATGGTAGAGTTGTCCTAGGAGGTGACAATAGTTAAAGAAAAACTACTGAACAAGCAAAGGATATTTTTTTTCTTTTTTGGTACTAATAGAATGTGGACAAGTTTTGTCTTTTTCATCAAGATTTCACCACCAATCCTTTATACCTTAATGTAAATATACTGGTTCATCAGCATCATCCTTTAAGATGAACTATGTTAAATCGAATGGTTTGCCTCTCAATTAATGCGATTTGCGGTTGCGATCAGTATCAGGGTTAGAATTATTTTTGAGTTGGGACAAAAGTAAGCACCTTGGTTTTCTAAATAAATTTGCAGTAGTTATAACCTTTTTTTGTGGGAACAAGTAGAGCTTTTACTGAAATCAATCACTTATACTTCAGGTAGGACTTCAATTACATCAATAAACACTGAATTTTTACAAGACAAATAACAAATCTGATCAAGAATTCTGAGAGATAAACAAATATTATTGTAAATTAATAAGGTAAATAAGGATATGTTACTTTTGTGATTTTAATAGAATGGGGAAAAGTTCATTTTTTATAGGATTCCACTACCATTTTCCGGGTCCTAAGTTTAAATCACCAATATTTTATACCCACGAAAATAAAGATCAGTCAGCATCTTCCTTTCCCACGTCTCAAGTTAACACCAAGAAGCTTTTGTGCCCCACAAAAATAAAGATCTGCCAGCATCTTCTTTTAAATTGTTACGCTAATTAAATGGTTTGATTTTAAACATTCTTTACAAATGATCTGGTGGGTTGATCAGGAGGAATTCAGTGTCCCTTGAACATGGTTTCAAATTCAAGACTTGTGAATGGACAGACCAGTCGTGAAAAAACTTTCTTTAAAAATAATCAGACGCGCTTAACTCCTAATTTAGTGTAGTACCCAAAAAAAAAAAAAAAAGGTTGTCCTCTTTCTCAATGCCGTCTGGAGTTGCCATGGGTAAATTACGAAATATCTCCTTACATAACCCTTTGTGGTTTATATAAAATATGAAAAAAAAAAGAATCAATGTTCTATCATAAAATATTTTGAGAATATTTTATAGCTGATTTTATTGATGCATAATATTTTGTGACATTGATTGAATTAAATACGTATAATTCAAAATATTTTGTTTATTTTTCATGTTCCATAAAATAACAAGGTGATTATATGATTATAT
Source organism: Mitragyna speciosa (assembly GCA_024721245.1). Classification (NCBI taxonomy): domain Eukaryota; kingdom Viridiplantae; phylum Streptophyta; class Magnoliopsida; order Gentianales; family Rubiaceae; genus Mitragyna; species Mitragyna speciosa. Next base: position 33,602,430 of record CM045553.1, read on the forward strand.
TGAAAGATAAGAGGATTATGTAATCGAAAGCGAAACCATCAGGGGGTGTTTCAAAATTTTACCCTTATTTTTTAGTAGGTTCGAAAATAAACAGTGAAATTTTCTTAATTTTCTTAAGTGAACTTATAATTAAAACATTCACAAATAACAATAGTAATAAATGTATTTTTTAGAAATTAGCGGGGCTTCATAGCTAAATTCAAGTACAATTTTTTTTTTTTTTTGGCCAGCGGGAGTACATGCCCCGCTGGAGATATTGTAGATCTGTCCCGAGTTATGAGCACTGTTAGGATTGAACGGTAGGTATAATTTGATATTTTTGAAGGGGCAGACGGCTTTATATTTTTTAAAAAAAGGGAATAAAATTTCTTGCCAAAATTTTATTTCTGAAGAAGAAATAGTCAAACCAATTCTTGTATGAAGTTGCTATATTTATTTTCATTGTGCGAAAAGATTTTCCTGCAATTGATAAGAAGGCAAGAATGCAACCAAAAGGAAGATAAAATTCAACCGGTGAAAAGTTGAAGTTTGGTTATTAAGAATCTTTAAATCGAACGTATCTCGTTTCACAGAACCTATTCCATTATATCAAAAGTTTCAAATTGGTTCAAAGTTTAAGCATCTCAAAAGTTTCAACCATGGCAGTTAAATATCCCAGTAAGTAAGTATTATATTTATTTCACATATTATTGAAGTTATACATTCTAAAAGAAAATATGAATTAATCTCTATGAAAATTATAAACTTTCATCTTTAGTACTTTTTTTTTTTGGCCAAGTTTCAATAATCTAGCTTACTTCTAATCTATTCTACGGAGATGGTTCAACTGGACTTGGGAGTTAATGGAAACTAAACTACCATTAGATTAGAAGAATCACTATGGTGCTCCTCTGAATTTTTTTAATCAAACTACCTAGGTGGCTTTTGAACCCCAACCTGTGGTAGGGAGAACATAATGAACTCCTCTAACCACCGAGCCAGTTGTTCTGTGGCTCATCTTTAGTACTCTAACCTCCACCACGGTTTATTGTAATACCATACATTACAAGATTAATTCTAGTTTACACCTCTAAAATTTACATCAATTCTCATTTGCATCTCAAAGTTTTATTTGGGATACTACGCATACTAAAATTTTATTATGTCCTACTTTACCCTCTGAAACTCTTTAATCACTCTGTGTGTTTTAACTCATTCTATGTTTTACTCGAAACTTCATAGCCTTCCGACTTTGGCTCACTATTATCTGTGTTCACAAAATTAATTATTTTCTTCCACCACCACCTCTTTATTAAACTTTGTTGAATATGTTGGTGGTCAAGTTATTGAGCTGCCAAAGAATAACGGTGATAGATGGTTTTAGAGAGAAAGAGGGAAGAAGAACCATTGATTTTGTGACTATTGCAGCAAATAGACTAAAATAGGATAGAACAATAAGTTCAGGAAGCAAAGTGCCCTAAGTAAAGTATGTGCAAAATGAGAATTAATATAAAATTTACGGGTGTGAAATATTATTAACCTTATTACAATCAAGGTTTCTTGTAGTTCTCTAGGTAAACCCACAATTTTTTTAAAACTAAATAAATGCTAATTAAACGCTATAATGATTATTCTTTAGTAGCTCTTCGGTTAATTATAACAGCAGTATGGCTGAAAATTCTTGTTTCTGACATACGATAAGACATGGAATTTTAACCCCCATTAATTCTAGAATTTTTTTTCATTCTTATAATTTAGTGGATAAAAATGTAGGTTGAAAGTATTCTCTCAAGGCCATAGTAGTATAAATTGACTTGTAAAATTCGGCTTCATATTCGTTTGTGACTTGTAAATAATTTAGCTATAGAGAACTAAACAGTTAACTTAGTAATTTATTTTTAAGAGGAATTTTACTAATGGTACTCTATCTACAGTTTTGGGTAATTTACATAAGCAAGTTCATCATAGTTATGATATAAATTACAGAGTTTAGTTGGTTACGTAGTTGAAGAATTTTGTAATGAATCACTAAGAGGAATAGTCTAGTATTAGGAGCCTAGACTAAGGGGTAGCCAATTGGCGCTAAAATCCAATTGGTTAATTAACAGTAGTTAGTTAGAAGTGGTTAGATGTTTATGAGTTAGTTCCTAATCCATAAAAGGGAAAATCCTTTCCAAGAGAAGTATGGAAAATAAGTTGTAAAACTTTGCTCATCAATAAAATCTCTTCTATAATTCTCTCTCTAAACCTCCTTTCTTCTCATTATCCTTTCTTATTTCTTTCATTCTTGTTCCCGTTTGGCATTGTAGTTTACCCTTTTCCTTGAGACTATTACAAATTGGTACCAGAGCTATACGCTTCTCAGACTTAAAAGACAATTCACACCATGGCAGAGGAATCCAAATGGAATCCTTCGAAGAACAGCTCAGGAAGCAAGATAGTAGAATCCAGAATTGGATAGAAATTGCAGCTATTGATAAAAAGGCTATGGAAGACAAGATTGAAGTAGCCACTACAGAGATGAGGAACTTCATTAATGGAATGTCTCAACAATTCAACAACCTCCTGCGGACCACATAGAGTGAGAAAGGGATTCTCGACAACCCCAGCAATAGCCAAGAAAAATCTCTAGTAATCACTAGAATTACAGATTCAGGAACCATAGAAGGAGGCCCTAAGCAGTCCAGAAATTTTGGTCCTGCCAATCCCAGAGAATGGGTTAGAAGGGCCCAGAAATACTTCCAACTCTTTCAGATACCAAGTAGTCAATAGGTAGAAGTTGCGGAAATGTATTTGACAGGAAGAGCAGATACTTGGGTTCAAAGTTTCAAGATGGGTAAAGCGAGCTATGAATGGGAAGAGTTCGCTAAAGAATTATGCAGAAGATTTGGTCACATCATGGAGGAAGATGCGGTAGAAGAGTTTAGTAAGCTGCAACAAATCACTACAGTTTTGGCTTATCAAGATAGGTTTGAAGAGCTGAGAGCCATGGTGATGTTGAAAGCCCCGGGATTACCTGAGTCCTTCTATATTGCAAACTTCTTAAGTAGGCTGAACCCGGAATTGAAGGCCACGGTAACAATCCACAAACCAAAAACACTGATGGAGTTTGAAATAGCAAGATTGCAGGAACATGCATTCGAAGCCTTTGCTAAGAAGAACAAATACTCTGTGAAGGGAATCTCCCTTTATAATAGTATGTTGCAAACCAGCAGCATGAATTTCAATGTGCAGCCCATCCAAGAAGTCAACCATAAGAAGGCAATTGGCCCCTCATTCAAGAAGGTTACCTCTGAAAAATTACAGGACAAAAGAGCTAAGGGTTTATGCTTCAAGTGTGGGGATAAGTACGAGCCAGGGCATGTATGTAAAGAGAAAATGGTGCATATGTTGATAGTAGAAGAAGAAGAAATGGGATGTGAAGACAAAGATGTGGCAGAGGAGGAAGGGATGTGAAGACAAAGATGTGGCAGAAGAGAAAATTATAGAATACAAGGACATAAAGAATGGGAAGAATGTGGGATTTTCCACTCACTCCATCGAAGGGAAAGTAACTCACAGCACCCTTAGAGTGAAACGGCAGTTCCAAGGGTAGAACATTATTGTCTTCCTAGATGGAGGGAGTTCTCATAGCTTTGTGCAGCCCAAGGTGATGGAAAAGCATTCCCAACTGATTAGGATATGCCTCCTTTCTCAGTTAAGATGGCAAATAGAGCTTTCTTGATGTGTGTCAGCATGGTTCCAAAATTTACTTGGGAAATGCAAGGTCATCCTTTCACACAGGATGTTTACATTGCAGCAGTCGAACCTTATAATTTGATTCTTGGAGTGGATTGGATGAAATCGTACAATCCTATAACTTTTAATTTTAGGAGCCTCCAATTGAAATTCGATCAACGAGGGAAGCAAGTGGTATTATAAGGTGATGAGAGAACAGAAGAAGTTCAGCTCTATCAGGGAAGAGATGAGTGTCAAGCACTCCATAGGACAATAAAGAAATGTTTGTAAGAGACTTGTATGCTTACTTCTTCTAGTTCCCAAGTAATCATTGAACCAACTGGTCCTATTCAACTCTTACTTGTTGATTACAATGATGCATTTGGAGAACCTAGTACCCTTCCCCTAACAAGAAAATTTGACCACCAGATCATATTTAAACCAGATTCTAAACCTTTCAAGCTTCCCCTATATAGATATTCTCATTTGCACAAAAATGAAATTGAGAAACATATTAAAGAAATGCTTCAAGCTGGTATTATACAACCCAGCCATAGTTCTTTTGCATCTTCAGTGCTTTTAGTTAAAAAGAAAGATAGAACCTAGAGATTTTGTATAGACTATAGGAAGCTAAACACCCTTATAGTTTAAGATAAATTCCCTATCCCTATAATTGATTACCTGCTAGATGAGCTCTTTGGAGCTAAAATTTTCTCCAAAATAGACTTGTGTTCTAGTCATCATCAAATCAGAATAAAACCAATGGATATACCTAAGATAACCTTTAGAACTCACGTAGGCTTATATGAATTTCTTGTCATGCTTTTTGGCTTGACAAATGCACCAGCCACTTTTTAATCACTAATGAGCTCTATTTTTGAGCCATACCTTAGGAAATTTGTCTTGGTATTCTTCGATGACATATTAGTCTATAGTACCAACTTGGATGAACACCTAGGACATCTAAAATTAGTGCTAGATATACTTAGAGCCCACACCCTTTTTGCTAAGTTCTCCAAATGCTCATTTGGACAATCACAAGTAGGGACATGTGGTCACTAGAGAAGGAGGCATGAGTGACCAGCCTAAGGTCGATTGCATGTTGAACTGGCCTGAACCATTTGACTTAAAATCCTTAAGGGGTTTTTTACATCTCACTGGGTATTATAGAAAGTTTGTGAAGGGATACGGTTTGATTGCAAGGCCCCCAACTGAATTGCTTAAGAAGGATTCATTTGAGTGGTCCATACCAACAGCTCAAGCTTGCCAATAGCTGAAAGTAGCAATGAGTACTACACCAATGCTAGCACTTCTAGATTTTTCCAAGGCATTCATTCTAGAGACGGATGCCAGCCATAAAGCCATTAGGGTTGTTCTCATGCAAGAGGGGAGACTATTGGCCTACATGAACCAAACCTTGGGAATCAGAAATTAAGGCTTGTCAATTTATAAGAAGAAATTGTTAGCACTCATAGTTGCTGTCACGAAATGGAAACACTACCTAGTGAGGTCACATTTCATTATAAGAACAGACCATGAAAGTTTAAAACATCTGCTAGCACAAAAGGTGACAACTTCTCTACAACAAAGATGACTATCTAAGCTATTGGGTTTGGATTATGAGATTCAATATCAAAAAGGGAAGGAAAATGTTGTAACAGATGCACTTTCACGAAGGGACGAAGGAAGAGAAATGAAGGCTAAAGAGAGTGGAGAATTATATGCTGTAACCACCATCAAGCCATTGGTTTAGTATAGTGGAGAAGTTCTACATAGGAGATGAATGGGCTAAGAAATGGTTACTAACATTAGCCATAAAGCCTCAGCAGGGAATCTTCAAATATAAGGGCAGAATTTATGTTGAAAACTCCACCGAACTGAGGTCCCAATTGATCTCATGCACGCATGAATTAGTCCTTGGGGGGCACTCTGGATCACTAGGTACTTATCAGAGAATGAAGCATTTTTTTTATGGCTAGGAATGAAGAAGCAAGTCTCTGAGTTTATACAAGGATGTGATGTTTGCAAGCATGTTAAGGCTGAAAATTGTAAAATGCCTGGACTCTTGCAACCACTAACAATTCCCACCCAAGCTTGAAAAGACATTTCGATAGACTTTATAGAAGGATTACCCAACTTGGGAAAGTGATGTTATTTTGGTGGTTGTAGATAGGCTAACCAAGTATGCACATTTCATAGCCTTAACAACTCATTACACTACTAAAACAGTCACTACAAGAAAAATCATCAACAGTGACAACAAAAGTCGTCACTGAAAATTACAAAGTCAGTCACTAATACCTTTTATCGACAAGAAAAAAGTCGTCACTGAGTCGTCACTAAAGGCTTGTCACTAAATATGAATAGTGTCAAAAAAAAGTCGTCACTGGTTCAATGCCTTTTAGTGACAACATTTGTTGTCATTAATGACTTTTCCTACTATGACAACTTCTTTTCTTGTCGGAGAAATTATAACCATTGTTGTCACTACACGAATGTCTATTAGTGACGAGGTTGGTTGTCACTATTACATTAAGTATTCAATGACAACATATGTTGTCACTATACGGGTGCTTATTAGTGATGACATCTGTTGTCACTATTGCATTAAGTATTCAATGACAACTTGTGTTGTCACTATATGAGTCCTTATCAGTGACAACATTGATCGTCACTGTTAGATTAAATGTTCAATGACAACTTATGTTATCACTGTACGTATCCTTATCAGTGACGACAATTGTCGTCACTGTTACATTGGCCATTTATTGATAACTTATGTTGTCACTATACAAGCCCTTATCAGTGACAACAACGATCGTCACTGTTAGATTAAATATTCAATGACAACTTATATTGTCACTGTACATGCCCTTATCAGTGACGACAATTGTCGTCATTATTACATTAGCCATTTATTGACAACTTATGTTGTCACTAATGTTTTTATTAAATTCACTATTTAATATTCAATGACAAGAATTGTTGTCGCTAATGAACTCTTTAATGACAACCTTGGTTGTCAATAAAACTTTATCTATTGTAATTGTATGCAATGACATATTTAATGACCTATTAATTTAATTGTCATTGTAATTATTATTTTTGCACCTGACAAAAATCAATATATATATAATATCAAATCCCATAATCCTGTTACAATTATTGGATTGAATTTCAAGTCAATCACAATATAATCAATAACAATGTTTATAAAGTAGCCATCCTTTTCATTTCCCAAAATAATATTCAAAACTGTACAAAAAGCGTCTGAACATACAAAAATCTACCCAAATGCTCTATAGCATTACAAAATAATCTTAAGTTAATTTACATATCTCAAAAACCATCTTCACGAAAGCAACTAAAGTAAGAAATAAAAGATAACTTTAGATGTCCTTGTTGTCAACCAACATATTCAAACTGTCTTCCTGTCAAATGAAGCTAGTTAGCTCCACGAACCTTGTCACAACCTGCTTTCCATCTTCTCATTGAGCATTGAAGTCACTGCATGGAGCTATAGGAGCATTTATATCACTGCTTAACAACAAAATTCAAAATGAGACCTTATAAATTCAAAACCATTTAAAGAGGACAAGAAGGAAAAATAAGACAAAATAAAAAAATATAGTGATTGAAAATAATGTCAGGCCAAATGTTGATGTTACTCCTTGAGAATTAACACCTTCAGAAAAAAACTTGTCCAGCAATCCAAGAGAAAAAGAGACCCTAATAAAAAAAGTTAACGTGCAGCAATTTAGTGTGTAAAGATTTCATAGTCCTTTACTATAATAATATGGTTAAGCTGAAGTACAACTCAAGTTGTAAATCGCACATTCGAGCAACATCTATACATGCAAGTTAACTGTTGATAATGACCTTATAACTTGACATGATTATTTCATTAATTTTTATAAATTTTAAGTGAGTGAATGCCATTGAAATATTAATTTTAATCATTAATTAAGCTAAAATGGAAAATATTAAAAATATAATTTTTTTTGACACAGTACTAAAAACTTTTGTTTTTTTTTTTAACACAATAGTTCCTATCAACTCCAATTTGTATTTCATAAACAACTTGTGCAACCATAGACTGAACTTATAAAACAATTGCTTATGCTTGGATCACATGTGATGTAGTAATTGGAATTTGCAACCAATGCCAATTTTGCGAAGTCAAACAACACCGAAGTACATAATCTCCAAATTGAATGCAAAAGGTAGCATTTCCTTTTCAAACATTAGAAATATAAGCTAACTGCTTCTTGTACATGTGGCACAACCATCTGAAGTCCTAAAATTAACAAAAGACTATGGACTAGAGAGGAGAATTGATTCTTATTAAAGCTCAGTCAACATATGGGAATAGATGGGCTGAAATTGTAAAATGTCTCAACGGAAGATACATATGGTATTGAGAGGCTTCTCTTCATTAGTGCAAAACTCAATCAGTATTATTGTTTCTCATGTGCACTATGATTTGAGATGGTTATTGGCAACGTCTTTCTTTATTGGCCAGTGATTATTAAAGTTTTTTCTATCAGTCATTATTAGATATACACCTTCATTGCTTGTGAAGTGTAGCAATTTGTATGGACTTGCATTAATTTCCTTTGCAAGACTTGGATCAGAGTTGAACGTGTCTTCTCTCCCTCCCCCCTCTTAATATATTTTTTTACCTTTCACTTGTCTAAAGAGGTTAAAATTCTACCCAAGATATTTTTCCTTATCAATTTTCTTAATACGTGTCTATAACGGATCTATGAATAAGCGAGGCATCAAACAAACTAAAGGGCATGACTAAAAACTCATGCTATAGGCCATGATCGGCACGTAGTCTGATGTGGAATAATCCATCAAAGAATAACCTGACATATTTTGGCATTCAATCTGTTATTTTTTTTGGCACATAAATGCAAAGAATTGGAAATGATTATATATAAATATCAATCCCAAACTAGGATCTTACTAAAATATATATTGTTTAAATATGGATGTCCTAGTTTTTCTCCATATTTTAATTTAATGTCATAACCTCTTTCAGTCTATATAGTATAGAGAAGGAAGCAAAAGTTTACTTTAAAACTTTCCAATTCAAGGGGATTGGACAAAATTTTGGAATAGAAAAAAAGTAGGACATAAGTCTAATACCAAAGGTGTAATTTACTAAAGTAGAACCATTTTAATTTTCCATCAGGAGAAGTATTTTATCTTAGACAAAAGGCTAAGATTGAAGGAAATCACACTCACAAAAATCTGATTTCCTTTTTTGGTACATTACTAAATTTAATAAAATGAAAATGCAACTTCTGGGGTAGAAAGTAGAAAAGTAATTCATAATCATAGAAATACATTAAACTGACAATCTAATTATGACATTGCCTTTCTACTCATCACATGTAACATAGAGAAGCTTCTGAAGATACAACTGATAAGTAGCAGTGCCATCTTTATATTAAATCCAATGGAAGAATTTGAAATTTACTCTGTAGTTGATGGAGATAATTATCCTCACCTTTATTACAGAGAATCTGTCAGGTTTTACTTCGAATTTAGCTGTTCTTTCTATGACTGTTTCCAGTAAGATCCTCATCTTGTGGTTATATCCGATCAGAGTAACCTGGAAAGGAAGAAAGAGAATATTAAAGAAAAATGAACAAAAAGTTCTGTAATCTGTCTTTTGATCAAGAGGAATACATATTACTCAAAATTTATTACACAGAGAAGCTGTTTAATAAAATCTGATTATACTTCAGGAAGCTTTGAGGTAGCTTGTCCCACCCAATCCCCCCTACATATATTTTCAGCAAATGAAATGCCTGTCACGGGTTCCCTTAAAGCCTACCTATTTTTTATTTACAGACAGAATCTCCCGGAACAAGGTGGAAAACATTGTTCTTTGCACAATACTCGTTGGTAAACAAGATCCAGAATCTTGAAATATTGTAACATGGACAGAAAGTGGGAATAAGTACCTGAAAGCCATCATAATGGTTGGCTATTCCATAGTAAAGACCAGCAACATTAGCATAATAAGCTGAAAGACAAAAAGTAAAAGAGTAAGTAGATTTTGTTCATTTATGATCCATTAGTTAACATAGCAATGCATATATTCCTTTTATTTCTTCAATTTTTGTTATTTTGAGATTGATTGATCCTTTTGTCTCACGCACCATAGTACTTCAAATATTCGAATACCAGCAAAAAAGAAAGAAATGTGACAACTTTAATCTTTGATCCCAAAGAGGGTATAGCTTGCTTCCAATCTCTATGCCCTCAAGACTTACCATATTCATTCAAGTAGTCCATCACCAGACGTGAAAAAATGCTGGTAAGGACTACTGATTTAGGAGAAACTCTCGAGTGTGGACAGTTGAAATCTATCTTAACATATGCCTTTGGAAAGGAAAATGCTGTATCAGATTTGTACCATAACCTTGAATACGGTGATTTCCTCAAGAGGACTGGAGCACCTGTCTGTTGCACTAATTAGATTTACCAGGAACTAGAAGGACAAATTACTAAGTGAGTTATGGAATTGGCAATACCTTCTCTGCTACATTTTTGATAGATAAATCAGTAGGAATGAACAAATTTGGAACAGGTAGATTCAGTTGATTCTCAGAAACTCTTTTCACCCATTGCTACAGACCAATTTACAACAATCTTAAAAGATCATTTATACTTTTCGGGGATTATTTTAGGATTTAAATATGAGAAAGTAGAGCATTTTTTGTAACAGAGATAACCAATAATTTACCTGTATCTCAGAACTGGTAATTTTCTCGACAGAAAATGAAGTTCCATACCAGGGGTCAAACAAGTCAGTGCCTCCCTCAAATTTTTTTGATTCCCAGGAAATTCTAGGGAGAAAAAGTTTATTGTGAACTGCTAGGGAATAATTCAATAGAAATAATATGATAAAAGCCACAACAACAATAAGCTGAAAATAAAACAATAATGCTGTCCCAAACAGAAAGCATATTGTTAAGTTCCAAAAACAGCTTTCAAACTCCATAATGATCCATAACTGAGCATATGGATTTGTATGAAGACTTCAAACAAGTGTTTCTACTACAACATGAACATGGATTGTTAGCAGAAGCATCCCTAATACCATAGCCAAACAATTCTAAACCTGATTGAAGCCAGCCATACTTAGACTAAAAAGAATGCCTTGTCATGTATGTTCGGCATTTTACATATTTTTGAAAATCATGGAATTAACGGAAGAAAAGTCTAATGTATATTTACTGGGTTTTCAGCAACAAATATGACTTTAGCAGGGATGAAACTGCTATAGAACATCTCAAAAGTTTTATAAAATGAACATCAATAGTTTCTCAAGATTTTCCTGACACTCATCAGGGATAGACAACATGAGATTGATCACGTTTACGATGAACAATAGTTTTAAGTATAAATACAACCAGCCTGTGACATTATTTACAAAAGACCATTCTTTTTTTTTTTCCCTTTATTTCTCTTTGGTACAAACTGCAATAAAAAGGAAAGATGTCACTATAAAATTTCATATTTTATTGCCAACATATACAAGCGAATGAGATTGTTAGTGTTGATAAGTTGGTTTTCTGACAAGCAGTAAAACTCACATTGCATTATTTGAGTTGAGCTCATTCAATACCAAATGAATAATGTCTGGCCTGAACTCTGAAGGCAAGGCGCCCAACAACCAATCTTCTGGGGGATATAACATCCAGTAAATATTTTTTTCCAATAATGAGTAGGTAATAACATACAAAACAGTCACAGCAATTTTAGCATTCACATTAAGGATGCAAAATAGTTTGCTCCAGTAGCAAATAAATGACAAACTCGATAAATAACTAGACTATTTTGAAAGTATTGCAACCTATATATATATATATAGAGAGAGAGAGAGAGAGAGAGAGAGAGAGTAGATAAATGACAACTTTTGTATCCAAACAAACAAATCATCATATATGCCCCTATATTAATAATGTGTTTTCTTTTAACAAACAAGCTTAAATATACACAGTTTCACAATATAATCTTGCCAAAAAGTTGCACACTTGTTGTGACGCAAATGAAAAGATTCACCCCTTCGAATAGAACTTCACCAGTACCTGCAAGAGTAGTGCATATTTTTATTCCATAAAAATTAGAGGTCAGAATTCAACTTGACTGAAGAAGTCTAATTCTATTCTAATTCCATTTGCCAAAAACCAGATTTTGTCAAAAAGCTTAACAAAAAGAATTTTTATATCTCTCGTGACCTTGAACGCACCTATTAGTGGTGTAAGCCCACATCTATTGCTTTCGTAATTGCCAATGCCAATGAGAACAACCGCGTGGAATGAGTAAACAGCCCTCTTAATTAATTATTCCATTCGAAAAAAGTTAAACAGGATCCCACTACAGATTTATTAACAAATAATATTTATCTGACTGGTCCCATTAGTTGGCATTTAGCAACATATATCATTTGTTTATTCGAGCCCTGAACATTGAAGAGAATAATAAATTAATTAGCATAAATTCGAGCCATATATTATCTTTGCTTTTACTATATTATCAGAATGGCCATAAACTCTCAATTCCTGTTGATTTTAACAGCTTAAAAAACATAGATTACTAGTGGTCTTTCCACGTGTAGTTAAGTTGAAACTCAAGGATTTCTATTGGTTTTCTAATAGATGGATATAAATGTCACTGATCCAGAAGAAACTAAACTTGAGAAATATATCTTCTCAAACTTAAGAAACCAAAATCAAAGATGTGCATACAGCAAGCAAGGAGCAGAAACTGACAGAACAGAAGCACAAATTGAAGGGAAAAAATAACAATAAGTTTTGTTAGGCAGTCATTAACACGAAGGCATGCAAGACTCCAGAGCATACAAGAAGATGAGGCATGAAGTCCCAGGAAACAAGCTTGTGACTAGTGATGAATGCAGGTAGAGGTTTCACCTATAATTCATTCAAAATCCTTATTTTTTATTTTATAACAAATTATAAAAGAAAAACCAGGACTGAAAAGATATTATCATAAAGTTTAGACAGTTTCCTACTTTCCATTAAATGTTGCGAGACTGCTGCATATCAAGGAAACAAATTCATCAGCTTGCATCAAACAATCACAAATAAATGAAGTTTGTAATGCCAGATGGTAAGTTTCATTTAACAGGTACTGACGTGTTAGCAACTGGTTTGAAGAATGATTCTATAGGACTTGCCCTCAGGACCAGGCATGGAAAAGATTAAAAGCTCAAAGTTATCAAGGGGGCAAGTAAGTTCCTTGTACAACTGCAGAACAAAATACAACATAAGTTTAGGATGGATCAAAGGATTTTAGACATATCATGCCAAAGAGAGATTTTAGAGGTAAAAATATTGGACATGACCATAAATACAATTCCTTGTCAACAAATTCTCATACATTCTATGTCTAGCACTTGCAAAAGTCTTCATAAAAGGACAAAGATGCATGGTACTAAAAACTCTTTACCTATTTGTGAACGTAACAAGTCAAATTTGGAAAAATTGAACCCTTACTTCTAATCCACCTCAACCAATGCTTGCAGGAAGGGTTCATACTTTGGCACATGGTCATGGTGATAAACAGGTTCTAGGAATAGAAGAATCTAGAAAAAGAAAATTTCATCGACGCATTGCTTCAACTCATAAATTTTTTCCCAAAAGTACCTAATAGGTAGGGGGAAATTAAAGTGTCATAAGATTCATCACAAGATATTACTGATTATAGTTTTGGAACTAATGTTAATTAGTTTTTTTAAATTTCTATACGGACCATAAAACTATTTCAGTAACTACATAGCTAGGGAATGATTATTTTAGAGTTTAAGTACTTAACAAATCAGACTTCTAGATTGTCCTAATTATTTATTACAAGACGCCAAATCAATATATTATTCTAGTCATCAGAGCCCGTATGAGTCCATATGAATCAATGAAACCAAAATTACATTTCCTGCAATGCATATTTCTTTTCCTTATAGTGAAACGACAGGTGTGCAATCCAATGACCTGATATTGTGCATTGATAAAATCCTTGTAAAGTTAATTGACTACCAGTGGAGGTCCAGCTTACTTCTCATAAACAATTTTCCAGTTTTCCATTTACTGTGATTACTTCTCGTAAGCTTTTAATCTGATTTTATTCCGTGATAGCAAACTAAGTTTTACCTTTATTTATTTCCTTTGTTTATTTATCCGAGTTATTCAGAAGAAAAATTTTTGGGTATGATACTAATCATCCAACTATTACTGGTGGGGATATGAGAAACTAATTGTACGTGCAAAAAAAAAAAGAAAAAAAAAGGTATTAAGAGCTAGGTCTTACATTCTAAATTTGGAAGTTCTTGTTTGAGAACATCAAATCCCACCCTTCCAACTTCTTCTCTTACTACGGCCAGCTCCTATCACCCAAAGAGCTTAGCCATTTTGATCAAGAGCACACCCACAACCAACTCTGATGAAGGATCGATCAGCCCATCTAACGGGCACAGCTGGACAACTCAAGATTCTCTGCAAGTTGTGGAATTTGGAAGAGGTAAAGGTTATGGATTTTGGAAGTGAATACGAAAGAGAGAGGAAGAGAGAAACGGGAAAGAAGGCCGAGGAAGGCAGGAAGGGGGGAATCTGGTAGGGAGAGGGGGCAATTTGATTTTTGGTGAAAATTTTTGGGGGGAGGGCGGACAGATTGAGGAGGCCAAAGTAAAGGTAACCTGGCCTTTAGTCCAGAGAAAAGAGCTTGACTTAGAGACTAGAATTCAAGACTTAGTAAATTTTATCATCCATTAGTTTCTCTTAAGGCAACCAAAAAAAATGATATAAACTAACCATTGGAAATTGTATTTATTCTCTTGAAAACTAAAGCTTACGAAAATCAAATGCACATTCTCAATGTAATTTTATCTACAATAACTTGATTAATATGAAAATCAAAAAGTAGTCTCATTTTCTTAATTGAAATTCACACAAATTAGAAATTTTGTTTATATTTATCTTGTTAATTGTTTCATTTGATAGGAAAAAAAACCGTACAAGTTTAATGTTAATTTTTAGAACTACTTAAATATATATGAAGAAAAAAGATAATTCTTTATGTTTTGCATATAATATATTTTTTACTTTATTTTAATATTTCATTTTAGGCATGCAATAACATTTCTTTGAATTGACGTATCTAATTAATCAAAGTCAAAAAATATCATTATAAGTATTTAGATCACATATGCATTGCAAGGTCAACATTAGCTTGGGCATTCTCTCTTTTAATACAAACAAAAATTAAAAAAAAATACATAGTTACAATTTACATCTTCAAATTATTCGGAACTACTTTTAGGCTCCATTCTGTCTTTTAATTGTTTTTCTTTCAATTAAAAAGGTAACATTTCATTGGAGTTTCGTATTTTGTATTTATGAGATTTTTATTGTATAGGTGAGAGATTTCACATATTTACATAGAAGAACAAAAAATGCTTAATTTTGATGAAACTATACTAATATTCTATAAAAATGTCGTAAAATTGAGACCTTAAAGAACATTTTTTTTAAATAAAACAATGAATTTAAAACCTTATTATTTTTTAAATATTAAATCAAATTGAATTAAACAATCACATGAATTGAGCCCTTAACGAATAGTTTGGGCATGATTTGTTAATGGCTCAATTTGAATTTTAGTTTTTCCAAGCTCGAAAAAAATTAAGATTCAATTATATTATCAAATTGAATTCGAGCTTATACATATTCAGCTCAACAAGGCTTCGAATTATTTTTTAATAATTTTTTGTTTAATAATTTTTCATTTAATATATAATAACTATTTTACATAAAATAATATAGTTATATAAAAATACATATTTTATTAATTAAATAATACAAAAAATTAAAAATAAAAAACTCGAGGTTTCGAATTGAACTCGAACCTATCGAGTGCAAAATTGAATTGCTCGAGCCTAAATTTTAAACTCGTATTTAACTCAAACTCGAATCCGAATTCGAAATCAAATTTTCGAATCAAACCTGACAGCATCAAATTCGATTCATTTAATTTACAGCTCTACACATACACCAACATTAACAAAATAATTTAAAAACTAACTATTTGACATCAAACAATGACACAAGAACACAAGAATTATAACTTACACAAGTTGGACAACGTAATTAAGGAGCAATTACAACAAAAAACAAAGACTACCATCATGAACTTGGGTTTTTTTTTTTAAAAATACAATCAACGCCAACTTGTGGATATTGTCAGTGAAAAGCTTTTCTCATAATAGTGTTTCTATTTAGTGACAACAACTGTTGTCACTATCATGATAGGTATAACTTGCAAATTATAGTGAATATTAAGTGACAACAATTGTTGTCACTATCTCATTTTAGATTCAACGCACTTACGGCATTTTGAAAGAGTGCACATTCAGTGACAATAATTGTTGTCAATAATTAGCCAAACATAGGGTGCACAATTTACTGACGACAATTGTTGTCACTAATATGTTAAAACAGCAATTCTATTTAGTGATGACAGCTATTGTCACTATCATGATAGGTATAATTTGCACATTATTAGTGAACATTTTGTGACGACACATGTCGTCACTATCTCATATTGTAGAGTTTTTAGAGAATAGTGCATATTCAGTGACAATAGTGGTTGTCACTATTTAGCCAAACAAGGGTACACGTTTAGTGACGAAGATGTTGTCACTAACTGGAAAAATACATTTTAAATGTGAAAAATATATTGTGTATTTAGTGACAACAAATTTTGTCACTACCTATGGGCACATATATGGCATTCATTTAGTGACGACTATGATTGTCACTACCTTAATAGATATATATCAGTGACAACTTATTAATGTTGTCAGAAAATAGCGTTAATTCAGTGACAACTTACCTTGTCACTACTTCAATGGACATATTTTAGTGGCAACTTAAAAAATGTTGTCACTAACGTGTGATGAGTTAGTGACAACTTGTACCACTTGTCAGTAATGAGAATGGGCGCCTTTTGCCGGGAAGTAATTAATGACGACATTTACTTGTTGTCACTGACAAGTACACTTCATATATGTTAGTTGTGACAAGATCATTTGTTGTCACTAAAATGGGTATTCTGTGACAATTTTTTTTTTGTCACTAATAATCATTTTTCTTGTAGTGAGTAGCCCAAGCTTTCTTTGAAGGAGTACATAAGCTACATGGGTTACCAGCTATTATAGTGACTGATAGGGACAAAGTCTTCACGAGTTTGTTTTGGCAAGAACTTTTTAATAAGCTGGGTATCCAGCTACACTTGTCAACTGCATACCACCCCTAATCGGATGGACAGACAGAAAGACTCAACAGGTGTTTGGAGACGAATCTAAGAAGCATATGTTTTGACCAACCTCATAAGTGGAAGACATTCTTAGCTGCTGCGGAATGGTGGTACAACACCAATTTCCACAACAGTTTGGGCATGACCCCTTTTTAGGTCTTATATGGCTATGCTCCAAGCCAAATAGGTCTGTTCACAGAGGATCAACTGTCGTTGCAGTTGAGGATTGGATACAGGAAAGACAGAAACGGAACACGCTACTCAAGGATAACCTCACCAAAGCTCAGAACAAAATGAAACAGGCAGCAGATGCTGACAGAAGTGATGGAACTTTTGTAGTAGGGAACACAGCATACTTGAAGCTACAACCATATAAGCAAGGTTCAGTAGCAGTCAGAAGAAGTTTGAAGTTAGCCGCTAAATATTGTAGACCTTTTAAAGTGATAAGAAAGATAGGGACTGCAGCTTATGAACTAGAGTTACCAACAGGTTCATAGATTCATCCGGTATTTCATGTATCACTGATGAAAATATCAACCAATGGGGCACCTGTCACCAAGTTGCCTCAGATGACGAAGGCAGGACAAGTAAAGGTTGCTCCAATGAGTGTGCTGAAAAGAAGAATGATCAAACATAACAATAAAGCAATAGAGCAAGCGCTGATTCAGTGGACTAACTTGTCACCAGATGATGCTACTTGGGAAGACTGGATTCACGTTCACTCAAAATTTCCTGAATTGGATCCTAGGGATTAGGATTCTTAGGGGACGGGGAGTTGTAATGAATCACTAAGAGGAATGGTCTAGTATCAGGAGCCTAGACTAAGGGGTAGCCAGTTGGTGCCAAAATCCAATTGGGTACTTAACAGTAGTTAGTTAGAAGTGGTTAGACGGTTATGAGTTAGTTACTAATCCATAAAAGGGGAAATCCTTTCCAGGAGAAGTATGAAAAATAAGTTGTAAAACTTTTCTCATCAATAAAATCTCTTCTCTAATTCTGTCTCTAAACGTCCTTCCTTCTCATCATCCTTTCTTATTTCTTTCATTCTTGTTCCAGTTTGGCATTGTAGTTTACCCTTTTCCTTCAGACCATTACAAATTTCAACGGCATTATTAGCTAGTCATTAATTTAATGAAAGACAAGAACTAAATTCGAGGCACCAAACCTTACAAATATGTCTAGTTTTCCTTTGCAAGGAATTGCATAATGTGTCGAAGGCTGGATATATATTGTGGCCGTTTTTAGTCTCAAAATGTTCCCTACGTCATGTGCACATAGTGTTATTGGCAAAAATGGATCGATTATATTTTCAATCAAAATGAAATCATATGGTAAACAAAGAATTCTTCTCTGTTAAAAATGATCAAATTCAGTCAATGAAAAATGAATAATAGTAAAAAAAATTCTTTCGCATTAAAAATGCAGTATTAATTAACTCTACCTACTATAAATTGGACCTAATTAAGAAACTTGAGATATGGTGTGACACTTTTAGCAAAAAGCAATAAAAGATAAACAAGATTTAGTGATAACATTTTAAAATGAAAGTATTAAAACAAAGTCAATAAAAGTAGCGACCATTTTTGCAATTTGCCTTAATAGTTTGAGGAACAAATAAGTACGACAGATAGGCTTTGTCTTAAAGTAAATAATGGCACAGTTACACTGTATTAAAATATTAATCTATACATACATATATATACACACACACACACCAATTTGCTTGGCTTATTAATGAATAGTGATTGAGTGATCAACTTATTAATCCTAAAAAAATTCTAATGAAATACAATATATTGAAATGGATGATGAATTTGCCTAATTTTAACTTGGGTGATCTTCCTTCGAACAATAAAACATTGACGTCTTACAATAAGTATTTGATATTGTTTTTGATCATAAGTTGAAATTTATTTGATCTCTCACCAATCGAAGTAAAAATAAGCACACCCAGTAATCATAGTCAGTTCACAAATAAACCAAATGATTTCAGTTTGGTTTTTCCATTTTTCGTTTATATGAAAAAAAAGGGTAATTGGTTTGATTTCAAGTCATACTTTAAATCAAAAAACGATAAAATGAAAAAAAAAAATTAAAGACAAATAAAGCATGAACAGAGTTGCTTTTTCCACAAATAAGTAGGATACAAATTTAAAGAGTACAACATGTAAGGAAACTTTGATACCTTGTATACACTACATCGAAAATTATTTTTTTGCAACTATTTCACCAGTAGCTTACATTTTTCATTCAAATCTGGAAATTAAAATGGCCTGACTGTATAATAGGTCTGCAAAAAAGTCAAGACAAGGAGGAAAGTTGCAGCAAATAAGGCAATGGCAGTCCATGGACTCCTAAAGTAAGTGTAGAAGAGTTCAGCTAACCATGTCTTTGCCTTGTTATTATAGTGAGCCTCAATTTCCTCCTTCACGTTTTGGAAAGTGCCGAAATGGCTCGTGCCGTGAGTGTTGATCCCTTTAAAAACTTTTACCACCTCTTCATCACTGGCTAAGGTTGAGAACAATATCCTTTTTTCTCTCAGTTCTTTCACATCTTTTGGGTTGTCAATCAGTGATCTCATAAACTTAATATATTCTGAGACTACTGGGGCATTGATGGCACCTGGGCACTTTTCGTAGGCAATTAAGTTTGAAAAGAAATGTTTGGCTCGGGAGCTAACATAGATAGTTGGAAGTTCAAGTAGTGCATAGAAATAACCTGATTTGAACTTGACGTCCATGAAAGAACTAGTCTTGCTTGGCCGGAAATGAATTCCCTTTGCCTTTAGATCTGTGGCTGAACGAAAACAGTATTTGTATTTCTCTATGCTCTCATCATTGTCTTTTCCTTTCCTCCTTGGAAAACATGGCAAATTAGAGATACGCTGGCAAAGAAGGCTGCATTTTACAGAATTACCCATGCGTGTGAGCCAACCAGATTGTGGACTTTGTGGTGTTGCTGGTTTGTCTTTAGAATTAGAGGACTCAGTGAAACGAGCTTTCCACTTAGCTTCTAAAAGATGAAGTGGAAGATCTTCGTCCCTCCTGCTGGCTATTTCACTGGCCTTACGCACCTCAGAATGGAATGGAATCAATAACTTGATAAGCATCTCTTCAGCTCGTTGTTTCCCATATTTCAAGCACATCAGATGCTTAAGAATCCTGAAGGGGATTTGATTTTCGAGTACATTCATATCACGTAGTGCAATTCCAACCACAAAGCTACCAAGATGTTGATGGGTGATATTGCGGTTCTCCTCGAAGCTTAATTTTATTAATATGAGGTTTATGATGAAACAAGCATCAAGAAGCATCATTTGTGCAAATGCTGCATCGTCGTATTTTTCTGTAGAACCCTCAATATAGCAATTTCTAGCATAATCGACATGTTTATGTACCTGGGAGTAGAAAAATCCTGCGTCCCGACCGCTACCTGCAACGAACATCTGCAGGGTCGTCAGTTTGAAGTGTTCAGCTGATTGAAGCTCCTTTTTGCCATGATGATAAGGCCCCAGAGAAACCACCAAGGGATCGTAGTCTTGCTGGTAATTCTTGCCCTGTCTTAAAACTGGTGGCACCTTTTGCATTCGACGGTCAGGATACTGGTTTCCACTTAGTGTGCCATCGCCAATTTGATTCTCTGGAATGTCGATGTTTACTGCATCATTTACGAAAGTCTGAGATTGTTCTTCATTTGGAGTTTCCATAGTATTCTCATAGATGTCTAGGCCAGTTAATTAGTTGCAAATTCTACCAATTCATATTTATAATGGGGGAGTTGTCGTAGGAAGTGACAATATATAAAGAATAACCACTGAGCAA
This sequence comes from Mitragyna speciosa, assembly GCA_024721245.1. Taxonomy (NCBI): domain Eukaryota; kingdom Viridiplantae; phylum Streptophyta; class Magnoliopsida; order Gentianales; family Rubiaceae; genus Mitragyna; species Mitragyna speciosa. The sequence goes on from CM045553.1 coordinate 33,623,297, forward strand.
GCAAAGGATATTATTTTTTTTGGTACTAATATAATGGGGACAAGTTTTGTCTTTTTCATCAGGATTTCACCACCAAACTTTTATACCTTACGTAAGTGCAGATCCATCCATCAGCATCATCCTTTAAGATGTACTATGTTAAATTGAATGGTTTGCCTCTCAGTTAATGCGATTTGGAGTTGCGACCAGTGACGGATAGAATTATTTTTGAGTTGGGGAAAAGTAAGTAGTAAAATTTGGAAAGTTTTCTAAATAAATTTGCAATAGTTATAACCTTTTTATTTAATTTTTTTTGGGAACAAGCAGAAATTTTTAATAATACTGAAATCAATCACTTCTGCTCCAGGTAGGATATCAATTACATCAATAAACACTGAACATTTACGAGACAAATGACTAATCTAATCAGGGATTCTGAGCGATAAACAAATTGTATTACTGTAAATCAACAAGATAAATAAGGATATATTACCTTTGTGAATTAATGGAATGGGGAAAAGTTTTGTGCTTTTTATAGGATTCCACTGCCTTTTCCATGTTCTAAGTTAAAACCACCAATTTTTGATACCCACGAAAATAAAGATTCGTCAGCATCTTCCTTTCCCATGTCCTCAAGTTAAAACCACCGAATTTTTGCACCCCACAAAACTAAAGATCCGTCAACATCTTCCTTTAAGTTTTTATGCTAACTTAGATGGCTTGGTTTTAAACTTCCTTTACCAGTGATCTGCCGGGTTGATCAGGAGGAGTTCAGTGTCCCTTAAGCATGGTTTCGAATTCAAAACTTGTGAATGGAGATAGTGTAGATCTGCCCCAGGCTACGAGCATTGTTAGGCTTGAGCGCCAGGTATAGTTTGATATTTTTGATGGGGTAGACAACTTAATCTATATTTTTTAACGCTAGTGGAATAAAGTTTCTTGCCAAAATTTTGTTTCTGAAGAAGAAATAGTCAAACCCTTGTATGAAATTGCTATATCTATTTTCATTGTGCCAAGGATTTTCATGCATTTCACAAGTAGGCAAGGATGCAACCAAAAGGAAGATAAATTCTAGCAATGAAAACTTGAAGTTTGGTTATTAAGAATGTTCAAATCAAAAGTATCCCGTTTCATTGAACCTATTCTATTATATTAAAATTTTCAAATTAATTAGTTCAAAGTTTAAGCACCTCCAAAGTTCCAAACATGAGAGTTAAATATCCCTCTTAAGTACGTACAATATTTATTTCACATAATATTGAAGCAATACATTCTAAAAAGAAAGTATGAATTAATCTCTATGAAAAATATAAACTTGTAGAACTCTAACCTCCACCACGGTTTATGGTAATTCCATAAATTACAGGGTTAATTCTACTTTGCACCTCTCAATTTTACATCAATTCTCACTTGCATCTCAAAATTTAATTTGGGATACCGTGCATACTAAACGTTTATTATGTCCTAGTTTACACTTTACAACGCTTTATTTTATCTTGCTTTGCATATTTAACTCATCCTATATTTTGCTTGAAACTTCATGGCCTTTGCATCCTGGCTCAATTATTATTTGCATTTACAAAATTAATGACTCTCTCCCCCTCCCCTCTCCCCCCCCCCCCCCCCCCGGCAAACAAAAACCACCACCACCTTTTTGTTAAAGTCTGTTGAATATGTTGGTGGTCAGCTGCCAAAGAATAATGGTGGTAGATGGTTTTAGAGAGGAAGAGGAAAGAAGAACCATTGATTTTGTGACTGCTATCAGCAAATGGACTAAAATAGGATAGAATAACAAGTTAAGGAAGCAAAGTGTCCTAAGTGAAGTTTGTGCAAATGAGAATTAATATAAATTTAAGGGTGTCAAATAATATTAACCCTAAGGGATAATTTTAAAAATTTGCCTTGAGATTTTTGACAATTTCACCTAGCACTCTCGAAATTTGAAAACTTACACTAACCTCCCTTCTATTTAGTGTTTGGATAACAAAGGGTTGATGTAAGCAAAAATTCCTAATTAAAATCCTAAACTACCCTTATTGCCAAAAAAATAAAAAGACAATTCCAATGGTTTTCTGTACACCATTATTGCCACTGCTGGCCACCCCACCACCACAACCACAGCAGTTGTTCCCACCATACCACCAACAATGAAAATCCACCATTTTTATCAAATGAAAATAATTGAACACCCCATACCACCATTTTTATCAAGTTTGAATCCACCATTTTTGTCAAATGAAAATCATTGAACACCCCATACCACCATTATCGCCTCCAAATACGCCTCATCCCTCATCCAAGACCCAAAACTCTTTATCCTTTTCAATTCAAAACCAATGGTATATGCCTTCCAAAAATAATATTCCTACCACAAAAATTTCACATTCAAGACTTAAAATTCTTTTTCAAATTTCTAACCCAGAACCATCGTATGGGCCATCCAAAAATAATGCTCCTACTTCTAAAAAAATTTCACAATTCCATTACAATAAATAATACAAATATATTTACAGCGGTGTGCTCTTTACCGTTGCCGCTGCCGTGCTGCTCCATCACATCTCTGTGCCTACTATTCAACAGAAACTTAAGCAATCAAACAAAAAAAAAACCAAATTTGTGTTTGCCATTTTTGTAAAAAAAAAAAAAAAAAATCTTGAAGTTCTCTTTTTACCGCCACCGCCAGTGCATCACCACCACAACTACATCCTCATTGGTCAACAAAATTTGATCCACCACCAACTCCATCCCCTTTAACCATCACCATCACCATCACCATCACCAAAGCAATTAGAAAAATAGAAAACCAAAATTCATACCACCTGAACCATCACCAGTAACACCACCATAATATAACAATTCCATCTCTATCAATCATCACACCACAAACAACCATAGAGGCAAATAAAAATCTTTGGAGACTCTACACCACCATTACCGCTATCACCTATCTCATTTCCAAATCAGAAGGATATTTGGGAGTAAGGTGAAAAAAAAGAAAGAGGGAGAGAAAGTCAGAGACGGATGGGGACGATGGGCATAGGATGTGTGAGAGAGAGATGGGAAAGGTCAGGGTAGGGTAAGAGGGGAAGGAAAAAGAAAGAGCTGATGGATGTGGGAAAGAGAATATGGATAGGTTCTATTTTCTTTTTTGGGCTGGCATTTTCTTACTTGTTTAGGGACACTATAGTCATTTGACACAATAAAGAAGGTATGTGTAATATTAAAAATTTTAGGTGAAATTATCAGAAACCTAAGGAGAGGTTTTTTGAAATTATCACTAACTCTAAACTGCATTCAAGGTTTCTTGTGAAACCCACAAATTTTTTAATTAAATAAATTCTAATTAAACGCTATAACGATTATTTTGTAGCATTTCTTCGGTTATTTATTACCGCAGTCTGTGCGAAAATTCTCGTTTCGACATACCATAAGACATGGAACTTTAACCCACATTAATTCTAGAATTTTTTTCATTCTCATGATTTAGTGGATAAAAATGTAGGCTGAAAGTATTCTCTCAAGGCCATAGCAGTATAAATCGACTTGTTAAAGTCGGCTTCATATTCGTTTGCGACGCTAGATTTTTACTAAATGATTCGTAATAATTTAGCTACAGAGAACTAAGCAGGTAACTTTGTAATTTATTTTTAAGTGGAATTTTACTATAGGTACTCTATCTACAGTTTTTGGGTAACTTGCATAAGCAAGCTTATCATAGTTATGATATGAATTACAGAGTTTAATAGGTGATGTAGCAGAAGAATTTCAATGGCATTATTAGCTAGTCATTAATTTAATGAAAGACAAGAACCAAATTCGAGGCACCAGATCGCACAAATATGTCTAGTTTTAAGCTGGCAAAAAACAAAATGCTCTGAAATTCAGTAAGGAAACTTTCTGTAAGCTTCAAAACAAGTTTTTCCTTTGCAAGGAATTGCATAATGTATCGAAGGCGGGATATATATTGTTGCTGTTGTAGTTTTCACATTTTTAAACGTCCATAGCATTTTTTTGACAATTCGGGGAAAGGGGAAAGGGAACCTAACCTACTCAATCCAAACTGAAAGCTAGAATGGGAGAGGACCTAAACGTCCATAGCATTTTAGTCTCAAAATGTTGCCTACGTCACGTGCACATAGTGTTATAGGCAAAAATGGATCGATTATATTTTCTATCAAAATGAAATCATGTGATAAACAAAGAATTCTTCTCTATCCAAAATGATCAAATTCAGTCAATGAAAAATGAATAATAGTAAAAAAAAAAAAAAATTCTTGCACATTAAAAATGCAGTATTAATTAACTCTACCTACTATATATTGGACATAATTAAGAAACTTGAGATATGGTGTGGCAAACTTTTAGCAAAAAGTAATAAAACATAAACAAGATTTAGTGATACAATTTTAAAATGAAAGTACTAAAACAAATTCAATAAAAGTAGGGACAATTTTAGCAATTTGCCTTAAGAGTTTGAGGAACAACTAAGTACGAGAGATAGGCTTTCTCTTAAAGTAAATAATGGCACAGTTACACTGTATTAAAATATTAATCTATACGTAATATACATACCAATTTGCTTGGCTTATTAATGAATAGTGATTGAGTGATCAACATATTAATCCTAACAAAATTCTAATGAAATACAATATGCTGAAATGGATGATGAATTTGCCTATTTTTAACTTGGGTGATCTTCCTTCGAACAATAAAACATTGAAGTCTTACAATAAGTATTTGATATTGTTTTTGATCTTAAGGTGAACTTTATTTGATCTCTCATCAATCAAAGTAAAAATAAGCACACCCAGTAATCATAGTCAGTTCACAAATAAGCCGAATGATTTCAGTTTGGTTTTTACATTTTTCGTTTATATGAAAAAATAAACCGAGTAATTAGTTTGATTTGAAGTCATACTTTAAATCAGAAAACGATAAAAGGAAAAAAAAAATTAAAGACAAATAAAGCATGAACAGCGTTGCTTTTTCCACAAATAGGTAGGATACAAATTTAAAGAGCACAACATGTAAGGAAACTTTGATACCTTGTATACACTACATCAAAAATTATTTTTTTGCAACTATGTCACCAGTAGCTTATATTTTTCATTCAAATCTGGGAATTAAAAAGGCCTGACTGTATAATAGGTCTGAAAAAAAGTCATGACAAGGAGGAAAGTTGCAGCAAATAAGGCAATGGCAGTCCATGGACTACTAAAGTAAGTGTAGAAGAGTTCAGCTAACCATGTCTTTGCCTTGTTGTTATAGTGAGCCTCAATTTCCTCCTTCACGTTTTGGAAAGTGCCGAGATGGCTCGTGCCGTGAGTGTTGATCTCTTTGAAAACTTTTACCACCTCTTCATCACTGGCTAAGGTCGAGAACAATATCCTTTTTTCTCTCAGTTCTTTCACATCTTTTGGGTTGTCAATCAGTGATCTCATAAACTTAATATATTCTGAGACTACTGGGGCATTGATGGCACCTGGGCACTTTTCGTAGGCAATTAAGTTTGAAAAGAAATTTTTGGCTCGGGAGCTAACATAGATAGTTGGAAGTTCAACTAGTGCATAGAAATAACCTGATTTGAACTTGACGTCCATGAAAGAACTAGTCTTACTCGGCCGGAAATGAATTCCCTTTGCCTTTAGATCTGTGGCTGAACGAAAACAGTATTTGTATTTTTCTATGTTCAAATCATCGTCTTTTCCTTTCCTCCTTGGAAAACATGGCAAATTAGAGATAAGCTGGCAAAGAAGGCTGCATTTTACAGAATTACCCATGCGTGTGAGCCAGCCAGATTGTGGACTTTGTGGTGTTGCTGGTATGTCTTTAGAATTAGAGGACTCAGTGAAACGAGCTTTCCACTTAGCTTCTAAAAGATGAAGTGGAAGATCTTCGTCCCTCCCGCTGGCTATTTCATTGGCCTTACACACCTCAGAACGAAATGGAAAAAGTAACTTGATAAGCATCTTTTCAACTAGCTGTTTCCCATATCTCAAGCACATCAGATGCTTAAGAATCCTGAAGGGGATTTGATTTTCGAGTACATTCAGATCACGAAGCGCATTTCCAATCACAAAGCTACCAAGATGTTGGTGGGTGATGTTGCTGTTCTTCTTGGATCCATTTTTTATTGATATGAGGTTTATGATGAAACAAGCATCAAGAAGCATCATTTGTGCAAATGCTGCATCGTCGTATTTTTCTGTAGAACCCTCAATATAGCAATTTCTAGCATAATCGACATACTTGTGTACCTGGGAGTAGAAAAATTCTGCGTCCTGACCGCTACCTGCAACGAACATCTGCAGGGCCGTCAGTTTGAAGTGTTCAGCTGATTGAAGCTCCTTTTTGCCGTGGTGATAAGGCCCCAGAGAAACCACCAAGGGATCGTAGTCTTGCTGGTAATTCTTGTCCCGTCTTAACACTGGTGGCACTTTTTGCATTCGACGTTCAGGATACTGGTTTCCACTTAGTGTGCCATCTCCAATTTGCAAAATCTTCTCTGGAATGCAGATGTTTACTGCATCATTTGGAGTTTCCATAGTATTCTTATAGATGTCTAGGCCAGTTAATTAGTTGCAAATTCTAACATGTTCATATTTATAATGGTAGATTTGTCCTAGGAGGTGACAAAATATAAAGAATAACCTCCGAGCAAGCAAAGGGTTTTATTTTTTTGGTGCTAATAGAATGGGGACAAGTTTTGTCTTTTTCGTCAGGATTTCACCACCGAACTTCTATACCTTACGTAAGTACAGATCCATCAGCATCATCCTTTAAGATGTGCTAATAAGGAATTCTGAGAGATAAACATAATATATTACTGTAAATTAACAAGGTAAATAAGGATATTAAAGGAAGGTAAATAAGGATATATTACTTTTGTGATTTTAATAGAATGGGAACAAGTTTAGTATTTTTTTTATAGGATTCCAGTACCTTTTCCATGTCCTAAGTTAAAACCATCAATTTTTTGTACCCACGAAAATAAAGATTCGAAAATATCTTCTTTTCCCATGTCCCCAAGTTAAAATCACCGAATTTTTATGCTAACTTAAATGGTTTGGTTTTAAACATTCTCTACCAGTGATCTTCTGAAGTTCAGTGTCCCTTAAGCATGGTTTCGAATTCAAAACTTGTGAATAGAGACTTGTGAAAAAAACTTTCTTTAAAACGAGTCTGATACGGCTCAACTTCGAATTTAGTGTAGGCCAAAAAAACAAAAAAAACGAGAACTTAATTTTTAACGAGAACTTAATTTTTAAGTAAACTTACAGTAGTGAAAACCTTCACAAATGAAAATAATAATAAATGTACTTTTTTGAAATTAGTCGGCGTTCACAGCTAAATTATAGTACATTATTTATTTAGCCAGCGCCAGTACATGCCCCACTGTAGATAATGTAGATCTCCCCCCGGTTACGAGCATTGTTAGGCTTGAACGGCAGATATAGTTTGATATATTTGAAGGGGTAGACAAATTAATCTCTATTTTTGACGAGAGTGGGATAAAATTTCTCGCCAAAATTTTGTTTTTGAAGAAGAAATATCATACCAATTCTTGTATGAAATTGCTATATTTATTTTCATTTTGCCAATATTTTCCTGCATTTGATACGAAGGTAAGAATGCAACCAAAAGGAAAATAAAATTCTACGGCTGAAAACTTGAAGTTTGGTTATTAAGAATGTTTAAACCAAACGTATCTTGTTTCATTGAACCTATTCTATTATAGCAAAATTTCCAAATTAGTTCAAAGTTTAAGCACCTCCAAGTTCCAACCATGAGAGTTACATATCCCTCTTTAGTAAGTACTATATTTATTTCACTTATTATTAAAGCTATAAATAGCAAAAAGAAAATATGAATTGAAAAATATAAACTTTCATTTGTAGTACTCTAATCTCCACCGACGGTTTATTGTAATCACACAAATTACAACGTTAATTCTACTTTGCGCCTCTAAACTTCTTTTTTTTTTTTTTGAGCAAAAAATCTTGGGATGTTGTATTTACTAAATAAATTGTAGAATTTGTACAAAAGTTACCACCACATCATTCTAAAGGATATATCCCTATCTTTACAGTTGTATTTACAAAAGGGCTAAACTTTTAATCTGCAAAAATCTTTGGGTTCAATCCCTATTTCACCATGAGCTACCAATTTATTTTGGTAACTAGAACATATCTTCAAATAAGAATAGCTTCATACATGATTCTTCTGATTCTTGACACAATTTCCTCATCTCTTGTGCGCATTCTATCGTAATACAGTTGGTTTCTAACTCTCCATAGTTGATACATGGTTGCTGCATTATCAGCAAAATCATCAGTTTTCCATGCATCACAGATCCAGTCTAACTCAGTTTTTTAATTGTGAACATCTTTAGTTATGGAACAAAAATCCAGCATTTTTTTTTCCCCAAATTGCAACAGTGAAAGGACATTGAAGAAGAGGTAGTCAACTGTTTCTTCCTTCAAGTTGCAAAAAACACGGTTGGTGTTACTGAGTGGAATGCCCCAAATTCTCATTCTATTCTTGGTAGTAAGCCTTTTTTTACAGGCTAGCTAGAGTATAAAAGAGTACCTGGTTATGTGTCCCTTGCCCCACACTAGCTTATACCGTTTTACATTTTCCACATTTCCATGAAAAATCTTCATGGCTAACTTGACTGAGAATATGCCTACTTTGCTTCCTTTCTACCACACTTGATCCTTCGTGTCCTTAATTGGTTGCAAGTGGTGTGGTCTGCTTCAAAGTGCTAACTTCCCCTGACATTTTTCTCCCTTGCGGCCAGTTCCAGCATTCATTTTTAATGAAGTCTGCAACTTTGGTTTGTTTGGTCATTCCCAACTTTCAGTAGTTTATCTGTGAAGACCTTATAGAGGGGCCTTAAAGGGTGCCAATTGTCATACCAAAACCATGTTTATTTGTCATCACCTGTGACACTTTGTATCCATTCTTGAGCTGACTCTCTTAGCTTGAGAATCTTTCTCCAAGACCAGGAACAATCAGTTGGTGCCTTATGACTCCAAAAAGAGCTATTCTTCAGGTTGACTGAGTGTAACCATTTCACCCATAGAGATTCTTTCCTGGAGCAAATATTCTAGACCTGCTTTATGATGAGACTCCTATTCCAGTTTTCCAAATTGTAGAGATTCAAACCTCCTTTTTTTATATGGCAAACACAAGTCAATCCATTTGACCTTAGCACAAAAATGCCTCTTCAGTTTCCTAGCCCATAAGAATTGAGAGATAATACTGGTTATTCTCTTTATCACCGCTTTTGGGAGTAGAAATGCCCTTGACCAACACAGATGTATTCCCTGCAACACTCTGATTTGACCTATTGTTGCCTACCAACATAATTTAGCATTTTTTTTTCACTTCTAAACTTTAAATCAATTTGCACTTTTATCACTTGCATCTGAAAGTTTAATTTGGGATGCTATGCAGACTAAACTTTTATTGTATCCTATTTTATACTCTACAACTCTTTAATCCATCCTGCTTTGCGTATCTAACTCATCCGATGTTGTACGTAGAACTTCATGGCTTCTCATTTTGGGTCAATTATTATTTGTGTTCGCAAAATTGATGATTCTCCCCTACCACCACCACCATTTTATTAAACTTTGTTGAATATGTTGGTGGTCAAATTGTTGAGCTGTCAAAGAATAACGATAGTAGATGAATTTAGAAGAAGAACCATTGATTTTTTTGACTACTGCTTGAAAATGGACTAAAATAGGATAGAATAATAAGTTCAGGAAGCGAAGTGTCCTAAGTAAAGTTTGTGCAAAATGAGAATTAATATAAATTTTAAGCGTGTAAGATAATATTAACCCTAAATTGCTATAGGTATTCTATCTACAATTTTGGGTAACTTACGGAAGCAAGCTCATCATAGCTATGATATGAATTACAGATTTTAATTGGTGATGTAGCAGAAGAATTTCAATGGCATTATTAGCTAGTCATTAATTTAATGAAAGACAAGAGCTAAATTCGAGGCACCAGATCTTAAAAATATGTCTAGTTTTAAGCAGATAAAAATGCTCTTAAATCGTTTGCCTCTTTCCAAAGAAAGAAAATTTAATATCATTCACACAAAACTTCATGTAAGCTTCAAAATTTTCCTTTACAAGGATTTACATAATGTGTCAAAGGCACAATATTATGGCTGTTTTAGGGGAAAAAAAAATAAAAAAAGTCCACTAAAGAGGCGAATGTACAAGCAGTATTAACTCTACCTACTATAGAATCAATTGGATCGCCACATATTAATTTCAACGTCCATAGAATTTAGTCTCACATGTTGTAGGCAAAAATGAATTGATTATATTTTCTATCAATATGAAATCATGTGATAAGCAAAAGAATTCTTCTCTATCTAATAAAATGATCAAATTCAGTCAATGAAAAATGAATAATAGTAGAAAAATTTGTTTCACATTAAAAATAATAGTTTTAACTCTACATACTATAAAATAGACCTAATTAAGAAACCTGAGATATGTTGTGACATATTTAACAAACATAGTTAAGCAGAAACTAGATTTAATGATACAATTTGAAAATGAAAGGACTAAAACAAATTCAATAAAGTTAGGGACCACTTTAGCAATTTGGCTTAATAGTATGAGGAACAAATTAGTACAAGATGAAACATTCTATCATAAATTGGGTCCATGGATAGTTGGAACTACCAAGGCTTATTGAGATCCACCGAGCTTTAGTGGCTCATTCATCTATTGTTGGATCTACGAATGATGCTCGTGGCAGGTTTACATTGTATTAAAATATTAACCCATACGTAACTGTATATACAAACTGGCTTGGCTTATTTATGAATGGTGTCTAAGTGATCAACTTCATTAATTCTAACAAAATTCTAATGAAATGCATTTAAGTGGATAATGAATGTGTCTAATTTTAACTTCGAGATCATCCTTCGAACAAAAAATCATTGAATCTTACAATGGATATATGTTATTGTTTCTTAATGACCGTAAAGTGAAACTTATTTGATCTCTCACTAATCAAAGTAAATATAAGCAAACCCAATGACCATAGTTCGCTTTCAATTTCCATTCTATGTTGGATAAAGTAAGACCAAACCCATTAAATGATTTTAGTTTGTTTTTTAATATTTTTCGTTTATGTGAAACAAAATCGATAATTTGTTTGATTTGAAGTCATACTTTAAAACAAGAAAAACAGTAAAAGAAAAAACAAAACAATTAAAAACAAATAAAGCTTGAACAAGATTGCTTTTTCCACAAATAAGTAGGACACAAATTTAAGAATACAACACGCAAGGAAACCTTTAATACCTCGTATACAGTACATAGCCCTGCTGGAACATTATTTTTGTAACAATTTCACCAGCAGCTTACAATTTCATTTAATCTGGAAATTAAGAAGGCCTGACGGTATAATGTGTCTGAAGAAAAGTCAAGACAAGGAGGAATACTGCAGCAAATAAGGCAATGGCAGTCCATGGACTTCTAAAATAAGTGTGATGAGCTCAGCTAACCATGTCTTTGCTTTGTTGTTATAATGAGCCTCAATCTACTCTTTCACCTTGTGGAAAGTGCCGACATTGCCCACGCCATAAGTGTTGATCTCATGATAAACCTTTACCACCTCTTCATCACTGCCTAAGGTAGTGAGCAATACCCTTTTTTGCCCTCAGCTCTTTCACATCTTCCGGTTTGTCAATGAGTGATTTCATAAACTCAATATATTGTGAAACTGCTGGGTAAGTAATGGCACTTGGGCACATTTCATAGGCAATCAGGTTTAAAAAGAAATCTTTGGTGCGGATTATAACTAACCAAGTTGTGCAAAGAAATAACCTGGTTTGAACTTGATGCCCATCAAAGAATTTGTCGTAGTTGGCCTAAAATGAATTCCCTTGGCCTTCAGATACGTGGCTGATCGAAAGCAGTGTATGTATTTCTTCATGCTCGTGCCGTTTTCTTTTTTTCTCCATGGAAAACATGGCAAATTAGAGATATGCTGGCCAAGATGGCTGCATTTTCCAGAATTTCCCATGTGTTTGGGACAGCCAGATTGGGACCCGTTGCTGGAGATAGATTGTCGACCTTGTGACATGGTTGGTTTTTCGTTAGAATTAGAGGACTCAATGACAAGAACTAGCCAGTAAGCATCCACAAGATGAAGCGGAAGCTCTTCGTCTCTCCTGCTGGCTATTTCACTCCCCTTATACTCCCCAAAAGCAGATAGACTTAAGAACCCGTTAAGCATCTCTTCAGCTGGTTGTTTCCCATATCTCAAACACATAAGATGCTTAAGAATCCAGAAGGGGATTTGATTTTCGAGTATAATCAGATCCCGAAATACAATTACAGACACAAAGTCACCAAGATGATGGCGGGTGATAAAGTACTCTTCCGGGGATGTGGGTTGTAATATGACGTTTATGATGATGCAAGCGTCAAGAAGCATCATTTGTGCAAATTCTGCATTGTTGTATTTTTCTGTAGAACCCTCAATATAGCAATTTCTTGCATAATAGACATGTTCAAATACCCAGGAGTAGAAATATGCTGCGTCCCGGCTGCTACCTGCAACGAACATCTGCAGGGCCGTCAGTTTGAAGTTCTCAGCTGACTGAAGTCCCTCTTTGCCACGGTGATAAGGCCCCAGAGAAACCACCAAGGGATCATAGTCCTGCTGGTAATTCTTGTTTAGTCTTGACAGTGGTGGCACCTTTTGCATCCGACGTTCAAGAAACTGGTTTCCATCTGCAATTTGCAAAATCTGCTCTGTAATGACAATGTTTACTGCATTATTTGCAAAAGTTTGAGATTGTTCTCCATGTCGAGTTTCCATTATATTCTTATAGGTGTCTAGGCCAGTTGATTAGCTGCAAATTCTTCCATGTTCATATTTATAATGGTAGAGTTTTCCTAGGAGATGAAAAATAAAAAATACCTATTATTAATAAATGCCATTGATCGTTCTATTTTTCAGTATATTAAACTATATTAATCTGCAATTCACTTATTATATTAAGCGTATCGCACAGGCTTCTAGGGAGGATTTTTTTATTTACAAAGACATCATTGATGGATATCATTTCATAAATTTTGGTGTTGATAGAATGGTTTAGAGATAGAAAGACGAATGTAGGTATATCACTTCATAAATTGCTGAATAAATGCAAACCCAGAATTCATTTTGATTTTTTCCTATCTTTACACGTGTATATGAAGTAATGCACAAAAGCAATCATATACATATAACTGAAAAAATAATGAGGAAAGAAAATGTCATTCCATAAGAATTTTTACATCACGAAAGAAATTATTGGCACATGTCAAATACTCATGTATAATTGTTTAACAGGTTGCACGCACATGAAATTTGCCCCGGTAGCTGATTCATTTTATTTGTATGTGTTCATTACCATTTAGTATGTATTGTATATCACACTTGTTAAATTTACACAGCCAGAGTGGTTAATGTTACATAGTGATTGTGTATATTGAAATTAATGCAAATTAGCGATTAAGAATTAGCTAAAAGGACATTTGGAAATACCATATAATGATGCTCAATATATAAAGGGGTATCCTAAAGTATTACATATATTTCAGTGAAAAAAATGCTAGAATTGAACAAAAACCGGGCATGTGTAATCTATATGTATTTGGAATACTTACATGTTCCTAGCTTCTATTAATCTATATTATTTGTGTTACTTTTAATGTAATTTGCTTATTCTTTTAACTTCTATCAAATACTTTTGACTCGAACCCGCAAGCCAATATCCTATTTTTAACTGCACAACAAATATCTATTCTATTGAATGCTTGAATGATCAGCTTGATGTCTCGCACATTTGGAAACAAAAGAAGCATGGCAACAAGTTTAGAGTTAATATTTACATTATGAAACCAATATAAAAAAAAGTATCTACTATCATACAAACAATTCTTACTAATTAATTTACTTTAGTTTATAAGACAGTTCTAGAATGATAAGATGGATATAATAAATCTACGATGGAAAACTAACATTAATGTAAATGTGAAAGAATTAGAATAAACTATATTACGAGCGCTGACCAAACAAAATTGACAATCAAATATTATGTACATATGTTCTTCTTAACGGTTATTCCAACGTACTAAAATATGATTACGCAATAGGATAAAAAGAATTTTCTAGATTAAAGAGTAAGATTTAACACAACAATTATTTTGATATTCATATATTCTCAACATATATTTGTCAATATATATAAATTTTGCCACTAATCTGTTTTCTATTATCAATGGCACAGTGGAGTAATTAAGTGCAGAGCAACATGCTAGAGTCAACACTATTTCAGTACTTAACAATGACACAATTTTAACAAATATACAAAACTATAACTGAATCTCTATTTAACGTAAAAAAAAATACTAATTTAGGAAGCCCGTAGGGATAAAAGATGAAATAGACGAATGGATTGTATGCAACATCTTGAGTTATTCATGGTAAAAGTAAAATAGCAAGTATGTATATATATATATATATATATATATATATATATATATTGTAATTTTGCAGTTATAGCACTTCAAGGAGATAGAAGTGCATTGGTTGAAAGAAGTCAAAACATACTAGAGTCACTGCAAATCAGCCACAAGATAAAAGTGATACACATTTTTATGGGCTTATTGTTAACAGATTCTGATTATTGTAAAAATTTATTTTTGAAAAGCTGAAAATCAATTGTTCTTTATTTTAGTTTAAAAATCTAAAAACATGGTAAAAAAGCTATTGAGAACATTATAGAATAGATGTTTCAAAATCAGAAGCTATAAGCTGGTAGAAAAAAGCTGTTGAGGCCCTATATTTGTATTCATCAACTATGAATTTATCATTATATGTGCAAAACAAAATCTTCTTAAAAGAACCTTATTACTTAAAGAAAGACATCATATCACTGAAGGATGAATATCATTTAATTAATATATGTGTACATACAATGGTTGAAAGAAAGAAAAATGAATGTACGTAAATAGCCAAATTGATACAACACCATATTTCATTAACGGAAATAAACATCTATATTTCAAAAGTCATCATAATTCTTTGCCTGGCTTTACACATGTATATGAAACCATATACATATGCATATGTGAAAAAATATAAAATATTTCAATCCATATTTGTTTCTATATCACCAAAGGAAAAAAAAAAAACTTGTTGGCATATGTCAAACACGTAAGATAACTATTCAACGGATTCAATCCCGAGAGCTAGTTTATTTTATTTGCATACATTCATTACCATTTCGCGTGTGTTTGGTTAGACTGAAAATATTTTGAATTTTTTTTGCATCAAACATCAAAAAATATTTTCCTGTGTAAAATATTTTTCAATTTTTCTCCTTTTGAATGAAAATAACTTGCGAACTTAACAAGCGCTAGTTATTTTCTAAAGAATTCAAGAGTGATATTAAATTTTAAGCACATATTTTTATACTTTCACTTACCAAACTAACTTCTATTTACTCATTTTCTCTTCATTTTGGGTATCACAATAGTATATATCTATAGTCATACACACTTTACCTTTGCATTATCTTATAGATTAAACAAAATAGTTATTACTTGATTCTAATTTTTTGTCAAGTATAAATTGAATTGTTATTTGTCTTTTTAAATCATATTAACAATATTTAAAATAACAAATTTTCACATTGTCATCTAAATACCAGAAAATTATAAGAAAAATGAATTTTTCATGTAAAATATTTTGCTAAGAAAATAATTTCATAAGGAAAACATTTTACATCCAATCAAACGGACTCTTAGTGTGTATTGTACGTTGCATAAGTTGGACTAACAGGGCTAGATAGGTTAATATCTATAGTGATCTTGTAGATTTAAGTTAATACAAATTAACTTGAAATTAATACAAATTAGCTTTTAAAAATTAGCCAACCATAATCCTGAAAAGGATAGTTTTGAGATAGTATATAATGGTACTCAATAAGTTCCTCTATTATTACGTTTACACTGAAATTTGACGGGCGCAAATAATGGAAAAGAGAATATCTCATGGTGGATTTCCCAAACAATAAACTATACAACAAGTTTAATATTTAATTGTAGAATCTTTCCCAGGTCGTCGGGTGTTTCCTTGGTCTGCAGAAATGAAGTGCCCACTCTCGCAGCTAAGTCATTGTCGAGAAATCAAGCTCATTCGCGTCATAGGTTTGCCAAGTTGTATTGTAAATAGGTTTGCTGTTTTCTTAAAATCAATTTCCGTTCTTATGTCCATATTCATTAAGGTGTCCCTACTAAATAATTTATACGGTAAAGCAACGCTCTGAATTCTTGTTTTTCACACATTAATTTACTATTGTTTTTGTTGTTTTCTTAAATCTCCCTATCAAATAATGTATGCCGTAAACCGATGCTATGAATTCTTGTAAATTTTAATTGAAAACTTAAATGTCCAAGTTATAAAGTTTTAATTGAAAAAAAAATCACTCATATTGATATATTCTTCAATCATCATAATAAAAAAGTATGTATCTAAAGACCCTGCTTGTAAAGGATAAAGGACATTCCCCTTTATTCTTTATCAAAAAATAGTTACGTAATTATAAAATAGTTAAAAAAAAACCTTCAAACTACGATGTAAGATCCGTAACTCAACCCGTGAATGATCAACTAATGGATTTGCCTCGCGTTTCTTGTCCAGAATTATTGTAACTGGCATCTACGACCTAGTATGCGACTCTTATAACTTAAATGACGCGACGGATTCAATCCGTGATCCCCAACAGCCCTTCACAGATTCTATTTAGAAAATTGAATGCCAAATCTGTGAGCTTGATCTGCGGACTTTTGTGTTGAATCCGTTGACGGTTCTTGGACAAAAGATTCTAAGCCTTTTTTTCATGTTTTAAACCCTCCTAGTCACGAACATGTAGAGGCATTTTGAACATCCTCTTTTGCTTGTATTTCCACGAACAATTTTTGTAAAACTTGTTTAATGCGCTTGGATTTTGCTTTAGTCATCGAATCTCCAATTCCCAACAAAAGATCTTGAAAGTGGATGCAAATAGATGTTGGTGCAACTTGATCTCCAGCAAACCAAATGAAGTTAATGATGAATACCAATTCATTTGTGAATACCAATATGACGTGAGTAGGTCGCTAGCATATGTAACTTCAACTGTGTTAAAAGGACATATAAGAGAACGAATAGAGGGTCGAGTAGTTAGAACTCTATGATTTCACTTTAGAGGTCGGGAGTTTGAATCTCATTAATGTCATTTCCCTACTTCCATTGTAATAGTGTAGGATTTATAAAACAAAAAAAAAGACATATAAACGTATCTTTTAGAATTATTTTGAAATGTTTTTAAAGGACAACTAAGTCATTCAGTGAAATTTTTATCCGTCGCAACACGCTTTTTTTTTTTTTTTTTTGTATTAAACGGAGTAATCATGTAGATGAGATAAACTTTAAAAAAACTTCGAGAGTAAAAGCCATTTGGCACCTAAAACTTTTTTTTCCCTTCTTTGTCATCTAAATTTAAATCAAACCCATATTGTCACCTAAAGTATAAAATTATACTCTATTTATTATTATGTACCTATAAAGTAGAAGCAAGTTTTAATCAACAATTAATAATTAATAATGTATCATTAATATGATATACTAAATGTTTGGCTCTTTAAGATGGACTAATACATAATTAATGGATACCAGCAATTAATAATGGGTAGTTTTTTATTTGATTTGATTTGATTTTTATTTATTTTTTATTACTATAATTTTTACTTATAGTAATAGAATAAAAAGAACTTTCTAGATTGAAGGGTGAGATTTTAGACCATAAGTACTCTGATATTCATATATTCTCAGCGTATATTTATTAATATATAATTTTTCTCACTAATCCTTTTCCCTAATTAATGGCATAGTGGGTTAAACGGAGGAATATAAAAGGGTCAATATTATTTCGGTACATAACGATGGCACAATTCTAACAAATACGTAAAACTATGATTAATCATCTGCATCATTAAATTAAAAATCAATGCGAAATTATACTGATTCAGGAAGATGGTGTGCAACATCTTGAGCTGTTGATGGTAGTAAGATAGCAATATATTTGTTTTGCCATTTGGCAATTACAATACCTCAAGGAGATAGAGGTGTGTTGCTAAAAGAAGTCAAAGACAAGACAAGATGGATTGCAAATCAGCTACGAGATAAAAATAATACGCATTATTTATTTATTTTTCAAGTATTCATAAGAAATTAACCCAACAAGTTAGATTAAACAAACTGAGGCGTCATATCATTTAGATGAATAATATGTGTGCATACAATGGTTGACAGCGAGAAATAAGGATGAATGTATGTAAATTGCCAAATTGATACAAACCCATGTTTTACTAATGTAAATGAAATATATATTTTAGAAGTTAGTTTAAAATATTTTTCCAACTTGTGCACATGTATATGAAGTGATGCACACGCACACCCCCGTACATATGTATATGAAAAAAAAAAAAAAAAGTGCATATGTCAATCCATAAACATTTCTACGTCACAAAAAAATTATTGGTGCATGTGAAACACATACTATAATTATTTAACATATCGTATACACATCGAGTGTGCCCCGATAGCTCATTTATTCTATTTGTATTTGTTCATTACGATTTAGAACGTATTATTGTTTAATACCTAGACGGTCCAATATACTCATCCGACCGACTATGGCTTTAATAAGTTTGTGCAATGGACACTGCACAGCATATATATTTTTAAGCAAAACAAGCTCTTTTTTAATGCTGAATCAGCAATTTATCAGGAGCAAATTGAACACCTACAATCATACGAAACCCAACTCGAAACAAAATGTAGTTGGAGCTATTTAAAACTCTCTATATATCCTTCTTAGTTTGGGGCTATATCTTCCTTTTTCCCTCCATGTACATTGAACTGACGCTAAATAAACAAAATTAAAGAAATTAAAAAAATTGTCCAAGGGCATTCGACCTTAAGCATCATTTGTGCTGGTGGACTGGTGTCGACGTTGATTTCCCACCCACTTAATATATACATAATGAATAGCTATAGATTTGGTTCCTTGATATACCGAGCCAACTTTATATATAAAGCATTTCACAATTTGCTTTTCTTTGTCGATATACTATTATGTTTTTTTGGGTGTAGCTGATGTATCCTTTTCTCTATTTCTTGGTTAACTAGTCTTTGAATTAATTTGTGCATTCAACAACTTAATTAATTTTCTCAACAAATAGAATCAATTCCACTAATTTAAACAGTGTAGATGATAAGCACATTAAGTAATAACTTTTATATATTGAAAACATTTCTTAATCTTTCTTGAGCTATTAACAAATATAGTATTTAATTCACAAATATGATATTTATTTAAAAGTATTCTAGAAAGGCTACTCATACAAGAGATGAATATGCTTGTCCTAGTTGCTTTATTATATTGCTCTTTATATTTCTAGCTGTAAAGGATAAGAACTAGAAGTTAAAAAAAATTAAAAAAATTCATAGTGATGAGTGCACTCAAATTCACTTAATTTGACATTGAGATAATTAGAATATGGTGACAGTATGAGCCCTAGGCAAGGGAGAAAACGTAAATAAAGATATTTATTTCTATAAATTATGCTATATTCTCTAGTATATTTTCTCTAGTTCCGTACAATTATCCTTCCTTCTCATAACTCCTAAAACGGCTCGTACTCCTCCAACCTTCATAAAAGATTCAAGTTTCAACGCATGCCATGTTGCTACTTAGGTTCCCCATTATATTCGCTAATTAAACTTTATGTAAAAAAAAAACACAATTTACTTTTAAATATGGAGCGGTAACACAAAAAAAAAAAAAAAAATTACTCTACCGAATATTCAATATATATTTAGCACAACTTGCTATTGACACTTATTCATACCATGAAAAAATGTTCAATCTATCCATCATTTAACGAATGTAGTAGTGTTCCTGCATATCGAATAATATTCAAAGGATTTGCTTTTATGGTTGATAAAGTAATAATAACTCTTAAAAAAACACAGATTTTGAAAATATTAATGTTCTAGTTGTCAAAAGATTCCTGAGACAGAAAATTGGGTACACATCTTGAGATTCAGTTGACGAAGACAAACATATAGTCTATTGGAAAGAGTTCCTATTATTCCTTCTGTCCAAGTGGTCTGCAACTGCATAAATTGGTTTTGAGACAAGAATATGCGATAATGCTTCTGAAAAGTCTCATTATAGATCGGGTCTATGGTGTGGATCAAGGTTAATTTGCTGTGATTTGGAAATAACGTTCATTCGTGCAGTCATTGTAATAGTTTATTGCATGGGAACTAGAATATTTCTACAGCGTAGTCGTTAGATAGTTTAAAAGACAATGAACTCCCTCTTGTACTCAAACGTAAATAATTCTCAATTCATTCGAGTTTTTACAGTATGTTAATAGTTCATATAGATCGGGTGTTTCTTTATTACATATTGGTGTTTTAATGTGCTAATAAAATTGATTCTATTTATATCTTATGTTTTATGTCATTTGGGGGTGATTAGGTATAATTTTGAATACAAAAAGATATTTCAAGAAGACACTCTCTCATATGGCGTAGGCGCGCTCAACCAGCGAAAATGAGTTATGGGATTAAAGGATGATTTTTCAATTGATTACTCAATTGCGGATTTTACTTATGGAATTTTTTAAATCCCAGTTGAATTTTAGGAATTATTTCTTATCTTCTATCAATTAGAATTAATTATCTTTTTAGGAAAATATTATTAGACAAGTAGGACTCTATCTAAAAGGAAGTAACATAATCTATATACATATGTTTATGTTAAAAAAAAATGAACAGTTACGAGAATTATTTAACGAATTGCATCCGATATCTAATTTATTTTATTTTCATACGTTCATTACCATTTAGTACGTATTGTATGTTGCACAAGTTGAACTTACAGGGCTAGACTGGTTAATATCTATAGTGTATATTGAAGTTAATACAAATTAGCTCGAAATTAATACGAATTAGCTCTTAAAAATTAGCTAATCATAATACTGAAAAAGACAATTTTGAAGGAGCATAGGTCTGCCAGCCCGTATTAATTGCAAACGGGACCTTGAAATAAAAGCTTGTAATCAGGTGTTGGGCTAACTGCTGACCTGGCACATGAAGACTTCTACAAACGTTTCACATTAATTTACTATAGTTTTTGTTGTTTTCTTGGATCAATTTCTGTCCTCATGTCCATAGCCATTAGGGTGACCCTAACTAATAATTTAAACGGTAAACCGACGCTATGAATTATTGTTTCTCACACATTAATTTACTATAGTTTTATGTCGTTTTCTTAAGTCAATTTCTGTCCCCATCTCTATGGTACTAAGGCGTCCCTACCAAATAATTCATACGGTAAATCATGCTATGAACTCTTGATTTTCACGGCGTCATCACATAAATGTCTGCTTAGGTCTTCTCGCATCTTTTTTGTTAATTAGTAAGAAAATCCGTGAATTACCCCGTGAATCTTTCATGTCTTTCTTCTTCATTTGTTGATTTAGTATTTACGGACTTCCTCAAATAATTATTACTGACAATTGTTGGGGCTCGGATCAGCATTTTAGGTACTTCTGAATGGCAGATATCATAGTACATTTTGTGTTGACCATTGTCCTCTTTTGACAACATTGTGCATGACGAGAGGCTGGAGGAGATTCATGTGCCAATAACAAATTAAAATTTTCAGCTCAGCTAATTTAGTTATGCTATGCATGCACGAGTGTTGGGATTTGTTGAACATTATGTACAGACTACCTGTATCAGTTAAGTTTGTACGTGCACTACTTTAGATTGCTCATGCATTAATTGAGAATGTAAATGATTCTGAAGTTGGCATGCATATTGTTTCCAGAATGACCGCGCCAGCAGGGAAAGCATCCAATTCTATGTCTACATAAGATATACTGTATGCATCGATAAATATACCTTTTAAATGGTACAAGTATTTAAATGTTGTTCATTGGTAGCGGTGAGGTTAAAAAAAAAAAAAAAAACCGTTGACCAAAAACTCGGCCGGCCTGACTCGACCCTATCTGAAAAATAGAGTATCCAAACTGTCTTTTTCTCAGCAGGAGCAAATGAGGATTGGATACTCGAAAAATTCAGATTGGATACGGGTCAAGAAAACAAAAATCGCAAGTACCCAACCCGAGAGGCTATATTATGTGAGTATTAAAAATATAGGAACTTATCATAATTTTATTAAAAGTATTAACCTAAACAACTAAACAGCTATGCACAAGTCATGATCCAAACGTCCACTTCCTTTGTGGTTGTCCACTTTCAGCTTTTTACTTTTCATTTTGACTTCTTATTTATTCCTAACTAATTTTACTTGCAAATAAACCTTGGTAGAACATTAGTATGCATTCGTTATTAGTTTGTTAATCATCAAAATCAAGATGAATTGAAGACTATAGAGTCCTTATAAGCTTTCAATTAGTAACATAAATTTGTGGATATTTACGATGGTTGGGGAATTAGAGAAGTCAAGATAATTTCGAAAGGCCTTGGTGTATGATTTTATGTTTAAACCATTACAAATTTTAGTCAAAAAAATAAAATGGGGGTAGATAGAGTACCTTGTGACCCTCCTCTATTTATTGGGCACCCGATGTCATTAGGGTCAGGTTAGGGTAGGAAAATTACTAACTCGATGTCAAATCCCTTTAGGGTGGGTACTTGACTCGTGCTCACCCCTATCCATCAGGTAAATCTTGCCAATCCAAAAATTTTTCCATTTAGAAAATTCTAAAAGTTTTAATAATGGCTGTTGAAGAACAGAAAATGGTTAGAAATTTTAAAAAAATGAATAACCCTTTGCGTACTCTAAAAAGATGAGTAGATAAAACAACAAGAAGGTATTTATTTTATATGAAATGAAGAAAAAAAAACTGAAGGCACAAGGACATACACATGGCAGAGTGGAATGAAAGGGGGAAAAAAAAGTCTTTTGACTATGAAAAAAAATGTTAAAATAAAATAGGAATTTGAGCACGCATATTAATATTATTAAGTCACAATTATTTAGATTACATTGCAGCAGGGAATTCAAGATATCTTTGCCACCATTTCTCGCTAATAGTTTCTATTACAACTTGAAATCAAGAACCCCAAATGGTGAAATAGGTTTGAGCCACAGTTAAAAGAAGAAGGAAAGCAGCAGCAATTGAACCAATTGCTGTCCATGGACTCCTAAAATAAGTGTATAGAAAGTCACCCACCCGTGGCTTGAACTTGCTGCGGAAGTGTTTCTGAATGTCTCTCCTCACATCTTCAAAAGTTTTTTCAGTGGATAGTGTAGAAGTATTTAGCTCTTTAAACATCTTAACTACTTCTTCATCACTGCGTAATGAGGTGAACAATATTCCATTCGCTCGCAGCTCTTTCACATCATTAGTATGGACAACGAGTGATTTCATAAATTTAATATAAGCTGTCACAACTTTTGGCTCATTAGGAGCCTTTAAGCAGCTTTCATAGGCTATCAAGTTTGAAAAGAACACCGGGGTATGTGTTGAAAGGTGCAAGATTGGAAGTCGGAGTTCTCCATAGTAACAACCTGACTTGAAGCAGAGGCCCATTAAAGAATTATCTCGGTTGGGTTTGAAGTAAATGCCCTTTGCTCTTAGATCTGAAGCTGAATGAAAGCAGGGGACGAACTTCTCCTTAATGAAGTCGTCATCGTACTTCTCTTTTGTGCTGCAAGTCATGAGCCATGGAAATTCATCGGTCCAATTGGGCCAGCCAAATCTGAATTTACAACATGAATGAGCAGATGTCTCACGTTCCAAGAGAAGAGCTTGCCTATAGGCATCCAGAAAATGACCGGCCTCTTTATAACTGGCCGTTTCTTTTCGCTTATTTCTTGGAAAATCAGAAAATCGATATATAAATTCGTCAAGTAAATCAACCGCTTCCGAACCGTATGCCAGGTCATTTACGAGGTTGAGAAACCAGAGTGGAATCTGATTTTCAAGTAAAAGCATATCGCGATAAATGATCGCAAAATCGAAGCTAACAGAATCACCAGAAGGAGCCGACTGAGCCGACTCACCAGAAGGAGCCGACTCAACAGAAGGAGCCGTTTGAGCAGAATCACCAGAAGGAAGCCGGCTCACCAGAATCACCAGAAGGAGGAGCCGACTGAACAGGATCACTGAGTATAGTGGAAGCAAATTTTGGTTTTCTAGGAGCTAATATATAGCTTATGACGAAACAGGCATCAAGAAGCATCATTTGTGCAAATACTGGAGTCACTGTATTTCTTCTTCTAGGATCTTCAACATAAAAACTTCGAACATTCATTTACCCGCTTAAGTACCTCATCAAAGAAAAATTGCATGGCTCTTGTCTGTATCAATAATTATGTGCTGCAGTGCCTTAGGCCTTCAAAGTCTCGGCAGGTTTGAGCTTCGGCTTGCCATTGATGATACGGGCCCAAAGCAACCACCATGGGATCGTAGTCATTCGAGCCGTTCTCCGATCGTAAGAACTGGTGTACTTTTCTGCATTTGTTGACCGCAATCGAGTGGCTCACCTCCCAGCATCTCTTCCAACTCGCGTTCAATTCTCTTAAGCGTCGGTGGCATTTTAGGTTTTGGGTGCTTGGCGGGCTTCATCCATGCCTGTGAGATTGTTCTTGTACTTCCATTGGCACTTTTACCAATTTTGTTAGATCTCGTCTCTGTGATATTGCAAGAACTTGACAATTATTAGCTGATGTATCCTTGATTATTATCACAGAGTGGTACTCTTCTATCCCACACTAGCTCCATATATATAGAGAGATACCACCAGCTTTCTTGCACGTTATTAAATTAGTTAAAATTACGACTATGATTTACGTTAATATAAAATATAAAATACCAATATTAAATTATCAAATTATGACTATGATTTACGTTGAACCACCAACTTTTTTGACCATGCAAAAGTATAGATCCAACACTATCTTCCTCGATGACGTCACTAAATTGAATGTCGTGCCTTCCACTCAATGCGATTTAAAATTGCCAGCATTGTTAGAATTGAACGGTGGGTCGACGAATTAATCTGAGGGAAAGTGAAAACCTTAATAACTCGTTTACTGCATTCGACCTGAAGGCAAGAATAATTGCAACCAAAATGAAGAGAAATTTCTACAATTGACAACTTGCACTTTGGTTAATGAGAATGTTTAAATCAAAAATCGAACTACGCTTCATTAAATTTATTCTATTAACTTGAAAGATTTATTTATTTATTTATTTTTTCATTAATTAAAACATAGGCTGATGTACTGGGACGTAGTAATACAGGGCAAAGTTTTACATAGTTGTCAAATAAAGAAAGTTATCACATTATAGCTAATCCCACATATTAAAAACTAACCGTAACGCGAACCCTAGGCTGAGATCAACTTAAACTTGGGTTGATCCAGAGTTTGAAATCTAGAATCATCTTGAATAATTAAGCAACCCTAATGAAACATGTTGATTAGAACCTAAGTTATAAGATTTTCAAACTTGACGCTATTCAAACCTGTTCATTAGAATCTAAGTTATAAGGTTTTGAATAATTTGACCCTAATCAAATTTATTGATTAGAGCCTAAGATATAAAGTTTTGATTGCCACAAGTTTCCTTGATAAGATCAGATTTAGTTCTTTATAAAGAACCAAAAGGTAATTCTATCAATGAAAAAAGCACTCAAACTGACATATTATTCATTCATAATAACAAAGTATGTATATAAGTCAATCTTATATAGGTATAAGGTACCTAAAGACCCTGTTTAGAAAGGATAAAGGACATTGCTGTTTATTCATTATCAAAAACAAATTACATAACTATAAAATACCTAAAAAAACCTTAAAAATATGATACAAGATCGGTGACTCAACCCGTTTAGGATCGACAAACGGATTTGCCTCGCATTTCTTATTCAGAATCATTCTAACATCCACTACCCCTACACGTTGGATTTGTGGTTGGATTCAATCTGCGGTCCCCAGTAGCTTGGATCTATGGATGGATCCTTCCTCACGGATTCTATCTAGAGAGTTGAAATCCAAATCCATGAGCTTGATCCACAAACTCTTGTTTTGAATATGTGTATGGTCCTTGGATAGAAGATTTCCATGCCTTTTCTTCATGTTTTAAAACCTCTAAGGCTTCACAAATATGTAGAGGAATCTTGATCATCCTCTTTTGATTGCATTTCCATAATCAATCCTGGTAAAACTTGCCTATTGCGCTTGGACTTCACTCTAATTATCGGATTTCCAATTCCTTATAAAGATCTTAAGAACGGTTGGAAATAGGTGTAGGTGCAACTTGATTTCCTAGAAACCAAGAACGGTGAATGAAGTTATTCACGGAATTATTGATGAGTACCAAATAATTTGTCAATACCAATATGACATGAGTAGGTAGCAAGCATAAATAACTTTCAACTGTGTTAAAAGAACATACAAATGTATATTTAGAATTGTTTTGAAATTGGTCCAGTAATATGTTTTAAAGGCAATTAAGAT
Organism: Mitragyna speciosa; assembly: GCA_024721245.1. Lineage (NCBI taxonomy): Eukaryota > Viridiplantae > Streptophyta > Magnoliopsida > Gentianales > Rubiaceae > Mitragyna > Mitragyna speciosa. The sequence goes on from CM045553.1 coordinate 33,649,926, forward strand.
ATTTAGTGAAATTTTTAAACTTTGCAACATATATTTTATTTGCTAAAAATGCAGTAATCGTATAGATGAGATAAATTCTAAAATAATTTTGAGGTTAAAAACAATCTTCCACCTACAACTTTTTTTTTTTACCTACTTTGTCACCTAAGTTTAAATCGAACCCATATCATCACCTAAAGTATAAAATTAGAACTATTTATTGTTATGCACCTGTAAAAATAGAAGCAACTTTTAATCAACAATTAATAATTAATAATATATCACTTATATGATTTATTGAATGTCTGGCTCTTTAAGACGGAGTATTTATTTTTTTATTACTATATTGTTTTATAGTAACAGCATAAAAGAACTTTCTAGATTGAAGGGTAATATTTAGCACATTCAGTTTTTGATATTCATATATTTTCAGCATATATTTGTTGATATATAAATTTTCTCATTAATTTTTTTTTTCCTATTTAGTGGCACACAGGGGTCACAAAATACGGAGGAATATACAAGAGTCAACATTATTTCGGCACGCAACCATGACACAATTCTAACAAACGCATAAAACTCTGATTAATCATGTGCATCATTAAATTAAAAATTAATGGAAACATATACAGATTCAGGAAGATGGCATGCAACATCGTGAGTTATTCATGGTGTTTTGTCATTTTGCAATTATAGAACTTAAGGAGATAGAGATGGATTGGCTCAAAGAAGTCGAAGAACAGCTGCGACATAAAATTAATACACATTATTTATTAGTACACTCCATTCTTCTTGAAAGAACTTCCTCGCCTAAAAAGACATCGCATCGTTAAAGATGAATATCATTTGATAAACAAATGCGTAAATTGAATGTCTGATAGAAAGGAGGAAGAATGTATGTAAGTTGCCAAATTGATACAAATTCGTGTTTTACTAATTTAAATGAAATCTATAATTCAGAAGTCGGGTTTAAAATCTTTTCCAACTTTCACACATGCATATGAAGCGATGCACACGCAGCAATGCACATACGTATATATAGAAAAAAAAAATGAAAATTTCAGTCTATAATCATTTGTACATCACGAAAAAATTATTGATGTAACACATACTATAATTGTGATAATATAGACCTTGAGGGGCTTTTTGGTCATAGGCTCCCTTGGAGTCTTTTGTGAATTGTGAAAGATGAGGGACCTACAAGCAATTTTAGTAAATTTGACTTTTCCCCAAAATGCTAGGGCTCTTCTCATCTACTCTTTGTTTTCTCTTCTTCCCTTCCACTTAGCTCTCTCCCATCTCTCTAAAGATTTTATCTTCAACTCTTGCTAGAAGGAAGTGGTGAAGGACTTGGTCTTCAAGGGGAGGCAAGTAAGGGGTGCTATTTTGAAGCTTATAACCAACGTAACCCTCCCTCTTCCCGAAGTTTAATTTCATTTCTTTAGTTTGATTTTTTGATTTTGGTGGGAATGGTAGTTGTAATTTGTGAAGTCCTTGAGCCTTATGCTTGTGCTATGCGGTGTGTGAGTGAGTAAGTATTGAAGTCTCTTGGCATTTGATGAAATATGGGTATAGGATCTTGGGAATTTTAGTGTGCTCTTTGAGGGTAATTCATGATATGCGTTGTATGCTATGTTAAGATAGTGTTTTCTTGCCATATTATGCCATTTTGATGCTGTTTTGTTGCTTGGGTAGAGATAGAAGAAGATAAATAGTGTTAAGGGTGAGATTGGGCAGTTGCAGGTCATCTCTGGATCGTTTCTGGTGTCATCCGCGGCCCCATCCACGCTGCTGATGGAATCGCGGTCGGTTCAGCCCAAGTTTCTAGGCCGATTCGTGGCGTGATCCGCGCCGCAAATCAAACCGCGGGTGAGAGCCGGCGGCGGCTCACCCCTGTTCACCCACGGCTCGGCCTGTTGAAGGGAGCCACGGGTGGCTGTGCATCGATCCGCGAGCAGATCATTTTTGTTCCCAGGGAGGTTGTTTCTTCTGTATTTTGAGTATAGAATTGAGTTGGTTATGTTTCTTTGATAATTAGAGTATGATTTGGGTGTTTATTGTGTATTATAGGTGACGAAGGTGATTATCCCTACTTGGACCACCTAAATTAGTCTTTGGATTGAGGTAAGTAGTATTTGATTCTCTTTGCTTTTGGAAATGCACTTTGATAATGATAAAACTTTGAATGATTTTTTCTATATAAATGGGCTTATGTTTGGTTACGTTGGTTTTGCTATGAAATGAGTATATGTGGTCTAATTAATCATTTGAATGAGTGTATGTTTAAGCTCTTGTATGTGAAATGAATTTGTAACGGGACTAGTTCCTTAATGTGGTATTTGTAATAAAATATTTAGACCGTACTAAGCAGGTGATAGTTAGTCTTGAACCGGACTAATCAGATGGTAGTTGGTTTTGGACCGCATTAACTAAGTTATAGTTAACAACTAGAATTCCAGAGTTATGTGTTCACTAACTACTTGAGCTCTCTTCCTTTGAATCGCATTATGTTATGTTTGAGATTTGTATAATTTGTAAATTGATCACATGTTATAAATGATGATAACTTTGATTTTGATTTGAAACTTTCCTATGTATGAATAACAAGCTAAAACCCCAAAGAGAACTTTTGCTATTTACTAAGTGATTTTATCACTCACCCCTATTGTTTAACCTTGCAGGTGAGGATTTTGTAAAAGGTGAATAAGATGACTTTTGGGCCTCATAGTCATAGTTAGTATAGACACGAAGAAGGTTATTTTTGAAAGTATTGATGTATAGCCATACTTTTGGTATAAAATCAGTTGTACAGGTTTTTCCCAACTAATTTTGTTATTGGGGAAAAAAATATAATGGATAGTGTATATTTTGGTTATGAGTGAAATGAATATCTTTGGGCATTTTTAGTAATCTTGAGCTTTATATTGTGATTAGATGATGTTTTGTTAGGTTTAGTCTTGTGTCCTAACTTAACTTAAGGCATGGCGGGTGTCACGTCTCGTGCATGGGGCGTAACAATAATTAGTTGACAGAATATACACACATCTAGTGTGCTCCGATAGCTGATTTATTTTATTTGTATATGTTCATTACAATTTAGTATGTATTGTATGTCACACAAGTCGAATTTACACCTTTAGATTGGTTAATATCTGTAGTGATATTAATTATATGTTACCTAGGGAATACAATTATATCTACAGTGATATTACTTAAAAAGAGTTGCAGGGCAAAAAAGAAATCGGAAGAATAGCGGGACCAACCGACCAAGTACGGCTATAACATGTTTGTGCAATTGAAACTGCATCGCATATACATTTTTAAGCAAAACGAGCTGCTATTTAAGCTCAATTAAGTTCACTCAACAATTTATCAGGTGCAAATTGAATATCAAATTGAACACCCTTCAATCATGCAAACCCAACATAAGAACAAATGTAGTTGAAGTTATTTAAATCTCTCTATCCTTCTTAGTTTGGGGCTATGTCTTCATTTTTTGCCTCCATGTACATTGAACTCGCACCAAACAAACAGGATTAATGAAAGTAAAAAACTGTTGAACGGCATTTGACCTCAAACATCATTGTTCTGGTAGTCTGGTTTCGATGTTGAGTTCCCACCCACTTAATATCTATATAATCAATATCAATACATTTGATTTCTTGATATACTAAACAATTTTATATATAAAACATTTCATAATTTCCTTTTCTTTTTAATATACTATTATCTTTTTTTTTTTTGGGTGTAGCTGATGTATCCTTTTCTTTATTTCTTGGTTAACTAGTCTTTGCATTAATTTCTGCATGCATCAATTTTAATTAATTTTCTCAACTAATAGAATCAATTCCACTAATTTAAACAATGTAGATGATAAGTGTTAAGTAATAACTTTATATCAAAAACATTTTTTAATCTTTATTGATCCATTCACAAATATAATATATAATTCACAATTATGATAATTAATTAAAAGTGTTCAAGAAAGGCTACTCATACAAGAGATGAATATGCTTGTCCTAGTTGCTATTTTATATTTCTCTCCATACCTGAGTGCAAGCTGTGGAGTATAAGGACTAGAAGTAAAAATAATATATTTCAAAGTGGTGAGTACACTCAAATTCACTCAGTTTGATATTGTGCAATTATTTACAATGATAAACCAACACTAAAAGGAAATTGATTCAGTCAATACGCAAAAGTCGTAGTTAAGGTCTGCATGTATATAAGCATAAGGAGATGCTGAAGTTCCCACTAGTAGTTACGTCATTGTTGAAACATCACGTAATTATGTACTTTAAATGTCTGATTTCTGTTGACTTGACACATGAAGACTTCCCCAGACGTTTCACACTAATTTACTATAGTTTTTGTTGTTTTCTTTGATCAATTTCTGTCCTCATGTCCATAGCCATAAAGGTGTCCCTACCAAATAATTTATGCGGTAAACCAATGCTATGAATTCTTGCTTTTCACACATTAATTTGCTATAGTTTTTGTTGCTTTCTTAAATCAATTTCTGTCCCATGTCCATAGTTAGTAAGGTGTCCCTACCAAATAATTTATAAGGTAAACCAATGCTATGAATTCTTGTTTTTCACGGCGTCATTACAAAAAATGTCTAATTACATCTTCTCGCTTTTTTTTTTTTTTTTTTGGGTTAATGGGAATGCTAATTTCTAATAGCAATTGTAGCAAAACTTTAAAATACTTAAATACGTATTCATAACATGAAAAAAAATGTTCAATCAATCCATCATTTAATGAATGTAGTGTTCTCATGTATCGAAGAATATTCAAAAGATTTGCTTTTATGGTTGGTAAAGTAATAATAGTTCTAAAAAAATGCAGATTTTGATAATGTTAACGATCTTGTCATCAAAAGATTCTTGAGACAAAAAATGAGTACACAGCTTTGGATTCAGTTGACGGAGATGAAATCCTCTATTAAAAAGAGTTGCTACATTTCTTCTGTCCAAGTGGTCTGCTACTGCACAAATTGGTTTTGAAACGAGGATATGCAATAATGTTATCGAAAAGTGTCACGCCCTTTAACCAATGATTAAGGACATGACAATGGAATATACTTATGCTTGAGCATATGCATGTAAGGCTAGCTATATGAATCTAAAAAATACAATCAATAAAACTTTCATTTAAAAATTCAATACTTAAATTCTGTCCTAAAAGCAATCATAAAACAAACTACTAATAGCCCTTAAACCAAATTAAACAACTTAAAAGAAATTCCACAAACTTAAATTAAATAGTTTACTAAGTGACTAGCGCACTCTCCAATGTAACTCTTAGTGCTGAGTCTTCTTCCTTTGAAAAATAAGTAAACAATAATAGGGTGAATAAGTATACTCAACAAGTAGATCAACCAAACTAGTAGATCAAACATAACAAAAAATTTTAGCATAAAATAAAGGGTAAGTTACTAATAACCCCCAGCCGTATTCTTTTTGACCACATAACCACCTATCATTTCAATATAACCATATAACCCTCTATGGTTATCTGGAATGTGGAAATTGTTTACCTCTTTCCAAAGAAAGAAATTAACATCATTTCAAGCAAAACTTTCTGTAAGCTTCAAAACTGGTTTTTCTTTTGCAAGGAATTGCATAATGTGTCGAAACCAGAATATATATTGTGGCTGTTGTAGTTTTCACATATTTAAACGTCCATAGCATTTTAGTCTCAAATGTTGCCTACGTCACGTGCACATAGTGTTAAGCAAAGAATTCTTCTCTATCCAATAAAATGATCAAATTCAGTCAATGAAAAATGAATAATAGTACAAAAAAAATTATTTCGCATTAAAAATGCAGTATTAATTAACTCTACCTATTATAAATTGAACCTAATTAAGAAACTTGAGATACGGTGTGACACTTTTAGCAAAAAGCATTAAAGCATAAGCAAGATTTAGCGATACAATTTTAAAATGAATGTACTAAAGCAAATTCAATAAAAGTAGGGACCATTTAGCAATTTGCCTTAATAGTTTGAGGAACAAGTTAGTACGAGATATAGGCTTTGTCTTAAAGTAAATAATGGCCCAGTTACACTGTATTAGAATATTAATCCGTACGTAACTATATCTACCAATTTGCTTGGCTTATTAATGAATAGTGATTGAGTGATCAACTTATTAATTCTAACAAAATTCTAATGAAAAACAACATATTGAAATGGATGATGAATTTGTCTAATTTTAACTTGGTGATCTTCCTTCGAACAAAAAAACACTGAAGTCTTACAATGAATATTTGATATTGTTTTTTATCCTAAAGTGAAATTTATTTGATCTCTCGCCAATCAAAGTAAAAATAAGCACGCCCAGTAATAATAGTCAGTTCACTTTTAGTTTCCGTTTTGTAATGGATAAATTGAGAGCAAATCCATTAAATGATTTCAGTTCGATTTTTACATTTTTTATTTTTATGAAAAAATAAACCGAGTAATTGTTTTGATTTGAATTCATACTTTAAATCAGGAAACGGTAAAAGGAAAAAAAAATTAAAGACAAATAAAGCATTGCTTTTTCCACAAACAAGTAGGATACAAATTTAAAGAGTAAAACATGTAAGGAAACTTTGATACCTAGTACACACTACATATGGAAAATTATTTTTTGCAACTATTTCACCATTAGCTCACATTTTTCATTTAAATCTGGAAATCAAGAAGGCCTGACAGTATAATAGGTCTGAAGTAAAGTCAAGATGAGGAGGAAAGTTGCAGCAAATAAGGCAAGGGCAGTCCATGGACTCCTGAAGTAAGTGTAGATGAGTTCAGCTAACCATGTCTTTGCCTTGTTGTTATAATGAGCCTCAATTTCCTCCTTCACCTTTTGGAACATCACGACATGGCCCAAGCCACTAGTGTTGATTTCTTTATAAACTTTTACCACCTCCTCATCACTGCCTAAGTTTGTGAACAATATCCTTTTTTCTCTCAGCTCTTTCACATCTTTCGGGTTGTCAATCAGTAATCTCATAAACTCAATATATTGTGTGACTACTGGGTCACTGATGGCACCTGGGCACATTTCGTAGGCAATTATGTTTGAAAAGAAAATTTTGGTTTGGACCGTAACGATCCAAGTTGGAACTTCAAGTAATGCATAGAAATAACCTGATTTGAACTTGACATCCATTAAACAATCAGTCGTGCTTGGCCCGAAATGAATTCCCTTTGCCTTTAGATCTGTGGCTGAACGAAAGCAGTGCATGTATTTTTTATGCTCAAATTATTGTCTTTTCCTTTCCTCCATGGAAAACACGGCAAATTACAGATCTGCTGGCAAAGAAGGCTGCACTTCACAGAATTTCCCATGCGTTTGAGACAGCCAGATCTGGATCCGTTGCTAGAGATAGGTTGTGGACCAGGTTGTGTGGTTGGTTGGTCTTTAGAATTACACCACTCGGTGACAAGAACTTGCCAGAAAGCTTCCACAAAATGAAGTGGAAGATCTTCGTCCCTCCTGCTGGCTATTTCGCTCCCCTTAAGCTTCCCAGAAGCAGCTAGAGTGAAGAACTGGTTAAGCATCATTTCAGCTTGTTGTTGCCCATAACTCAAGCACATTAGATGCTTAAGAATCCTAAAGGGGATTTGATTTTCGAGTATATACAGATCACGAAATGCAATTACAATCACAAAGCCACCAAGATGTTGGCGGGTGATATGGTAGGTCTCCGAGGAGCCTTGAAATAGTAATATGAGGTTTATGATGAAACAAGCATCAAGAAGCATCATTTCTGCAAATGCTGCATCGTTGTATTTTTCTGTAAAACCCTCGATATAGCAATTTCTTGCATAATCGACATGTTCAAGTACCTGGGAGTAGAAATATCCTGCTTCCCGGCCGCTATCTTCAACGAACATCTGCAGGGCTGTCCGTTTGAAGTCCTCAGTTGACCGAAACTCCTCTTTGCCATGGTGATAAGGCCCCAGAGAAACCACCAAGGGATCATAGTCTTGCTGGTACTTCTTGTTCTGTTTTAACACTGGTGGCACTTTTTGCATTCGACGGCCAAGAAACTGGCTTTCACTTGGTGTGCCATCTGCAATTTGCAAATTCTTCTCTGGAATGGCGATGTTTACTTCATCATCAGCAAAAGTCTGAGAATATTGTTCTTCAGTTGAAGTTTCCATGGTATTCTTATACATGTCTAGGCCAGTTGATTAGTTGCAAAATCTACCATGTTCATTTCATATTTATAATGGTAGATTTGTCCTAGGAGGTGACAAGAAATAATGAAATACTAGTGGAACAAGATAAATACGGATAATACTTTTAGTGGTTCTAATAGAATGGGGACGAGTTTTGCAGTTTTCAACAGGATTTCGCCTCCAAATTTTTATACCATACATAAATGCAGATCCATCAGCATCATGCTTTAAGATGTATTATGTTAAATTGAATAGTTTGGAGTTGCGAGGTCTGAAAGGGGCATGATAGTTACTTTTTTCTATCTAACAGGATTATTAGTTACGCGTTGGATTTATTCAGGGCATTTCCCACAAAGCGATTTATATGAATCATTAATTTTCCTTTCGTGGAGTTTCTCCCTTATTCATGTAGTTCCATATTTAAAAAAAAAGAAAAATTATTTAAGCATAATAACCGGCTCAAGTGCTGTTTTTACCCAAGGCTTTGCTACTTTAGGTGTTTGGCAGAGTTAGAATTATTTTTGAGTAAGGGTAAAAATATGCAGTAAATTTTTCTTAGTTTTCTAAATAAAGCCGTAGTTATAACCTTTTCTCTGGCAACCCGTAAAGCTATTTAACAATAACGAAATCAATCACTTCTGTTCCAGGTAGGACCTCAATTACATCAAAAAAGAACTGCTACTAGAAAAATAACAAATCTAATCAATAATCCTGATAGATAAACAAATATTACTGTAAATTAACAAGATATATAAGTATGTATTATTTTTGTGGTTTCTATAGAATGGTGACAAGTTCTATATTTTTTTGTGGGATTGCACCACTTTTTTCCGTGTCCTAATTTAAAACCACCAAATTTTTGTGCCCTCAAAGTTTCCCATGTCCCAGCTTAAAACAACCAAAAATTTTTATACCCCGCAAAAATAAAGATCTGTCAGCATCTTTCTTTAAGTTGTTATGCTTAATTAAATGGTTTGGTTTTAAACATTCTTTACCAATGACCTGCTGGGCTGAGTGGAAGGAATTCGGTTCCTCTTAAGCAATGTCTCGGATTTAAGACCCTGTGAATAGAGAGCCAAGAAGTGAGAGAGGTTTCTAAAACAAAAGGAGTCAGACACGTGTTAGGGTGTTAAATCGACATGTGATTTATATTTAATTCTTCCAAATTTTGGTCAAGAATTATGTTTAATACTTCTATTTATTCACTTTTTGTTAATTGGACTTAATGTAGGAAATTATGGAGAAAAAGATTTAAAATTCGCCAAATTCCAGAAGACTATATCTGATAGACTGTGACCGCGGTCTACTCACGCTGCTGTGCAGAATTCTAAACGTGGATTAGAAGGAATTTGTAATTGGAGGGTCTCACTTTCTTTTATGTGGTGAATCTGAATTGGGAAGAGGTTTAGAGAGAATTAGAGTCAATTAGAAAAGAGGAATCTTCCCAAAAAGCAAAGATTTTACAAGGAAGTAGAGTTGGAGAAGGAAACAAAAAAAAAAAGCAAAAAGGAAAGAAGGAAGAAAAAAAGAAAAAGAACGTGCAGGAGTCAATAGAAGGCAGAGGGGTCTGCAGAATCACTTCTTCTTCCAAGAAACTGACGCAGCTTTGCAGAGAAAAAATTAGAGAGTTTTAGTTTTAGAGTTTTTCATTAGTTCTTTAGTTTTTCTTTTTCTTTCTCTACGAACAAATATTCCTGTTAAATATTTTTTGAGATTTGAAGCCATGATTCGTGGCTAGTCTCTTTTATCTAGTTGAAGGATAATCGAAACTCTTGGTTCATCTATTACTGTGAGATCTAATTGTTTTTATTATTTTCTACGTTTTTGGGTATTTATTTATTCTCTGTTTAATTCCAAGGTGATTGTGTTCATTCTTGTGTGATTATTCTTGCCAATTAAATAACTAATCACTATTTAATTGTCAAATAATCTAGGGTCATCTAAAACGTTAAATCCGTAATTGTTTGATAGTTTTAGTATTTGTGGCAAAGTGATTAATTCAATAGTAATAGAAACTTTTGGATTATATCACGGGAATAAATAATCTAATTTGAACAAAACCTCATTAGGTATTTGCTGGTTAGAATTGGTGGCTTTTTTAGTTTTAAAGCTGTTGAATAATTGAATCCTAAGGTCGTACCTAGGGTTATTATTTGATTAGGGAAGTAATTAATGGTCGTACCTTGATTACCGATATAGTAAGGAAAGGCAGGTTGTTAGAGCTTCTCAACAACCATAACCAATTTATTCATGAACGTAGAAATTTATTATTGCATCGATGATCAGTTAAATTGAAGCAGAGTTAAGATTATTCCTTTGACTAGAGCTTAGTTAATATTTGACTTCGTTTAAATTAATTTTACGTTATTAGGTTTCTTTAATTGAATCTTTCGATTTAATCATTAGATTTCTTAAGTTGAATTCTCTTTAGATTAATTCTTGTTAAATCCCCTTCCTTTAATTTTTTATTTTAAAGAAAATAAATCTACTAGTCCCTGTGGATACGACCCTACTCATCACTGCACTTCATTCTTATTTTTAATTGAGTAGGTGAATTTATTTTGTTGGTTTGACACCCAACAAATTTTGGCGCCGTTGTCGGGGACTGTATTGATATTTATTTTCTTTTTGGTTCTATTTGTTGCTAGTTTATGCCTCATTCTTCTCGTACAGGTGAGCTGTAATTTGACCCTGAGATAGAGAAGACTGCACGAAGATTGAAGAAAGACACTAAGCAACTAACTGAACTAGCATCCTCATCACCTGGACTAAAGTTGGCAACTGACTTAGTTGAATTCTCTAGTGACTCAGAGAAAGAAATCACCATGGATAACGAGAGAACTCTGAGAGAATTGGCTACACCAGATTTAAATCATCAACTTCTATGCATTCAATATCCTACTTTAGATGTAGCCTTCGAATTGAAATCTGGTCTTATTCACTTACTCCATTTTTTTCATGGCTTACCAGGTGAAGATCCTCATAAGCACTTCAAGGAGTTTCATGTGGTGTGTTCTACCGTGAAACCCCAAGGAGTTAATGAAGAACAAATCAAGTTAAGAGCCTCCCCATTCTCTTTAGCCGATAAAGCTAAGGATTGGCTCTACTACTTGCCTTCTGGATCAATCACCACATGGAATGAGATGAAAAGGCAATTTCTTGAGAAATTTTTCCCTGCTTCATGAGCTGCAAACATACGTAAGGAAATATGTAGGATTAGGCAGTACAATGGTGAAACATTGTACGAGTATTGGGAAAGATTCAAGCAATTGTGTGCTAGCTGTACTCATCATCAAATATCGGATCAACTGCTCATCTAATATTTTTATGATGGATTGTCTCCTACTGATAGGAAGATAATAGATGCTGCTAGTGGAGGTGCATTGATGAATAAAACTCCCACTGAGGCAAGAAATTTAATCTCTGGGATAGCTGCAAATGCACAACAGTTTGGTGACAGATTTGATCCCACTTCTGGAAAAGTCAATGAGGTAAATGTATCTTCCATTGGTAAACGTTTAGATGCATTGACTTCCTTGGTTGAAAAATTGGCTGTAGGACAGTTACAACAAGCAAAGACTTGTGGGATTTGTTATGCTCCGGGTCATCTAACTGATATGTGTCCGACTCTATAAGATGATCCAAACGAATAAGCCAATGCGATTGGTGGATTTCCAGGACCAGCATAAAGAAGATATGATCCTTATGCAAACACGTACAATCCGGGATGGAAGGATCACCCGAATTTCAGTTATGTACCAAGGCCACAAGGATACCAACAGCAGCAATTTCAGCCTAAATCATCAATTCCGTTGCCACAGCAACAAACATCTTCAAAGCAAGGTAAGTCTATTGAAGAAATTGTGAATTCTTTAGTTAACGATGCTCACAATTTCAACAGGAGACAAGAGCAAGCATTCAAAACTTGGCAAATCAAATGAGTCAATTGGCTTCCACCGTGAGTCAAATACAAACTCAAATTTCTGAAAAGTTACCTTCACAAATGGTAGTGAATCCTAAACAAAATGCTAGTGCCATAACCTTGAGGAGTGACAAGGAATTGAAAGAGTCTAATAAGAGAATATCCAATGATGAAGAAGTGGAACTCGAGAAAGGAGCAAGGTGAAGGTGGTTCTCCAAACTTACAAGAGTCAAAATCTAAAGAGAACTCTCCACCTATGATGACGCATCCCCCACCATTTCCTAGTAGATTTGCAAAATCTAAGAAGGAAGAGCAAAAAAAGAAATTCCTTGAGACGTTTCGAAAAGTTGAGGTAAATATTCCACTTCTTGATGCCATTAAATAGATACCTCGATATGCTAAGTTTCTCAAGAAATTGTGCACAAGTAAGAGAAAGTTGAAAAGGCCATGAAAAGGTTCATATGGGTGAGAATGTATCAGCTGTACTGCAGAAAAAGTTGCCAGCAAAATGTAAGGACCCTGGTATGTTCACTGTTCCTTGTAGAAATAGGAAATTCTAGGATTGAAAAGGCTATGTTGGATCTGGGTGCTTCTATAAATGTTATGCCTCGTTTTATTTATAATGCATTGAATTTAGGACCCTTAAAAGAAACGGGTGTAATAATCCAACTAACTTGATAGATCTAATGCATACCCGATGGAAGTCTCGAAGATGTTTTAGTTCAAGTCAATAATTTGGTTTTTCCTGCAGATTTTTATATTCTTGATATGGAAGAAGATATTTCTTCCTAACTCAACTCCTATTTTGTTAAGAAGGCCATTTTTGAAAACAATTAGAATAAAAATTGATGTGTTTTCTAGAACGTTGACTATGGAATTTGATGGTGATGTTATCAAGTTTAATATTTATGATGCCATTAAATTTTCTAATGATTGTCATTCAGTTTTTGTTCTAGATGTTATTGACTCTTTAGCACAACAAAAGTTTGAATTGAGTGAAGAAGATGCGTTGAAGACTACTCTAATATGTAGTATTAATCATGAGGATGTCAAGGGACTAAAAAGGGAGTTTGATCTACCTCTTGAACTGCAGAAAATTATTGTTGCATTGAACTCACTTCAACCTAAAAAGGTTGATGTGTCCTATCTTACCTTACCCTTGTCTCACTCAAAAGCTTTTACCCTCTAGTTGTGCAGGCTCCACAGGTTGAAGTTAAAACCACTGCCCAATCACTTAAAATATGCATTCTTAGGAGACAGAGATACACTACCAGTGATTATCTCTTCAAAGTTGAGTGAACTTGGAGAAGAAAAGCTAATTCGAGTGCTTAAGGACCACAAAGAAGCAATAGGATGAATTGTTGCAGATATAAAAGGAATTAGCTCCACAATATGCATGCATAGAATTTTGATGGAGGATGATGTCAAACCATCTAGAGAAGCACAACGTAGATTAAATCCACCTATGATGGAGTAGTCAAGAAAGAAGTTTTAAAACTTCTTGATGCAGGTATCATCTATCCAATATCGGATAGTAAGTAGGGTAAGTCCTTTACAAGTGGTTCCAAAAAAGACAGGTATAACTGTGGATGGAAAATTCCAATGGTGAGTTAATACCTACTAGAGTTCAAAATAGGATGGCGAGTTTGTATTGACTTCAGAAAGTTGAACTCTATGACTCAAAAAGACCATTTTCCCTTACCTTTCATTGACCAAATGTTAGAAAGGTTAGCAGGAAAAATCTCACTATTGTTGTCTTGATGGTTATTCAGGTTTTCACCAAATACCTGTTGCACCTGAAGATCAGGAGAAAAATGACGTTCACATGCCCTTTTGGTACATTTGCGTATAAGAGAATGCCTTTTGGTCTTTGTAATGCTCCCCGCCACATTCCAGAGGTGTATGGTTAGCATATTTTCTGATTTTGTAGAGAACATCATAGAAGTTTTCATGGATGATTTCACAGTGTATGGTGACTCTTTTGATCTATGTCTTGCTAACCTTGCTAAAGTTCTTAAGAGATGCATTGAAACAAATCTTGTTTTAAATTATGAAAAATGTCATTTTATGGTGGACCAAGGCATTATTTTAGGATCATGTGGTATCATCTAGGGGTATAGAAGTTGATAAAGCGAAGGTAGAAGTCATTAAGTGCTTACCTTACCCCACTAGTGTGCGGAAAATTCGTTCTTTTCTTGGCCATGCAGGTTTTTATCGGCACTTTATCAAGGACTTCTCAAAGATTGCACAGCCTCTTTGTAAACTTCTCCAAAAGGATGTGACCTTTGAGTTTGATGACACTTGCAAGATTGCTTTTGACAAGCTCAAGGAGTTGTTAACTTCAACACTAGTTGTCCAACCACCGAATTGGAATCTTCCATTCGAAATTATGTGTGATGCGAGTAACTACGCTGTGGGTGCCGTTCTTGGGCAAAGAGAAGGAAGAGCAAGCTTATGTTATATACTATGCCTCAAGGACATTAGACAATGCTTAGTGCAATTATTCTACAACGGAAAAAGAACTTCTTGCTGTAGTTTTTGCTTTAGAGAAATTCCGTTCATATTTACTTGGTACTAAAGTAATTGTCTACTCTGATCATGCAGCATTAAAGTACTTACTCACAAAGAAAGAAGCAAAGCCAAGACTCATACGATGGATACTATTGCTTCAAGAATTTGATATGGAGATTCGAGATAGAAAAGGTGCAGAAAACTTAGGTTGCAGACCATCTCAGTAGATTGATCACAAGTGAGGAGCCCAAACCACTTCAAGACAATTTTTCAGATGAGCATCTTTTTAATATTCAAAAGATAATTCCATGGTATGCCGATATAGTTAACTATTTAGTTACTCGTACGCTGCCTAGTGATTTATCTCGAGCTTCAAAAAGATAAGATTAGAAGTGATGCTAAATATTATGTTTGGGATGATCCTTACTTTATGGAGGTACTGTGCTGACCAAGTTATTCGCAGGTGTGTTTCCGAAGATGAAATCCATTCTATACTCACTTTTTGTCATTCATATGCCTGTGGTGGACATTTTGGTCCAAAAAGAACAGCTCGTAAGGTGTTAGAATGTGGGTTATTCTGGCCTAATTTGTTTCGTGATTCATATGTGTTTTGTAAGTCATGTGAAAATTGTCAAAAGACAGGTAACTTAAGCCATAGAGATCAAATGCCCCTTAATCCTATACTTGTTTGTGAAATATTTGATGTGTGGGGGATTGATTTTATGGGTCCATTCCCATCCTCTTTTGGCAATGAGTACATTCTTTTAGCTGTGGATTATGTTTCAAAATGGGTTGAGGCAAAAGCTACACGTACTGACTGATGCTAAAACTGTTGTAGGTTTTGTCAAATCTAACATTTTTGCAAGGTACGGGATGCCAAGAGCTTTTATCAGTGATCGAGGAAAGCATTTTTGTAATAGGGTATTTGAGGCTTTAATGCAAAAGTATGGTGTGACTCATCGAACTTCCACTGCGTACCATCCGCAAACAAGTGGTCAAGCGGAAGATATCAAATAGAGAAATCAAGTCCATACTTGAGAAAACGGTGAACCCCAACCGAAAAAGATTGGAGTCTTCGACTTGATGATGCACTTTGGGCCTACCGTACTGCTTATAAAACTCCTATAGGCATGTCTCCTTATCGTTTGATCTATGAAAAATTTTGTCACCTAGCCAGTTGAATTAGAGCACAAGGACGTATTAGGGCGATTAAACAATGCAATATGAGGATGGATGAAGTTGGAGAGCAAAGGAAGCTGCAATTACAAGAGTTAGAGGAAATCCGGAATGAAGCTTATGAGAACTCGCGCATTTACAAGGAAAAGACCAAAGGTTTTCATGATCAAATGGTCTCAAGGAAGGAGTTTTCAATAGGAGCAAAAAGTTCTTCTTTTCCACTCTAAATTAAAGTTATTTCCGGATAAGTTGCGATCTCGTTGGAATGGACCATTCATAATAATTAATGTTTTTCCTCATGGTGCAGTTGAAATTCGGAGTCCAGACACCGACAAGACCTTTAAGGTTAATGGTCATCGTCTTAAGCCGTTCTATGAGGGAATTCAAGCTTTTAAAGTTGAAGAAATGGCCCTTGAACATCCCAATTATCTAGATTGAAGAAGGACTAGCGTCTAGCCAAAGACGTTAAACAAAGGCGCTATTGGGAGGCAACCCAATTTCTTTAATTTATTTGGTTCTTTTTATTGTTTTTAGTTGTTTAAAGTTTAAGTATAAAGTTTGATTATTTTTCGTTTTGGCAGAAGACTTGTTCTTGACAGATCGTGATCACGTCTTACAGTTGGTATAATAGCAGTTAGAAGTTTGAAAATTCCAGAAGACTTCTTCCTTTATACCGTGGCCACGCCTTGTGAATTCATCATCAATAAAATGTCACGTAAAAAGTCAGAAGACTTCATCTGGTAAGGCGTTGTCATGTCGTATACACACAATGTAAATAGATCGGCGCTACTGAAAATTTTAGAAGACATCTTCTGTTATGACGTGATCACACCATAACGCAACTAGTCTTCTGATCACTGTAAGGTTGCAAAAACATATTTGACGTGTCCAAGACAGAAGAATTCATCCGTTACAACGTGATCACGTTGTATAAACATAAGTCTTCTATCCAAAGTATTGCAGATTCTTGGTTCTAAAAAAAAAGGGGGTGTTGCAATTTTTAGCCCTAAAATTCTTTATTTCTTTTCCCTATTTCTTTTTCTTTTTTCCCTTCTTCTCTTCTTCTTTCTCCCTCTCTTTTCTGCTCGCCGATTCTCCCTCTCTCTCCTTCCTTCCTCTCTCTCTCTCTCTCTCGCTCTCTATCTATCGCCGGACTCCCTCTCTCTTTTCGGATCGCCGAACCCCACTCCTCTTTTCTCCCCCCTTCTCTTTTCCATTTCTTTCTCTTTTTATTTTTCTACTTTCTTGCTGAAATTTTTCTCTTTCTCTTTCCCTCTCTTCTTGCCATCGCCGACGTCTTTCTCTCTTTCTCTCATCGGACCCCTTCCCCTCCTTCCCTTCTATTTTTTTTTCTCTCTTTTTCTCTCCCCCTTACCCCCAGCTCCATTTGCACACACACAGCCGAACCCACCTCCACAGGCACACACTTACACTCATGCAGCACACACTTAAACCTCCATAGGTCCTATTCGGTTTTCAGGTTTTGTTTCTTCCCTATCAAATATTTTATGAACTTGGTTGATTTAATTTGTGAATTTTTGGCTGATATTGTGAGTTGTGGTAATTGAATTGTGGTTGATTCTTGGTCTATTAGATGCTAATTTTTCCTTAAGCTTGACTTGTCAACAATTGATGCGTTTTTGGCTGCTTATTGAAAGTTGATATCTTGCATAATGTGGAATAATTTGATGATTATTGTCTGGATTGAATGTAAATTCTATGTGAAATGTTATTTTGTTGGGATTTCCAGTGAATTCCGTTGGGGTTTATTGTTGATTCACTTAATGAATTTGGATGATATTGATTTTACGGAAATTATTGTGGGTCGTTATTGTGTTGGGAAAATAATGTCGGCTGACTTGTTGGTGTTGGTACTTCATTGCACGTATGTTGCGCTTTGTTATGGGGGAGTATTGAGAAATTACTGTATATTCTTTCAATTTTTGGTTTGGAAATCGTAACATTGGTTTATGTGGGAGAGAAATTGCTTAATTTGGCTAACTAATGTTACTGCATTAGTCTTAAGTTGGCTGATTGTTGTTTATTTTGGATAAGTTAATAACTATTGATTCCAGTGACTGAGGGATTTGTGTGAAGTTTTGCTGCCTAAATCAGTGCTGAATGTGTTTAGTTAACTTTGAGTCATTAAGATTATTACTGAATATATATTGTCTAGCTATAAACTTATTGGGCTCCTAATTTGCTATTCACTTGATTGGTTGAATTTGTTAAGAGTATTGTCACTTCTTAGTGGTAAATTTCAATTGAAAATGTTACTTGGTTGGGCTGTGAAGATAAACGGTTATTTTGCTGGAATTATTACTGAAGTTTTGTCATTGACTATTGACTATTGTTGTGGCTGCGTTGTTGATGTATGTGTTGGTTAAATTTTTGTTTCTATTCTTATATATATGGTCATTGTTCTTAAATGAGACTTCTTGACTTGATTTTAATTGATGTAACTTTTGGGAAACAATTATTAAGTGTGGAAGTGGTTGTTTTTGGAAGTAGTTGCAATTTGTTTTAAATGGTGTGATATTAGAATAGGGGCTGTGATGTTGAGCATATGATGAATATTTTGGAAAATATTAATTAATTGATTGTTAATTTATCAGGTTGCACTTATGGGGAGAACAAGTCAACCTTCCAAGAAGAAATCAAAGGCACCTCAAAGGCAATCCATTCCTCCAATTCCACAAGCTAAAAAGCGACAACCCTCTTCTGCTTCTAGAAAGAGGTCCAGATTGGAAATTGATAAGGGAGTTTTACCTCTTTCCTTGGACTAGCTAGGCGGTGCTCTCGACCAGCTCTCTACTCATCAAAAGAGACGCCTACAAGTGTTGAAGACAAGATCATTTGCACCCTGCAAATGTATCGATCCAGCAGCATTGGATCACTTGAAAATCGCTGATGAGGTACATAAGCTCTTCTCTAACATAGGTTGGCAAAGGTATTTGACTATTAATTATCCAACTTATCATGAGTTAATTTATGAGTTTTATAGTACTTATCAATTTGAGAAACCTGCTGATTTGAATTTGACTACTCCTGGGGTGATTAAATTTAAATTGTTAGGAGTACAATTTAGCAAGTCTATTACCGAATTTAACGTGTGCTTAGGCTTTATTGATGAAAGTTCAGTTAATTCTGAAGAATATTTAAAAAGCGCATATGATTTTGTTGAGCCATTTTTCTCAGGTAGTGTGGGATATTGGCAAGAGATGTCAACTGATCCTTCATGCTTATGATCCCAGCCAATCAAAAAGTTCTATTTGAAGGATCCAGTTTTAAAATACATCCAGAAATTTCTTGCTTTTAATTTTTCTGGTAGGAAAAGATTCTTTGGAACTTTTACTAAATCTGAATTTTTCTTTATATGGTGCATGCTTCGTAATGTCAAAGTGAATCTAGGTTGTTGGCTTGCTTCTCAATTTCAAACTGTGCTTACTAAGAAAAATAAACCTTTGATTTTGGGCTCGATTATTACTCATTTGGCTGTAGAGTTAGGAGTTTTTGATCCTATTGATACTGATTTGCATATTGCACACCCTTGTGAGCCTTTGACATTATCTAGTTTAGAGAATATGGGGGTGGTGCGTAATGTAGATGGGACTTTTGAGTTTACTCCTACCGGTAGCTATACACGTTCTAGTAGGCGTAGTAGGCCTATAGAAAGGACCTTCATGTAGTACTGCACCTTTAGACGAGTCTGGTCCTTCTATTTCTACTTCTACTGTGCCTTCTATTTCTTCTTTGGAGTTACAATTACAGTAGGTGAGTGCCAGCATCAAGGGCCTAGATGATTGCTTGTCTCGAATGGAGCACCATATTTTCCCAAATGGCCTTCGGTGATGACTGCATTCTTCAATGCAACAGGGTCAGCTGGTTCACGACCCTCCACCCTCCAGATCTTAGTTTCTATTCAGGGGAGTCCCCGTTCTACTTCTTTCTATCCTATTTTACATTGGGAACAATGTATGGAGTAGGTGTGGGGGGGGGGGAGGGGGTTTGTTTACTTCTTTATTTATTCACTTGATTATTTCTGGTTTGGAACTTCATTCACTGCACGAATTCTCTTGGTTCTAGTTTGCTGATTTTTGACTTCTCTTAATCACGTTTGAAAGTCTTTCTCTGTTCTTTTATTTTGATCAAATTTTGTTGAAAATTTTTTGTCACACAGTCAAGATATTAAGTATGACTAGCATGGATTTCTTTAGCTTAATTACTTAACCTTTCTTGACAATTGAGTTGAATTAAAAATGTGCAAGATTTGACGTGTTTAACCCTTATTGTGAGCTTTGAACCTTTAAGAGCAATTCATTCATTTTTGCTCCGTTTCTTTGTTGAGTGATTTTCATACATGGATTGGATATTCTAGAACTTGCACTGTTATGCATATCGAGACCATATTTTTGAATTTAATGCATTAAAATGATAAGGGGACCTAGGCTTAAACCTTTTTGTCTATCGTAAAAACATGCCTTAAACTCTGATTACCATTAGTAAGCCCCTTGAGCCTTAACCTTTTCTTTGTCTGTTAGCCACATAATTTAGCCAAAAGCCTTTTTATTTGGACTTTCTCTTTCAACTGTGTATCAAGAAAATCTCAATTTTATTGCATGAAAAAGGATTTAGAAACTCCATTGCAATGTGTTTAATTAAAGAATGTTATTGGCAAGTGCAAGTGTTTCAAGTTTTTGTGCTTATTAAGAAAAGAAAAAAGAAAAAAAAAAGAAAAAAAAAGAAAAAAGAGAAAAAGTAGAAAAAAAAGTGAAAAAGTGAAAAAAATACAAAAATATATGTGAAGTGTTTAGTACATATGTGTTGATATATGGTAGTTGGGCAAAGCCCAAGATGCAATTACACTTGCCTAGATATTTATGTTATGATAAACACTTAGCAATGGAGTTACATGGAAACAACAATTGTGTTCACATAGTGATTTGTGAGATTTGCTTTGATACCTTACACCTAAATTATCCTTTTATCATGCCTTTAACCTAAGCCCCGTTACAACCTTTATAAAGACCCTTTGATTTTTGTATTAAGTTCTTATTTTAAGTGGTGGAGAGTTGATATATGTGCAAGCCTATGGTAATACCTTTTCATTGTATTGATGTGTGCTTCAGTGATATCTTATCTCCTTATTCTTTGAGGGTTGAGTTACTATATTGAAAATCTTTGTGAGGATGTTGAATCTTGTGCATTTGAATTTTGACAAAATTGTTGAGAAAGGTGGTGGTAGTTTTGCTGGTCATTCTGTTATGAATATTTGATGTCTTGACTATGTTCTTTTGAATTGGTAGAATGCTTGAGGGCAAGCATTGTCTTGGTGTGGGGGAATTTGTTAGGGTGTTAAATTGACATGTGATTTATATTTAATTCTCCCTAATTTTGGTCAAGAATTGTGTTTAATACTTCCATTTATTCACTTTTTGTTAATTGGACTTAATGTAGGAAATTATGGAGAAAAAGACTTAAAATTTGCCAAATTCCAGAAGACTATATCTGATAGACCGTGACCACGGTCTACTCACGCTGCTGTGCAGAATTCTGGACGTGGATTAGAAGGAATTTGTAATTGGACGGTCTCACTTTCTTTTATGTGGTGAATCTGAATTGGGAAGAGGTTTAGAGAGAATTAGAGTCAATTAGAAAAGAGGAATCTTCCCAAAAAGCAAAGATTTTACAAGGAAGTAGAGTTGGAGAAGGAAACAGAAAAAAAAAAGCAAAAAGGAAAGAAGGAAGAAAAAAAGAAAAGGAACGTGCAGGAGTCAATAGAAGGCAGAGGGGTCTGCAGAATCACTTCTTCTTCAAGAAACAGACGCAGCTTTGCAGAGAAAATTAGAGAGCTTTAGTTTTAGAGTTTTTCATTAGTTCTTTAGTTTTTCTTTTTCTTTCTCTACGAACAAAAATTCCTGTTAAATATTTTTGGAGATTTGAAGCCATGATTCGTGGCTAGACTCTTCTATCTAGTTGAAGGATAATCGAAACTCTTGGTTCATCTATTACTGTGAGATCTAATTGTTTTTATTATTTTCTGCGTTTTTGGGTATTTATTTATTCTCTGTTTAATTCCAAGGTGATTGTGTTCATTCTTGTGTGATTATTTTGCCAATTAAATAACTGATCACTATTTAATTGTCAAATAATCTAGGCCATCTAAAACGTCAAATCCGTAATTGTTTGATAGTTTTAGTATTTGTGGCAAGTGATTAATTCAATAGTAATAGAAACTTTTGGATTATATCACGGGGATAAATAATCTAATTTGAACAAAGCCTCGTAGGTATTTGCTAGGTTAGAATTGGTGGCTTTTCTAGTTTTAAAGCTGTTGAATAATTGAATCCTAAGGTCGTACCTAGGGTTATTATTTGATTAGGGAAGTAATTAACGGTCGTACCTTGATTACCGACACAGTAAGGAAGAGCAGGTTGTTAGAGCTTCTCAACAACCATAACCAATTTATTCATGAACGTAGAAATTTATTATTGCATCGATGATCAGTTAAATTGAACCAGAGTTAAGATTATTCCTTTGACTAGAGCTTAGTTAATATTTGACTTTCGTTTAAATTAATTTTACGTTATTAGGCTTCTTTAATTGAATCTTTCGATTTAATTATTAGATTTCTTAAGTTGAATTCTCTTTAGATTAATTCTTGTTAAATCCCCCTCCTTTAATTTTTGAGTTTTAAAGAAAATAAATCTACTAGTCCCTGTGGATACGACCCTACTCATCACTGCACTTCATTCTTATTTTTAATTGAGTAGGTGAATTTATTTTGCTGGTTTGACACCCAACAACATGGTTCGATTCCGAATTCAGTACAGGCCAATATATTCTACCAAATACTTGGGGTCTACTACCCCAAAACAAAAAATGGTTTGCTCCTCCTAATGCCATTTGAAGTTGCCAGCAGGTTTCGGGCCATAATTATTTTTTTGGTAGGCCCAAAAATAACCAGTGAAATTTTCTTTATTTTTTTATGCAAACTTACAATAGTTAAAACTATCACAAATGACAATAGTAATACACTGCTTTTTTGCCCAGTAGGGTCACATGCCTCCCGGGAGACACTGTAGATCTGCCCCTAGCTGCGAGAGTTATTAGAATTGAACGGTAGGTATAGTTTGATATTTTTGAAGGGGTAGACGACTTACTCTAACGAAAGTGGAATAAATTTTTGTCGTCAAAATTTTGTTTCCGGATAAATAATAGTTAAACCAAATTCTTTTATGAAGCTGCTATATTTATTCTCACTGTGCCAAAATATTTTCCTGCATTTGACAAGAAGTCAAGAATGCAACCGAAAGGAAGATAAATTTCTACCGATGAATACTTGAAGTTCGGTTATTAAGAATGTTTAAAACAAAAAATGTATCCCGTTTCATTAAACTTACTCTATTATATCTATATTTTCAAATTAGTTCACAATTTAAGCAACTCCAACGTTCTAACCATGAGAGTCAAATGCCCCTGTAAGAAAATACTGTATTTTTAACACATATTATTGAAGCTATACCATTCCAAAAGGAAACTATGAATAATCTCCATGAATAGTATTAACTTTCATCTTTAATAGCCAAAGCTCCACCAAGGTTTGTTGTAATCCAATGAAGAATCTTCACATTCATAGTATTTTTTGTTGGTTTTTACTAATTAATATACTTTTACAACTATTATGTTTTACTTTTATCGCAATAGGGATTCGTTGTTATCGTGGTATGTTTTCAACAATTATCATGTTGTCATTTCTAAGGCTACGAGTAGCATAAATTATGTTATTGATTGGATTTATGCAGATGTACCGCAAGTCTCATAAGTAAAGTCTGCATGAGATTGCCTTTGTCATGTGATGATGAAGTTCCTCCATTGTTAGAAACGAATAAAGGGTCGAGCAGTTAGGACTCCACTTCAGATGTCAGGATTCGAATCTTACTAACACTAATTTCCCACCCCATTGTAATAGTGTAAGATTTATTCAAAAAAAAAAAAAAGGTTACTTCATTGTTGAATAAGTCAAGTTCATCCATCTCATAGGTTTGCCAACCTCGTTTTAAAAAAAGGGCGTGAAGCACAACTTGTAAATTAAAAATAGAACGTGAAACACAACCTTATAATTTTAAACTGAGTGGTCTGATTGGGCCAACTTCTGACTTGACACATCTAATGTTTCACCTTAATTTACTTAAGTTTTTGTTATTTTCTTAAATCAATTTCAGCGTCCTCATCTCCATAGTCATTTATATGGTAAACCAATGGCTATGAATTCGTTTTTCACGGCGCCATCACGTAAATGTCTGATTACGTCACCTCTTTTCGTTAATTAATAAGAAAATTTGTGAACTAACACGCAAATCTTGGCAATTTTCTCTAAATATTGTTAAATAAAAAAAAAGTCCCCATTTTGGGGTCACTTTTTTTTTGGTTCCCATATTAACGTCGCCGCACACACCTTGTGCGGCGACTGATTAAATTTTTTTTTTTTTATTCACGTGGCAGAGTGTGTCAGGAGGGCTTTTTGTGCAATTTTTAGCAATTGTGAGAGTCACCGCACAAGATTTGTGCGGTGACTCTCCCATCCGAAAATTTTTTTTTTTAATAGGTGGGGCGTCTTTGGGGGTATTTGTGCAATTTATGGGTAATGTGAGAGTCACCGCACAAGCTTTGTGCGGTGACTCTCTATCCCCAATATTTTTTTTAATTGCTGGTTTTTTTTTTTTTTTTTTTGGTGTATGTGACAGTCACCGCACGTTGGTGGTGCGGTGACTGTCACACACACCAAAAATTGCATTTCACTCCTTTTTTTTTTTTTTTTTTGCTTGAGGGGCCGATTGTGCAATTTGGATTTGGTATGAGAGTCACCGCACTTGTTGTGTGCGGTGACTCTCACACTGCACACTCGGCCAATCAAGAAAAAAAAAAAAAGGGAGTGAAATGCAATTTTTGGTGTGTGTGACAGTCACCGCACCACCAACGTGCGGTGACTGTCACATACACCAAAAAATTGCATATCACTCCTTTTTTTTTTTTTTTTTTTGAGGGGCCGATTGTGCAGTGCGAGAGTCACCGCACACTTGCTAGTGCGGTGACTCTCACACCAAATCCAAATTGCATATTAGCCCCCTTTTCTAATTCTTATAATAAATCTGAATCCAGCCCCTTTATTTATTTATATATTTTTAAGTTTAGGGGGCCTTTTTGACAATTTTTGGGGCGCCGCAACTGTTAAAAAAAGGTTAAAAAAATCATTATCTTAATTAAGTTAGGAATTAGTTAATGTATATAAAAAAATAAATTAATGTTAAAAAAATCATTGTCCTAATTAGGATTTAATTGCCATAATTCTTGTCGTAATTATATCAATTAGTATTTTTATCTTGCAAAGAATAAGAAAAAAATTGATTCACAACTACGGAATGTATGTATTTATCGTAATTCCTTGCTTGAATTACTTTTTAACCTTTAAAAAATATCTTAAAAATAATTATTTATTTATTTATGCAAATAAATCATTATTGTATGCTAATTCACAAGTTGGGAATGGTGAATGATTTAGGGAATTCAAAACTAAGGAATGGTATGTATTTTTTAAGTTAATCCGTAAAGGAATACATTATTTATAAATAATGGTACGTATTTGTCTTAATTCTGTCCTCGAATAAGTTTATAGGGTAAAAATAAAATTGTTATGTTGACTTTGACCAAAAAAAGTAAAAAAAAAAATTACATTTGGGGGGCTATATGTAATTGTAATTTTTTCACCTACGAACGTTAAAAAAAAAAGGAGGTATAAAAAAAAGATATCCTAATTACTTTCATTGAACGATAATTACGTGCAATAGTTTTGCCCCCCAAATGTTAAAGGAAAAAAAGTTAAAAAAAATTTAATGTTATTGTTAGGCTATCAATTGGTTAATCTATATAAAAAATAAATTATTTTTGAAAAATATAATTCTCTTAATTAATTACGTGAATAATTCTTGTCGTAATTATATCAATTAGTATTTTTATCTTGCAAAGAATAAGAAAAAAATTGATTCACAACTACGGAATGTATGTATTTATCGTAATTCCTTGCTTGAATTACTTTTTAACCTTTAAAAAATATCTTAAAAATAATTATTTATTTATTTATGCAAATAAATCATTATTGTATGCTAATTCACAAGTTGGGAATGGTGAATGATTTAGGGAATTCAAAACTAAGGAATGGTATGTATTTTTTAAGTTAATCCGTAAAGGAATACATTATTTATAAATAATGGTACGTATTTGTCTTAATTCTGTCCGCGAATAAGTTTATAGGGTAAAAATAAAATTGTTATATTGACTTTGACCAAAAAAAGTAAAAAAAAAATTACATTTGGGGGGCTATATGTAATTGTAATTTTTTCACCTACGAACGTTAAAAAAAAAAGGAGGTATAAAAAAAAGATATCCTAATTACTTTCTTATTTTTTACATTGACACAAACCCTAATCGTAACAATAAACTATAAACCCTAACCTTAATGAGTAACCCTAAACCCTAAAACCCTAAACCAATTTAAACCCTAAACACTAATCCTAAACCTTAACCACAAACTTTAAATCCTAAAACCCTAAACCCAAACCCTAATCGTAACAATAAACTATAAACCTTAACCTTAACGAGTAACCCTAAACCCTAAAATGCTAAACCAATTTAAATCCTAAACACTAACCCTAAACCTTAACCACAAACCTTAAATCCTAAAACCCTAAACCCAAACCCTTCTCGTAACCATAAACCTTAAGAGAAGTAAACCATAAACCCTAAAGTTTAACCCTAACCCTAAACCCTAAAACCCTAAACCAATTTAAACCCTAAACACTAATCCTAAACCTTAACCAGAAACCTTAAATCCTAAAACCCTAAACCCAAACCCTAATCGTAACAATAAACTATAAACCCTAACCTTAACGAGTAACCCTAAACCCTAAAACCCTAAACCAATTTAAACCCTAAACACTAATCCTAAACCTTAACCACAAACCTTAAATCCTAAAACCCTAAACCCAAACCCTAATCGTAACAATAAACTATAAACCCTAACCTTAACGAGTAACCCCAAACCCTAAAACCCTAAACCAATTTAAACCCTAAACACTAATCCTAAACCTTAACCAGAAACCTTAAATCCTAAAACCCTAAACCCAAACCCTAATCGTAACAATAAACTATAAACCTTAACCTTAACGAGTAACCCTAAACCCTAAAATGCTAAACCAATTTAAATCCTAAACACTAACCCTAAACCTTAACCACAAACCTTAAATCCTAAAACCCTAAACCCAAACCCTTCTCGTAACCATAAACCTTAAGAGAAGTAAACCATAAACCCTAAACTCTAACCCTAACCCTAAACCCTAAAACTCTAAACCAATTTAAACCCTAAACACTAACCATAAACCTTAACCAGAAACCTTAAATCCTAAAACCCTAAACCCAAACCCTACTCGTAACCATACACTATAAACCCTAACCTTAACGAGTAACCCTAACCTTAAATCCTAAAATCCTAAACCCAAAGCCTTAACCCCTAACCCTTAAACCCTAAACTGAAACCCTTCTCGTAACCATAAACCTTAAGAGAAGTAAACCATAAACCCTAAACTCTAACCCTAACCCTAAACCCTAAAACCCTAAACCAATTTAAACCCTAAACACTAACCCTAAACCTTAACTATAAACTTTAAATCCTAAAACCCTAAATCCAAACCCTACCCGTAACCATAAACGATAAACCCTAACCATAACCTTAACCCATAACCGTAGTTATTACAACATAAATTGTATACCGTAAACCTTAATGCACGAACCCTAATCCTCTAAACCCTAATATCTAAATACGATAACTGTAATTGCCTAACCCTACTTTGTGAACCCGAAACCCTCGTTTGTAATTCCTTAAGTAAGTAAGTAAATTGTAAAACGTAAGCGAACATATTGGTAAATGAAGTAGTAACCCTAAAAAGTGAATAGTTACAGTATATAATATCGCTACATATATGAACAAGAATGTAAAAAGTGAATACTGATAATATATAACAACGCTACATATATAACAACGATCATCACAGGATGTAAAATATGAGCAAGAATGACAATATATAATATCACTCTACATATGCCTCCTGCCCCTGTCCCGTGGTGTGATAGAACAACCGCATCTCCAATGTCTTCTCCGGTGTGCCATGTAATGCTGGTCCTGCTGGCGAGAAGATCTCCTCAATCCAACATCAACATGTAATGGCGATGGAGGCTCGTCAGCATCGTCAGTAGGAACCGGTGTTTGTCCGCAGCGCGGACACGACTCCGGTTCAGAAGGTCCGGGCATAGCACTCGTGGAAGTACTAGGGCGAGATGATAAGTGAGCATCCCCCCTAGCCATAGAGCTGAAGATAATATCATCTCCAACTGAAGAACTGCGGGCTGATGTGCCATAGTCAGTATATGCACCAAAGGCTGGCATCTGCGTAGGGGTGCTGAATGGATCAAACGTCGGGACATATGCAGACTGTCTAGACGAATCAACACCGTGATGTGAAGAGTGGAGACTAATATCGTCATCCGCATGCAGTGGTGGCTCAATCTGCTGGCGACGACTTCCTCTGCAGGCTTTGTCCTCGCCGATGCTCTCGTACACGAAGAACGGGATCCTCACGTCGCACCTGAGCCTGCGACGATGAACCGGCATCAAGCCGATCAAATGTCCCTAACTGCATGCGATAGTCTCTCCCAACGTGCTGCATGCTACCAAACGCCTCTGCGTGTATAGACTGTAGATGTGTATGCATAGTATGGACTGTGGTGCATCCTGCGTGAGAACCTCATGCGTAGCCCATCCAATGCGTGCCATACTATCCATCTACATAAACGAAATATGAAATTTATAAGTTAGGTTAAATGTATAAAAGATGGTTCAATAACAAATGTTATATAAATTTTAATAATTTTGTTAAACACTATAGGAAAATTAAGGCATACCAAATAATCGTGTCGACCTGCATCTCCTCTGTAGCCCCTCCCGGTGAGATAGCTGCACAACAGGAGGTGTAATATATCGGACAGTATGTAGCAGGTACCAACGCATGTAGTCATGGCTAGGAGAGTACGGGTCTGCAGGAGGCCCATGTATCACTGAATCTGCACGATGACCCCTACCACTGAATCCATCTGGCATGAAATACCTCCCAATTCTGACCAGGGCGGCCGGATCTGCCCAATGCATGAAGTGCCGGCTGCGTGTCTGGAGGCTCAGGGATATCCTGCTGAATGCCAAACTGTCGAAGTACGCGATTCGGTAAGGTGAACCTCTACAATATGAAAATAAATAAGAGGGACCCTCACACGCCATAGATGCGCATCGACAGTACAATCTGGGTGTATCGACGTAAGGACACCCGTCGTGTACGGCTCCCATATGAACTGCATAAAATATGTTTTTATTAATTTTTACAAAATATATTCAGTGAATATAGTTTAGGGTATTAAATTAAATACGATCACACAACTTACATCGTACTGCCCGAGTTTCGAGATGTGATCTCGATAATAGGGCAAAGAATGTTGGGGTGCATTAGCATGAGTATGCGTAGTACTCCAACGTGCTCCCCATGTATGCTGGGCATAAGGTAATGCCACTGGGTCGACAATCTCCGGTCGAAGAGTCGAAAATCTCTCCCATGCCCAAAACTGAAAAAGGATGCGAAATAAAAATATTTTTCATTTGAATTAGTTATTAAAATTAAAAAATTATGACAATACTATCGTGTCATACCTGTAAAAGCATATATGGGCCGGCGGTGACACTTGTAGCTGACTTACATGCTGTACACATAGACCTGTACAGCCTAGCTAACACTGCATTCCCCCAACTGTAACGAGACATACTCTGAATGTTGCGTACATATTCTAAAAAGTGTGGGGATACTAAATTACCACAAGTATCAGCAAATAACTGTCCAGATAATAGCATCAAAATGTATATCCGAGCATGCTGACGTACGGTCTCGTCATCCGCATGAGCTGGCAATCCGCCTCTGCAGTGTCGCTCTAACGACTTAATCTTAAGTCTCCCATCCCTGATATCATCATCCTCAGGGTAAAAACCTAAAATCTCCTGAATGAGATCCTTCTTTTGGATGGTATTCAGATCTCGATCGACCAATGTCACTGGCATGCCATCGATACGCAAGCCCCACAAAACTGCGACATCCTGGAGCGTCACAATAGCCTCACCATATGGTAAGTGAAATGTGTGGGTCTCCTCGTGCCATCGCTCTATCAATGCTGTGATAAGAGCATGATCGTACAACAACATAGCTGTATTGACAACACGCCCAAATCCGGCCAACTCCAAGTAATGTAAAATACGTGGATCCTTAACGTTGCGAATAAATTTCCAAAAATGTCCGTCACATCTTTTCGCCTTAAGCTGCTGCTCGTTCCCATAGAACACGTCCCGAGACCGATGGCCAGGCTGTAAAACCAATAGACTAGGGTCGTGTGGCCCAGGATGAGGGGCCGCCGTAGCCGGTGGTGTGGGAAATGCAGCCATAAGCCTGATATCATGCGCAAGTAAAACAACTTTGGTTACAAATTTGTAGGAATTGCCATACAAAGTTCACAATGTATATGAATAAGCAAATTGTTAATTAGATTGTTAAAATAATACGAACATTAAGTACATGTAACAGATGAACGTGCAACTCAATTTTATTCACATTGTTCATAGCATTACACAAAAAAGTAAATAAACAAATCGATACATCCTTAATTAAAAGACACAATCGTAAAAAAAAATCTACTAGAGAAAATGGGTCGATCGGGGACAGGAAGCTGCATTGTGACCCGGTTAGCAACAGACACTGCATCTACGTGGGGCATCAGGACAGCGGCGATCCATTTCGTTAAGAATTCGTGACGTTCTTTGTCGGCCCCTTGTCCTTTCTCTCAGACGTGTAGCATCATATGCTATTGCAAAATCAGGAAGCGCCCAATACGCCTGATGTTTAATAGGGTGAAACTGGCCTGTCCATGTTTGAAAATACGTGGAATTTGTGTAGACAGCGTCAATTAATTCAGTTGGTCTAATTGGTGGAATTAAAATACAAATTTTACAATTATACCCTATAGTAAAAAATACGCATATCAATAAGTATCCATGTTAAAATATATGTAGAATGCATATTTTTAAATATCTGACTATAACCTAATGCATGTTTAATATTAGGCTTAATCTTAACATAGTATAACCACAATAACACAACTAACATAATATGAAGATAATATATTTACTTAAACTCATTATAAAATTTTAACAGTATATTGTTACTTAAACTTTGTAAAATTTTACTTCAATTCATTGTAATATTATTTTGACATTATAATAAACTCATCGTAAAATTTTAACATAATCCACTAATTTATTATACGTAATAGTCAAAAAATTGCATATCAATAATTATCCGTGTTAAAATCTATATTTTCGCATTACTATATAAACCCTTAATCTTGAGTAAACTATGATAATTTTAACAACATATAAAATTTTAATATAATAAGTTAACTAATAAAAATAAAATAACTTTTACATAATAACCCTAAACGTATTAATAAATGCCCTTACACATTTTAACATAATGATTAGATTATTATCTATAATAATCTAAATTTATTAATAGGATCAAATTATCGAGTTTCCAGCAGCTTAATAGGAGTAAATGAAAATTACAGCCACCTAATGGGACTAAATGAAAATTTCACCTAGCTAATGGCCTTAAATGAATATTCCAACCACCAAATGCTTGAAAACAAAATTCCAATAATAATATAAGTACCAATAGATGAAATTAAAGTAATAATAACAATGACATAAATTCTTAAATTCACAAATCACAATTTATTAACATCTACCAAAATTATTAAACCTAACTATACTTATAAAATATTTATATTGGTTTTAGGAATACCAACCTTCAATGCCAAATTCCTACTGAATGTGAGAATTTCTAGCCTCTCCAACCCTCTTTTCTACTGCAACTCACAACTTTCTGCAGCTTTCAACAACCTGCAAGATTAAACATTATAGTTAGAGACGAGAATTTATTTTATTTGTTTGTAATTCAATGCCAAAAAAAGACTTTAATAATTAAATTTAAAATTGAAATTATTCTTATTAAAATTAAATTGATTATACTCTTTAATTAATTTTAAAATTTTTATAATTATTACCAATATAATTAAGAATATGAAAAATTAATAACGAAACTAAACCATACAAATGCTAAAATATTCATATTCCAAAACCTTGAAATTAGAATTGAAAAATTCATATTCTATAACCCTAAAACAAAAACTAAAAAGAAAAATTCCCAATTTTCTGAAATTAGAACTAAAAAAGTCATATTCTAAAACCCTAAAAATAAAACTGAAAAAATCATACTTCAAAACTTTAAATAATTTTTGAAACCACGAAAATTTTGTTTCGAAAAAAAAAATTTGAATACAATTTGTGTTCACACTTTGAAAATTCGAACACAAATTTGTGTCAGATAAATTTCTTTTAGGGCTTTGCAGGTTTTTTGTTTCTAGGGTTTTTTGTTTTTGTTTAACGATTTTTATTTTAGGATTCTAGATTTATGATACAGGGTTAATAAGCAATTTGTAATTTTTAACAATTAGAATTAGGATATAGGATTTGTATTTTAATTATTACGTACAACTTAATATGCAATTTGTAATTTTTACTTCCATAATTCCTAGTTTTAAAATATTTCTCCACTTTTCCTTTTTAAATCTTTTTCTACTTATTTCCATAACTAATTCTAAGTACAAAATATTGTCAATAATTCTCCACTTTGCATAATTTATCCAAATACCAACTAAGAATAAAAAATGCAACATAAAAAAATCTTTTAAATATTTTAACATAACATATTTGTTAAACCAAAACTACACAAAATTTTTAACAATTTTAAATTTAACATATATCTTATTTAAGGGTAGTTGGATTTTAGCATTAACGTCTTTAGGAATTCGAGGGCAAATTCCCTAAGGATCGGAGTGCAAAAAAATAATTTTTTGTTAAATGTTGTTGCCACCAACTACATCACTTACTCAATTTTGTTTCTTTTTACTCAATTTAAATAAATTTTTTCATGCTTTATTCACTTTATCAAATCAAATCAATAAAAAATAATTTTCTACTCTTAAAAAACTTTTTCTAAAAATTGTAATTTAATTTTTTTGCACTCTAGTCCTCAGGGACTAGAGTGAAAATTTTAAAACAAAACAAAAAAGCAACAGTGTTGCCGTCAACCTCCTTGACGGCAACACTGTAATTTGTTTTGTTTTAAAATTTGCACTCTAGTCCCTAAGGACTAGAGTGCAAAATTGAAACTAATTTTTTTTTTGTTGCTGTCGAGTTCATTAACAACACCTTGCATATTTATAAAAAAAAAAAAAATTCTGATGTCACTCCCAAGAAACTTGTCCGCAACCCTTAACTCAAAAAACTACTTTCTATGCTAATAACGATTGTAATTTTGTTACTAATATACATTTAAAATTTCTTTTAATTAACTTTTCTTCAAATATTATAATAAATACAACAAAAAACAGCAAATAAGATCAAATTAATAGCAATTGGTAGCCTTTCAACAAAAATAAAAAACTGCAACAATCAATTAAATACAATTAAAAAAGCAACATATATTATGATGTATAAATAAAAAGTCAACATATTTTATGGCATATAACTAAAAACAGCAACATTCACATTATAATATATGAACAAAAACAATAACATATACTAAATTACATAAACATAAACATAAACATAAACATCAACATCAACATCAACATAAAAAAAAATAAAATAAAGTACAAACTAACCTAAATAAGAGAATCACTGCAAACTGAGCCTAAAATTGGACTGTGTAGCAACAACGCTCAACTGGACTGGAAGAGCCTTTTGCTTGAGCTCAACATGGCCAAAAGACAAAAGAAATTGTTCTGGAGTTTGAAGAAAGGGAGTAGGGGCGGAACTGATGAAGTTTGAAGAGGGTGAGTATGAATGACATTCGGCCATTTTGTTCAACAAATTTATAAAGAATCACCAACCAAACCAACCAATTATTCAGCATTCACGGGTCTGAAAAATTTTGCAGACAAAGGCTGTTAGCACTATTTTGCAATCAAAGGCTGTCAAAGCCTTTCAAAGCCTGCAAAGGTAAAGCTAACCGGCTATGCACATGCAGCTAGCCTCCAATTCAATTTTGGACACTATTGGTGCTAGGCTTTTTGGACAATTGTGCAATTTGGATTTGGTGTGAGAGTCACCGCACTTGGTGTGTGCGGTGACTGTCACACCAAAATCAAATTGCACAATCGGTCCCTCAAGCAAAAAAAAAAAAAAAAAAAAAGGAGTGACACACAAAAAATTGCATTTCACTCCCTTTTTTTTTTTTTTCTTGATTGGCCGAGTGTTCAGTGTGAGAGTCACCGCACACAACAAGTGCGGTGACTCTCACACCAAATCCAAATTGCACAATTGGCCCCTCAAGCAAAAAAAAAAAAAAAAGGAGTGAAATGCAATTTTTGGTGTGTGTGACAGTCACCGCACCACCAACGTGCGGTGACTGTCACAGACACTAAAAAAAAAAAAAAAAAAAAACCAGCAATAAAAAAAAAATTGGGGATAGAGAGTCACCGCACAAAGCTTGTGCGGTGACTCTCACATTACCCATAAATTGCACAAATACCCCCAAAGACGCCCCACCTATTAAAAAAAAAAATTTTCGGATGGGAGAGTCACCGCACAAATCTTGTGCGGTGACTCTCACAATTGCTAAAAATTGTACAAAAAGCCCTCCTGACACACTCTGCCACGTGAAAAAAAAAAATTTTAATCAGTCGCCGCACAAGTTGTGTGCGGCGACGTTAATATGGGAACCAAAAAAAAAAGTGACCCCAAAATGGAGACTTTTTTTTTATTTAACAATATTTAGAGAAATTTGCCGCAAATCTTTTGTCTTTCTTCTTCTGTAGTGCGATCCAGTTACATGAAAAGAATGTGTGCTTATTTAATATTTTCACTTGTTTTACAATTGTTTATGTCTCTCTTCTTTCCATATGGAAAAAGATATCTTTTGATTATAAAGCAAGAAATGGTGAAATAACAAAGAAATTCAAAGTAAACACACAAGACACAATACAATTCCCATGATAACTTCTACAAGCGGCTTCTTGTCCTTCAACCTTCAAAAAAATTCAACACATGCCATGTTGCTGTCAGGTTCCCCCTTATTTTCGCTAAATAAACTTGAAGTAAAAAATATATCTTACTTTTAAATTTATAATGAAAATAAATATGAAGTTCAACGATTGAGCGGTAATGGACGGGTGTCAATCGCACAAAAATTAATGTAGAAAACCTACTCAATATAATATGATTTTGAATATAGCAATGAGGAGGGTCGTCTCCTCAGGGATTGGTTAATTTGCATAGCTCAATGTCACCAATATAAAAAGGGGGGTTTTATGGGAATAATTAAAAATAACTAAGCAAATTAAAATAAATAAAATTGTAGAAAATAAAATTAAACAGACTCAAGATTGACAAAGCTATAGCCACAGGAATAATATCGAATTTGGTTTTCTTGACTGATCAAATTCAAATATTTTTTGATAAATTGGTTATAGCTGTTGATACAATCTAGCAGCCACCTCTTCTTTACTGTTTCGCTAATTAAGGTACAACCGTTAATTACTTCCCTAATTGAGAGACAACCTAGGTACAACCATAAAATTTAATCTCACAATTGCAATACAAACTAGAAAAGCTCAATTCTAATTAACAAACACCTACAAGTGTTCATTTAAATTAGATTGCATATCTCTTATGCTAGTTGTCACAATTATCAAAATAATTAAACAAGTACGGATTTAACTATTTTGAATGACAGTGGATTATATGGTAGAATTAAATATTTGGCTAATAAATTTAATCTAACACAATAATCCTAAGCACTAAAACCAAAAGACATACAAATATCAATAACTGAAAGAAACAATTAAAATAAATTTAATCTCATAGTTTTGTAGAACTAATTCTTCAATATTCCTTTGGCTAGAAAAGTGATTTAGTTTCGTCTCAAGGAGAAGAAACTAAGCAAAGAAAAATAAAACAATGTAGAGTAGTCAGAAAGAAAGAGAAAGAGATCGCTCCTCTCTAAGAGGAGAGAACGAGAGAGAGTCTAGATTGAGAGATCGTTCCTCTATTTATTCTCCCCTATTTCTGTTTTTTCTATTCGATCTTAATTAGAGTCCTACCACGAAAGGAATTGTTTCCTTTTAGATAGAAGTCTAATTGTCTAATAATACTTTTCTATAAAGTTAATTGATTCTAATTGACAAAAGATAATAATTGATTCATAAAAATCAGCTGGGCTTCCAAAATCTTACAACAAAAGATGCAGCTTGAGTCATAATAGGTCGCAACTCAATTTTCTATCTACAACGTGTCCACACCTTATAAGCAAAAGTTTCCTAGAAATTGCCTTTAATGCTCCAATTATACCAAAACACCTACAAATGACACAAACATAAAATTAAGTAGAATCAACTCATAAAAAAAATAAAATACTAAAACATAACGAAAAAACACACAGTTAACACTAACTAAATATGCACTATCAGGTAACACAACATCAAATGCTCTATTGAGTATCCAATATATATGTAGCACAACTTGCTTTTAACACTTTCTCCTTCTAGTGGCTTAGAGACTTGGTATTTTGGAGGCAATTTTAAGAAAATGTTGTAGCGATTTTTCATTACCATATATACTGGAAAAAACTGGTAAATTTTTATAAAAGAAGTGGTAAGTTTCCGTCTTTTTTTTTTTTAAAGAAAAGTGGTAAGTTTCACAAAAGACTTACTACATCTCTATGAAAATTACCATTTGTTGTAATTTTTCATGGTAGCATTTTCACAATTGTATTCCCGAAAAAATTGTACCACCTGGGAATGATAATTTGTAAAACAATTGTAACAAAACTATAAGATACCACATGGGAATGTAGTATTCCAATATATTGAAGAACGTTCAAAATATTTGCTTTTATGTTTGCTAAAGTAATAATAACACCAAAAAAATACAGATTTTGAAAATATTAATGATCAAGTCATACTAGAGACAGGCACCTTGAGATTCACTTGACGAAGACAACGATACTCCCAAAAAAAAAAAAAAAAAAAGATTCATAGATTGCTTCTGTCCAAGCGGTCTGCAACTACATATATTTGTTTCAATACGAGGATATGCGATAATGCCTCTTGAAAGTCTCATTCCAAAGTAGGGTGGATCAAGGTTAATCTGCTATGAATGGAGATCTGATAAATTTGTTGTATATACAAGGTTAATCATACAAAGTTCATTCATGCAATCATTGCAATAGTTCATTGCCTTGGAACTAGAATATTCTGCATCGGAGTCATTGGATAGTTTAGAAGATAATGAACTTCCTTTTTTACTCAAACGTTGATAATTCTCATTTCATTTGAGTTTCGCATTACAGGAATTTACCTAAGTTATCGTGTTTTCAACCAGGGTCAACTCTATCTAGCTCTTTCTAGAGGAGTATCTGAAAGTATTACATGCATCGATATATGGGTGTGAGGGGAGAGAGAGAGAGAGAGAGAGAGAGAGAGAGAGAGAGAGAGAGAGAGAGAGAGAGAGAGAGAGAGAGAGAGAGAGAGAGTAGCAGCTTGGGATTTTAACAAAGTATATATTTTTCACATTAGTTATCTCCCATGTCATTCAACAGTGTATGCCCTAAATTGGAATACTTACATATTCCTAGTTTAACCCATATTATCTGTCTTACTGTTATTATAATTTGCTTATCTTTTTTAGACAGGAACGGTAAGGCATTCTCCTATTTTGTTAATTGCACGCGAAATATCTTTTTCGACTGAATATTTGAATGATCAGCTTGACGTATCGCACATGTGGAAACAAAGGAGCATAGCAGCAAGGTTAGAGTCAATATTTGCATTATGAAACCAATAGAAATAACAATATCTACTATCATACAAACAATTTCTACTAATTAATTTATTTTAATTTATAAAAAAGTTCTACGATGATAAGATGAATTGCACAACAGATATCTATTCCATTGTACATCTGAATGATGAGCTTGATGTATCGCACTTATGGAAACGACAGAAGTATAGCGACAGGGTCAGAGTTAATACCGGCTCATCAAACCAATATAAACATAATAATATCTGTTATTATGCAAACAATTTTTACCCAATTAATTTTCTTTAATTATAAAACAGTTCTAGGATGATAATAAGATATATGTAATATGTCTATGATGGAAAATGAATATTAGTGTAAAATGTGAAAGAATTAAGCCAAACTATATTACAAGTGCTGACACAACAAAAGTGACACAGGCAAATATTATGCATTTGTGTTCTTCTTAATTATTATTCTAATGTACAAAAATGTGATTACGCAATAGAATAAAAGAATTTTCTAGATTGAAGGATAAGAATTAACACTAAATATTTTGATATTTGTATATTCTCGGCATATATTTGTTAATATATAGAATTTTCCCACTATTCATTTCTTCTAATCAGTAGCACAGAGGGGTAATGAAGTGCAGAAGAACATGCAAGGGTCAACATTTTTCTCAACATCCTCATTTCTTCTAATCAGTAGCACAGAGGGGTAATGAAGTGCAGAAGAACATGCAAGGGTCAACATTTTTCTCAACATCCTGAGTTATTAATGGTAAAGTAAAATAGCAATATATTTGTTTCTCATTTTGCAATTATAGCACTTGAAGGAGATAGAGATGCATTGGCTGAAAGAAGTCAAAATATAGTAGAGGGACTGCAAGTTATCTACAAAATAGAAGTAACACAAATTATTTATCTGTACATTCCATTCATTACTATATTTTCACAGCATTTATATGTATTCATGAATTATTGACTTATTATTATATGTGAATAGTAAAAGCTTCTTGAAAGAACTTTCTTAAAAAAAAAAAAAAAAAACCATCATATAATTGAAGATGAATATAATTTAATAAAGGTATAATTACAGAAACCTCCCTGAGGTTTCTTACAATTGCAGCTAGTTCCCCCAAGGTTTGAAAACTTACACTTACCTCATGTCCTCATGAGCTAATCATTAATTTATTTTTGTTGTTTTCTTCTTAAATCAATTTCTGTCCTCATGTCAATCATAGCCATTAAGGCGTCCCTACCAAATAATTTACACGGTAAACCAATGATGCTATGAATTCTTGTTTTCCACTATTAATCTGCTATAGTTTTTATTTTATTTTTGTTCATTAGCATAAAAAGAACTTTCTAGATTGAAGGGTAAATTTTAACACATTAAGTGTTTTGATATTCATATATTCCCAGCATATATTTGTTAATATATAAATTTTCTCCCTAATCTTTTTTTTTATAATAAATGGCATAGTGGATAACGAAGTATGGAGGAATATTCAAGT
The DNA here is from genome assembly GCA_024721245.1 of Mitragyna speciosa. Taxonomy (NCBI): domain Eukaryota; kingdom Viridiplantae; phylum Streptophyta; class Magnoliopsida; order Gentianales; family Rubiaceae; genus Mitragyna; species Mitragyna speciosa. The sequence goes on from CM045553.1 coordinate 33,689,274, forward strand.
GTCAACATTATTTCGGTACGTAACCATGACAAAATTCTAAAAAATACCTAAAACTAGGACTAATTCATCTGCATCATTAAATTAAAAATTAATGCCAAAGAATACCGATTCAGGAAGACGGTAAGCAACATCTTAAGTTATTCACTGTGAAATAAGATAGCAATATATTTGTTTTGTCCTTTAGAAATTACAGTATTTCAAGGAGATAGAGATGGATCGGTTGAAAGAAGCCAAAGAATGCAAGAGTGATTGCAAATCAACTGCAAGATAAAATAATAAACATTATTTATGACTAACGATAATGCTAGAGCAAAAATTTTTTTATCAGAGCAATTGTTATCTAAATATCCAAAGTAGCCTTTCCAAACTCAACCAATTCTTACAAAATCTAAGAACTCTAATTCTATCTCCTTTTACTCAAGTAATTCCAGCGGCTCTATTCCCTGACAAGCTCTGGTATAGTGGCTTTCCTCCACCTTCTCTTAAGACATATATTCCATCCCTCAAACGGGTCTAGCCATATATTACACAGGTCAAACATCTCTTAAGACAAAACAACTATCATCCTCCCTTTTCTTCACCAATTTTATGCTCCCTCACAAACTAAAGCCTTTTAAGGCAAATTTCTCTTATTGTTGTTATTTAAAAAAAGTCCCCATTTTGGGGTTATTTTTTTTTTGCATTCCGATTTTAAAGTCGCCGCACACAGAGTGTGCGGCGACTGCTCTTTTTTTTCTTTTTTTTTTTTCCACGTGTGCAGGTGTGCAGGTGTGTGTCAGGAGGGATTTTGTGCTTTGAGGCAATTGTAACAGTCACCGCACACGACTTGTGCGGTGACTGTCACATGAATTTTTTTTTTTTACGATTGGGGTTTTACGTTTGGGGGCCTTGTGTGCAATTGAAAATTTTGTGTGAGAGTCACCGCATTTTTCTTGCGCGGCGACTCACACAAAAAAATTTTTTTTTTTTTATGCTTGAGGGGCCGATTGTGCAATTTGGTTTTAATGTGAGAGTCACCGAACTTGCTTTGTGCGGTGACTATCACACAAAATCCAAATTGCATATTAGCCCCCCTTTTATAATTCTCATATTAAATCTGAAATTGCATCTCAGCCCCTTTATTTATTTATATATTTTTAAGTTTGGGGGGCCTTTTTGACAATTTTTGGGGGGCCACAACTGTTAAAAAAAAAAGGTTAAAAAAATCATTATCTTAATTAGGTTTGGAATTAGTTAATGTATATAAAAAAAATAAATTAGTGTTAAAAAAATCATTGTCCTAATTAGGATTTAATTGCCATAATTTTTGTCCTAATTATATCAATTAGTAATTTTATCTTGTAAAGAATAAGAAAAAAATTAATTCACAACTAGGGAATGTATGTATTTATCCTAATTCTTTGCTTGAATTGCTTGTTAATCCTTTAAAAAATATCTTAAAAATAATTATTTATTTATTTATGCAAATAAATTATTATTGTATGCTAATTCACAAGTTGGGAATGGTGAATGGTTTAGGGAATTCACAACTAGGGAATGGTATGTATTTTTTAAGTTAATCTGTAAAGGAATACATTATTTATAAATAATGGTACGTATTTGTCTTAATTCTGTCCGCGAATAAGTTTATAGGGTAAAAATAAAATTGTTATGTTGACTAATTACTTGAATAATAATTTTTTTGACCATAAAAAGTAAAAAAAAAAAATTACATTTGGGGGGTTATATGTAATTGTAATTTTTTCACCTACAAACGTAAAAAAAAAAAAAAAAGGAGGTATAAAACAAAGATATCCTAATTACTTTCATTGAATGATAATTACGTGGAACAGTTTTGCCCCCCAAATGTTAAAGGGAAAAAAAGTTAAAAAAAAATTAATGTTATTGTTAGGTTATGAATTGGTTAATTTATATAAAAAATAAATTATTTTTGAAAAATATAATTCTCTTACTTAATTACGTGAATAATTCTTTTCGTAATTATATCAATAAGTATTTTTATCTTGCAAAGAATAAGAAAAAAATTAATTCACAACTAGGGAATGTATGTATTTATCCTAATTCTTTGCTTGAATTACTTGTTAATCCTTTAAAAAATATCTTAAAAATAATTATTTATTTATTTATGCAAATAAATTATTATTGTATGCTAATTCACAAGTTGGGAATGGTGAATGGTTTAGGGAATTCACAACTAGGGAATGGTATGTATTTTTTAAGTTAATCCGTAAAGGAATACATTATTTATAAATAATGGTACGTATTTGTCTTAATTCTGTCCGCGAATAAGTTTATAGGGTAAAAATAAAATTGTTATGTTGACTAATTACTTGAATAATAATTTTTTTGACCATAAAAAGTAAAAAAAAAAAAATTACATTTGGGGGGCTATATGTAATTGTAATTTTTTCACCTACAAACGTAAAAAAAAAAGAAAAAGAAAAGAGGGGCCTAATATGCAATTAAGGATATAATGTGAGAGTCACCACACAACAACCATGCGGTGACTCTCACATTATGTTAGCCACCAATTAAAAAAATGAACCATCAATTATAAAAATAAAAAAAAAATTTGGGCAAGGACAGTCACCGCACAAAGCTTGTGCGGTGACTGTCACATTACCCATAAATTGCACAAAGAACCCTCAAAGATGCCCCATCTATAAAAAAAAAAAAAAAAAAAAATTTCAGATGGCATTTTTGAACAATTGTGACAGTCACCGCACAAAGCTTGTGCGGTGACTCTCACAATTGCTAAAAAATTGCACAAAAGCCCTCCTGACACATACTGCACAATTGCACACGTCGAAAAAAAAAAAATTAACTAGTCGCTGCACACAGCGTGTGCGGCGACGTTAAAACGGGAATGCAAAAAAAAAAGTGACCCCAAAATGGGGACTTTTTTTTAAATTAACAATAATTAGAGAAAATTGCCGCCTTTTAACTATATCATCTCATCGATATCATCTTGATGCCTATCCAACACACAACGTTTAAAGATTCTCCAAATAATTAAATATTCAAAAATCAGAAAGAGTTTTTAATATGGAAATTTATATTTGATAATGCTATTGAATATTTGCACTGATCATGTGATCTTTTATACGACTTTTTCTACCTGCTTTAATCGATAAGATGTTGGACAAACTCAATAAGCAAAAGATAAATTATTCTTAAACTCTTGGTTCTCAAACCATATAAAAAAGAGTAATTTTTACTTTTATTTTGTCTTGAAAATCAAAATACATGATGTTGTGGTTGCGGTTGCGCTAGGATCTTGTGACTGCAATAAAGTTTTGAATTAGATAGTGGTTTTGTAATTGTAGAGGCATTAGAGGACAAGCTTGTAACTACGATTGCAGTTAGGTTCTGAATTAGGAAATGGAGATGGCAGACATAAAAAAAGGGAGGAAAAATAATTAAAATCTGTAAAATTTGAAGTGCCTTTATGAGTGGGAGTAGTCTAGGCATTCATGAGGAAGTTTCTTTAGCAGGAAAATCTTTACTATGATAGTATCACCAGCCATTATTTATTAGTACACTCCATTCTTCTTTATTATTGTTTTTTCACTCCATTCTTCTTGAAAGAACTTCCTTACTTAAAAATACAACATATCGCTAAAGATGAATATCATTTGAAAATATTTGTGTACATACAATGGTTGACAGAAAGAAGGATGAATATATGTAATTGCCAAATTGATACAAACCCGTGTTTACTAACGTAAGCAAAATATATATTTCAGAAGTTAGTTTAAAATCTTTTCCAACTTTTACACATGCATATCAAGCGATGCACACACGCACCCATGCAAATAGGTATATATATATATATATATATATATATAGAAAAAATGAAAATTTCAATCCATAAGCATTTCTACTTGACAAAAAAGTTATTCGTGTACGGTGAACACATACTATAATTACTTGACAAAACGCACAGACATCGAGTGTGCTCCGATAGCTCATTTATTTTATTTGTATATGTTCATTATAATTTAGTATGTATTGTATGTCAGACAAGTTGAACATGCACCGTTAGATTGGTTAATATCTGTAGTGTTATTAATTATATGCTACCTAGTGTTATATCAGACAAGTTGTGCTGGTGGACTGGTTTCGATGTTGAGTTCCCACCACTTAATATATACATAATTAATAGCAATAGATCTGATTCCTTGATAAACTAAACCAAATTTATATATAAACTTTAGGAAAAGGATTTCACAATTTCCTTTCTGTGTTGATATGCTTTTTTTTTTTTTTTTTGGGTGTAGTTGATGTATCCTTTTCTTTATTTCTTGGTTAACTAGTCTTCGAATTAATTTGTGGATGCATCAATTTTAATTCATTTTCTCAACTAATAGGATCAATCCCACTGATTTAAACAATGTAGATGATAAGCGTTAAATAATAACTTGATATAAAAAACATTTTTTAGTCTTTATTGATCCATTCACAAATATAATATTTAATCCATAAATAAAATATTTAATTCACAATTATAATAATTAATTAAAATTGTTCTAGAAAGCTACTCATACAAGAGATGAATATGCTTGTCCTAATTGCTATTTTATATTACTCTCCATACTTTGAGCGCAATCTATGGAGGATAAGAGCAAGAAGTAAAAATAATAATATATTTCAAAGTGATGAGTGTACTCAAATTCACTCAATTTGATATTGAGATCATTAGAATTTGGTGACTGTACGCCATATAATATTGTGCAATTATTTACAATGATTAAATCAACGCTAAATGGAAATTGATTTAGCAAATACACAAAAGTCGTAGTTAAGTCAAGTTTGCATGCATGAAACCATAAGTCTGCATGAGATGATGAAGTTCCTGCTCGTAGTTACGTCATTGTTGAAACGTCACGTTCATCCACGTCATAGGTTTGCCAACTAGTATTAATTGCAATTGGGACGTGAAATACAACCTTGTAATTGTATACTTTAGATGTATGACTGGGCTAACTTCTGACTTGACGTTTCACACTAATGTACTATAGTTTTTGTTGTTTTCTTGAATCAGTTCCTATTCTTATGTCTATGGCCATAAAGGTGTCCCTACCAAATAATTTATACGGTAAACCAATGCGATGAATTCTTGTTTTTCACCCGTTAATTTACTATAGTTTTTGTTGTTTTCCTAAATCAATCTCCGTCGCATATCCATTGTCACTAGGGTGTTCCTTCCAAATAATTTATAAGGTAAACCGATGCAATGAATTCTTGTTTTTCACGGCTTCATTACAGAAATGTCTGATTGCATCTTCTAATAGCAATTGTAGCATAAATTGGGAATGCTAATTTCTAATAGCAATTATAGAATAACTATAAAATATTTAAACGCTTATTCATACCATGAGTAAAATGTTTAATCTATTCATCATTTAATGAATGTAGTATTCCCATATGGCTAGTATTAATGCAGAGCAATAAATTTAGTGCCAAAGCAATTTTTACAAAATGACAATAGCACCCTAGCTAGTAAATGCAATTATCTAAAGATCAATCTCAATCACTTCACATCTTCTCCACTCTCTCATGTCTCCCCACTCATCCTTCCCTACCCCATCGTTCTTGTTTATTAACATTTGTCGCCATCCCCTTTGCACCACCAAAACACCCCTCAGGGGGTGCCACCACCCTCCCTAAATTCTCCTGAATTTACCTAATCTTCAAGCATCCCCCTCTATATGCAGCACCAGTAGATTCCTTCCGTACTTTGTTCTAGTCATTCTATTTTCCACAAACCCCTTGCTTGTTGCTAATTCTACCCTACTTTGTTAATACAACCTCTAGATGACACCGTTATTTGGCAATGATGACTATTGATACAATAGCAAGTCTTAATAGGATTTGTATCTTCTTATATGAAAGAACTGGGGATTTTAGCAAGCTTGGGCAGATTTGGGATCGCCTATAATGAAGAGTTTTGATCTTATTGCTTCTACATAAACCAAATTTCTCAATATATTTAGTCTCTGGATTTAAGATTCTCATTCAATTTATGGGAATTTTGGTGAAATCCATTAAACTGGACCAAAATTTCTGCGTCATGGGTTTGGCAATGACAGTGAGAAGAAATTATTATTATGAATGGTGACTTAAAGCCTTCCTATTATCTGTTAATTACAAAAAGTGATTCATTTTATTGACTGATTCCCCAACTTCAAGTAGATGGGCTGCTGAATTCTTGAATATTAGGCATCAGGCACTTGATTTTAGTTCTTTACTGTTGCTTGTTTTGATGGAGTACGGAGGATGAGATTGTTAAGATGAGCAACAAAGATAGATGAGCTCAAAACAAAACTGACGGAGTATGAAAGTTTTATTTCATTTTGATTTTGTTGAAGATACTATGGTGATTTAGATATATTTTGCTCTGGTAGAAAATTTATTGCTCTGGCAATAACATTGGCCATTCCTATATACCGAAGAATATTCAAAAGATTTTCTTTTATGGTTGGCAAGGTAATAATAGCTTTAAAAAAAAAAGCCTATTTTGATAGTATTAATGATCTAATCATTCCTGAAACAAAAAATTGAGTACATATCTTGGGATTCAGTTGAAGGAGACAATGATATCCTCTAGGGATATTCATAAACCGAATACCCAGTCCATGGATAAAAATTTTGAACTAGACCAGTCTTATTAGTTCAAAAAAATTTCGAATCGCAAACTAGTCCACATATAGTAGGTACCCGGTCTATCAGTTATCTGCAAAACTAGTTCGGTTATGCCACCCAACCCAGTCCATCATAATTAACCTATATGTTTTAAAATAAAACAAGAATAAATAAAAAAATTAATAAATAGCTAATACTACAAGCATCAATCGTGTTAAAGTTAAATTACATCCTAAACTCTTAATTATCAAAACAACCATAAATAAATAAATAAATGAACCAATTGTCATTTATTTTTCAAACAACTTCATCCTGACATTTTAATTAGCCATAAAAATACAAAATACTCAATAAATAGTCAGATGAACACCCAAATTTCATTCGTCACTCTTCATTGTTCATTTCCTAATTCACTTCATTTTCCTTCATTCTTCAATGTTTGCCACAATATGCTCATCATTCACGGATGAAATTTCTATAAATAATGACAATAGAAGCAAAAATTAGTAGTAACAATAATGCCTATATATACAAAGCGAAGTTGACCTACTACATAAAATGTCTAATGTACCCCTTACCATGGACCCAGTCGGTTACCTATCGGTTCACAAAAGTGTGAACCGTGACCCGCCCTAGTCACTTTACGAACCAACCCGCGAACTGAGCCGATGACAGGGAGTGGTTCGATTACATCTTTTTTTCGCTTTGGGACAGGTTGGTACCCCGATTTTTTGGTTTTTCCTTGTTTTTGAACAACCTAATATGCTCTATTAAAAATAGTTCCCACATTTCTTCTGTCCAAGTGGTTTGCTACTACACAAATTGGTTTTGAAATGAGGAAATGCGATAATGCTATCCAAAGTGTCATGCCCTTTATCCAAAGATCACGAACATGACAATGGCATATACTCGAGCATTGACATGTAAGGCTAGCTATACAAACTTCAAAACATAATCAATAAAAATTTCTTTTAAAAATTCATGCTTAAATTATGTCTTAAAAATGATCATAAAACAAACTATTAATAGTTTTAAACTGAATTAAACAACTTAAAAGAAATTCCACAAACTACAATCAAACAGTCTACTAAGTTACTATCGTACTTCCCAAATGCAACTCTTAGTGCTAAGTCTTCCTTCTTTGAAAAGTAAGTAAACAATAATGGGGTGAGTAAAAATACTCAAGTAGATCAACCAAACTAGTGAATCAAACATACCAATTTATTTTAGCATAAAACAAATGTCCATACTAAAATCCATATTCATAACCAAACACTTTCAATCGCATTCTTTTGTTCTTAAGGTTGCATGCACAAATTCAAATTCACATCCACAAGGATCCAATGTTCACAAAATTGCCACAGTTAACTTCTTAAGGCAGGGTCCAAACAATACAACCCAAAGAACATAAATTATTCGATTTAGCAATCAACCATCAATAATACTCAAATCAAAATACATGCTTTTTACATAATTTGGAAATAAATTTTGCTTTAAAAAAAATAAAAGAAACACTAGAAAAAAACCTTAAAATCCACTTTCAAACCAATGCATAAGAGTTTAATCTTATAAAAAGGTATCATCACTTACCTAATGCTCTAAAGTACAATAATGACACATGCCCAAAGACCTAAAATTACAAACATTAACAAAATGAATAAAATATGCCTTCATAAATCAAAAAAAAAAAAAAAGTACAGTGCATGATCTCTCTAATCTCCCTTCACATTCAATTGCCCTTGGATATGATTAAAATCCCTAAAGAAATAATTTTCTCCCTTCACACTCACGAGATTTAAAATAATTTTCTTGAAAACTATGAAGGTAGCTGACAAACACCTCCATTGGAAACAGGTTTCTAAATACATTTTATATATACAATAATTTTTTAAAATTGGAATATTGTATGAATAAAGTTCCCTCTCCAAAATACAATGAAAATAAGGGTATTTGAATTTTTTATTAAAATTAGATTTTTTGAAAAATTACAATAAAAATAAACATAAATAGAGATTGATAAATGGAAGTTGCAATACAACCTGCAGATGACTCAATTTTAATTTACCTAATTTTTGCAAATAATCATAATTACTTAAATAAACATGTTGCAAGTTGATTGTGAGGTTTAGGTACTACCAAATCAAAGCAAAATTCACACAAACAAGTAATAAAATTTATAATCTAATAACTATTTCCGCAAGTGCACGGGTCAAATTGTAGTAGGGAAAGTATTAGGATCAATCTCACGAGGAAACAAGAATTAGCAATTATCAAAGTAACTAACTTACTCTATTATCTAGACATATATCAAATAGGTGGTGTGCAAAATAAGAAAATTCAACTACTTAAAGTAAAATAAATGAAAGAAATTCACTAACACAAGTAATAGGGTTTAGAATCCACTAATTATCACTAATATGATTGAATGAATTCACACCTTGCTATATTAATCTTATCTTGCTTGGGGTTGCAATTTTATATGAAATCAAGACTGATTTTCACAATGCATTGACTACAGTTCAACTATGTTTTTTTTTTTAAATCGGCCGAAGCCTACAAGGGATAACTGGGGAAGGGGGAATGACTTAAACCAATTCCACGATTCAACCCAAAAGGCAATTGCTGACTTAAGGGAAGAACCATGGGGCTTAAGTACTAGACACTGACTCCACAAAGTCCCGATGTGGGACAAGGCTTTTTTTGAAATCGGCCGAAGCCTACAGTTCAACTATGTTTATTATGAACTCTTGTGAAATGCATGAATTGTGAAATTAAACAATCTTAATTCACCAACTTATACCAGTATTTGCATGTGTGTACAACATAAGCTTCATTTACCATTTTCCAATGCTATAAGCATTTCTTAATGTCAAATATATTTAAATGATTTGCAATAGTTGATCAAACTAATACAAATGTTAAACCTTGATAGATGAACAAGCAAATATAAGTTATAGCAAATATAATTACATTCAAATTATATAATTAGCTTCATCTAATCCTAAGGCATGTATTTAATTAAACATAACTTGTATGAATAACATATAATAGAAACAACTCATAAACAAGTAAAAAATTAAAGAGCTAAGCTAAGAATGCTCATTTGTTGGTAGAACATGGCTCCAAAGCTTCAATTCTCATGAATATGAATTGATACACATGAATCCTCTAAGAGTTTTTTTACAAGTAATGAAAATTCTTTTAAACTACAAAGAAAACTACTACTATAAGCTACTTGGGAGTGCTTCTCCCTTCAAGACATCTCCTAAATGTCTTGCAAGAGCTCTCTATTTTAGACAAATTCACCCTAATCATCTAGACAACTTGCACGAAAATTTGCAAGAAAAGTTGTCTTGAAATCACAAAAAGATTTTTATTGAATTTTGCAATGTTTCTTTAGGTAGTGCAGGTGTAAGGAATCTTCAAAAACTCATCAAAAGGGGCTGGAAGATAAGCTGTAAATTGAAACCTTCATTTTCTAGCCAACATGGTAGATCTGTAGGCTGATCCACAAAATTGCTCCTAAAAAATAGACGAATTAGCTTTTTCTCAAAATACAAAAGTTGTATTCCTTTGAGTTACTTTTCCAAAACTACAAGAATCAGGTCATTTAGAGCTCTAAGTGCAAAGATATGGCCAAAATACTAAGACGTGATTGGAAGAGCTTCACAGCACGCATGTACTTTAGTAATTTAGATTTTTTTTCTATGAAAACATGAGAATTGAATTTTGATCTCTTTATAAGATTTGTAAAGTATCCCCTTCACTTTAAAATGCATCAAGAATCATCTCAATCCAAGTTTTGTAGCTCAAGTTACTGCCAAAATAATGAAATGTGTCATTGTTGCAGACTCTTAGTTTTCTCTAATTCTTCATTTCCATTGCTTCTTTGCAACTTCTCTTTTGTTTTTATCCCTCTTATGCCCTTAAGACCTTTTGGTGATGTTGACCCTTTAATTTCATGGTGAATTTTTGAAGAAAATTTCCCATAAGTTGAGCAAAACAATCCTATAAATTTGAATGTAAAAGTTGTGCATTGAACTCTTAGTCCAAGCCTCCTTGAATCTGCTATAAATGTGATAATTTGTAGTCCCATTGATCCAAATTATGATTAAATGTATACAACCTACAAGATTGTTCAAAGATTGTGCATTAATTTGCTCAAAATATAAATTTCACTTCAAAACTATAAAAATTGGGTAAAAATCATAATTTTTGGAAAAATCTTCAAATGGAAAAAACTTATTAAAAATCAGCCATTTGCATATCAAAATACTAAAAACATACTAAAAATACACTAAAAACATATATAAAACCTTATACTAAATTACGTAAATTTATTATTTATCATAGGTATCCACAATTTACAAAATCTCATCCCAATTTGGAGAAAATAATTACTTCACTTTTCTCCAGATCGTCTCTTTCTTGCTGGCAGAATCATCAACACTGCCATCAGTTTTTTCATTTACTCCCTAACCTGAAAAATCTAAGGAATCGAGTTAACATAGTGTGTATAATAAGTAGAGACTCGGAGCAAAGTCTTCTTGATTCAGTAACATATCAATGAAATGATTATATCCTGAGCTGAAGCGGACCAGGAAGTGATAACCCAGAGAAGCCCGAGAGATATCAAGCATTAGTTGCAAACACAAGATACAAATATTAAACAGTTTCTCAAGCATTTAAATAGCTCTTTTGTTCCTTTTAACTGTTTCAAATCCCACTTGCTTATCATATCCTTTGTTTTTTCGTAAGTACTTATCATATCATATTTGTTTAACGGAAATCATATTCCGGGAATTTTGCAATCATTCAGAATCTGATCACCAAGGGTTGGAGGAAATTTGAGGTGGTAAAGTACAACTTGTGTGAAACTTTAGGAGGTTTTATAGCATTTGAACAAAATCAAATAATTCTCGTCTGTAATTAATAGTGAACCATATTATGTTAATAAACATGTGACTAACAATATTAATTTCTGAAGCTCTCGATCTTAAGTTCTTATTTCATAATAAATTCATCAAGTTGATTATCCGCAAACAAATTTTGAAGTTTAGAAGTAGAAATTATTAACTAAGCTTATATGGAAAACGATTCGGTGACAAAATTAAAACAAGTCGACTGTCTTTTAAATATCTATACTTTTGTAAATTAATAATATAGCCAAGATAAAGCGTGCGCATAGGCTTTTTTTTTTTTTTTAACATGTTCTTCTATCAAAAAGTTAGAAATTAACATGTTCTTCTATTGGGTTCCTTTATAGATTTATCTATTTTTTATATCTTAATAAAATTTTCTATGAAAGAATTTGTAAGTGATGCTATTTTGTATAGTTTATCAACAACTAATTACAAATCTATTAAATCTAATGAGATTTATTTACAATTTTATAAAAACCCGATAATTGTGGTGCTTTTCTTTCTTTGTCTTTAAGAAATTTAGGTTTAGCCTAACATTAATGTTTCTCATGTCTAAAGGTGCAAATATATGTCATGTGTGTTTGCAATTTGCGATCAAATATGATTGACCTCTTTTAATCCCTAGGTCTAGAACTAACAGTTACCTCTTTATACTCCAAGTTTTTAATGAAACTTTTAATCATTATGTCTAGATAAGTTGGCTTGATATAAATTGAAAGATGTGCCATTGATTTAAAATATTTAGTCATTAGGAGTGTATTGTAATGTGTGAAAATTTGTTTTTTTCAAAGGGCAAAATTAGAAAGTATCTAAAATTTTGTGTTAAATTTTGAGGAGTGACTTTTATTTTGAGACAATGAATTGGTGGAAATATTACATTAACAATGGGTGGAGAAATTTATATTTAGAATGAGTTAGAAATGTATTCTTTTTTGGGAATGTGGGAGGTTAATAAGAAGAGTTAGAACTGTAAATTTTTTTTTTTTGGGCGAGAAATCACATTAGAGAGAGGGGTGTTTGGACAGACTCCTACCCCTTTAATTAATCAACAAATTAAGTACAAAGAGGACGTAACAACTTAACCTCCAACGGGTACACGAAAAATGACGTGGAACAAGATTTTTAAGTTTTTAATATTCTTTATATGTATTAGATTTAAGGTATTAGATAGGTTATTTTCTATGATTTTAGTGTTATTTTTATCTTAATAGGGTTATTATGTTGTTATTGTCATTGGTAAAGAGCTTGAAAATAGGAAGAAGAAGGTTGATGGATGGATAGCATAATTGGGGAGTCAATTGATGATCAGAGGACTTTATTCATTAGAGCATGCCTACACCTTGTGTTGATTTCTATTGCCAGTTGACCATAAGAATTCTTTCAATACAGCGTGCCCAAGCCTTATCTCAAAAAGTCTGTTGTCAAAAACAGGGTTTAGGATTTTCTCAATTTTCCTTATTCTTCTGCTATTTTTCTTTCTTTTTTTCTTAGGAAACTAATGTAACCTATAAATAGGTATATCCTAGGGTTTTAACCAATCTTTTATCAATTTTTATCAATAAATTTGTTTTTCATAAATTTTTCTCAATTTTCTTGAGATTTTAAGGTTCTATTGAACCTTTTTGAAGTTAGATCATGAATCTTTCTTTTTGTTCTTTGGGAATTGTTCGTAAAACAATTTCTTAAATCATGTTTTTGCGTCAGAAAAGGTTGTGCATAATGTCTAGGGAAACTAAAAAGACCAGAGTAAAAGGAGCGACTTTAGATAAATTGAGATAATTTTACAACTTACTAGGGGCACAATACAACTACCCCAATATTTAGGGGATTGCAAGAGTAATTCACATAGCTTTTTGTAGGAGTTAATTTACATATCTTCTTTGTGGCTGAAGTAATCCATGTGAATAAGTGAATTTTCATGCCGCTTCAAATCTGAAAGTACCACCTCGCTTTCAAATATTAATCTTCTTGAGAAACCTGCTGGAAAGAGTAACAATTTTAGTAATTTGTTAAGAAATGATCTCAATAATTGTCATCACTAGCAATCAACAAAAATTTCTTTTACGAGAACCATTTTTTTGATCGGTCATTAAAAATCCAAAAAAAAAAAATTAAAGAAAAAAATTAAGGACGAAAATATCATGTTGACCAAGGTAATAAGACGCTTTTGATCTACCTTTTCATAAACGTCTCTTGGGGTACCAACGCACCAAAGAAAATACGAAGCCACCACTTCGTCTTATGCTTCCGGTCATCCCGAATGTACTCAAGTTCAACTCAATTAGATGCAATTAAACAAAATTGCCTCAAAACAACTGAATCTGACGCCAACTTTTCAAATTTGCTCAATTATTACTCAACTTGTTGCAATACAGTTTGCGGTTGTCTTAATTATAATTCAACTAATTTCTGCAACTAATCGTAATTGGATTAATTAACATGTTGCAGGTATCCACAACTTATAAAATGTCAACCCAATTTTTGGTAAAGATATGTACTTCTCTTTTCCTAAAAGCGTCTCTTTCTCGCTGGCAGAATCATCGTCACTTGCACTCTGATCTGAAAAATCAAATTTCTTAAGTACCATTTCAAGTTAAACAAAAGTATGTATAACTAAAGACAAGGAATTACACACCTTTTTTATTGTCTTTTCGATATTTGTCCGAACCAGAGGCTGCCTGCCAACGGGGTCACAATTACATACCTTTTGTATTGGAAGGTAATATAGTACATGAGACTTCCATGTTTTTTTGCAACTTGCTTTTGTGTTCTTCATTGGTGCTTAGAGTGTGTATTTGTTGTCATTTGAACCATATCTTGGTTATACTTGAAATAAATAAGTAAGAAGAATATCTTTAACTTGGAATCCAGTTACTCTGGCAGTTAGCATTTAAAGCAAAAAATGCTCATTTTTGTTGAACTTTTGTTTTGGTTGCCGTCAACCTCTCACATACAATCGCCTATTTCCATATCTTGCAAGATAGAAATAGTTGTATAATGAATTGGAGAGTTACATACAGTTATGACATATATAGGATACAAAAATATTGATTGAAATCAAAGCAGTGTTCAAACAATAGTTCCCAATATTTTCTGGACTAATAACAAAGGTAAAAGTTTTCCGGATGCAAAAAGTACATGAACAACAAAATTGTTTGTAAAGGAAACCTTAGATTAATGCGCGGCACTGAATTTTGGAAAGATTCAGGATTTTTTCTTAACAGCAATATTGAAAAGTAAATTGACAAGGCTAATGAGACAGAAAGAATACTATTAAGATGATTACCGTAATAGATGTTAGAGAATTCCACAATAATAGTACTTGTGTCCTACGTCAGTTACTTAGAATTAGATGATATCCTGAATATGTGTGATTCTTGTAATTTAATAGTTGTGTTTGATAGGGGTAATGTCTCTTTATTTTAATAAATAAAGTTGTGTCTTTTTTATCCGAAGTTATGTCTGATTATTATTAAGACATAATTTTATTACATATATCTGTTACTCCAAACACTGCAAATATAATAAAAAATCTGAATTTTAGACGTACATTTCCAGTCTCCCCCTAAATCTTTTTCTTCCACACAAACTCTCTGATACAGACATATCTGATAAACATTGAAGGCTAAAAGGTTTGACACCGTCAGTGAAAAACGTTGTCAGACAAGAGTTTTATTATATCCTAGAGGTTAGTTCGCAGAACTCTTTTGCACACAACTTGTAGAGGCGAATTAAATCTTAAGGAAAGCAACACCAGTAACGCGCCTTAAAGCCATTTTTCTCAATTAATTCTTTCAACAATAGAAGGCGAGCAAGTAGGTAGCAGTGGCGGCCAATGGAAGCAGCAACAGCCTAGGAAGGATTAGTGTCATCATCCTAGGCGACTCCGAAGTTGAAACTAAGTTAATTTTTCTAATATGAGTAGCATTAGAATTTTCTGCTTTATTAGTACTATTGCCAAGCCGATTCTTGCATTCTAGAACTTTTTTGAAGGCAGAGATTGAGCTCTAAATAAAGATGGTGATTTTGGCTTGACGATATATAAAGGTGCTGAAGCCCAAACTAAAGAAGCAGCCACGGCGATTGATGGTGTTTTATTTCATCGGTCCTCTCTTTATATAGTACCACTAGTAGAAACAGGCTGTGCTGCCCACTATACACGGAGAATATTGTTTATAGCTAAAATTAGAGGTTCATAGATTATTGTTGCAGGTTAAAGTAGTAGCCTGCATAGACAGGAATTGACTTTGATGAAGCAGGAAATAAATGTTGTAAAAGGAGCAAAAATATAAGGGCATGCGGTTTGACAGGTTAATATTGTACTTGACAATGAAATCATTGATAGCAAGACATTAACATAAGCAATCAGTTATGGAGTGAAGGACCTAACTGTGCGCTGTTGTTGATTACAAAGCATAAGCTTACAACATGCCCAGAGTTGGAATAGTTAAAAGCATCTTTAAAGGTGCAGCAACGCAAATCATTGCGTTTCAGCATAACCTAAAAGGCTGATACACTTGGAATCAAGTTATGATCCATTACATTTGTATCACATCCTCATTACCATATAATGGACTATAATCTTAAACAAAAAAAAAGTGTTTAAAGTAAGGCAACAAATAGACAGTTACAAAAGGGAGTGTTTAAAAGCTACTTATTTAGCTCCTCCATTTGAGCTTGTCCTTCTTGTTATTCTTGGAATAGCTTTCATCAGTTTGCATCTGGAAACAGACAAGTGACATAGGAAAAAAAATGCAGAACACTAAGAAAACAAAATAGAAGAGCAACTCAAGCAAACAACCATCTCTAAAAGAATGGATATCATAAAGGTAGAGGTTAGCAAGACATTTACATCAGCACACATACAGGCGAACAATCATGTACTTATATGGTGTCGTACATAGATAGGAAAAAATAAAGTAAATAACTGTGAATAGACTAAAAGGGTGCCCTAAAGAAGGCTAAATTGATGTTAGAAAAAGTGGTTACCCACAAAGCAGACGAAGAATGCACCAAAAAAAAAAAAAAAAAAAAGAAACAAGAACAAGCAAAACCCAGCATGCAAACATATGCTAGTAATTAAAAAGAATGGACATGCACAAAGGGTAAGGTCAGTAAGACATGTATATCAGCACACAAACAGGAAAACAATCATGTGGTGAGGAGTCGTACATAGATGGGGAAAAGTCAAGCAAATAACTATGGATAGTATAAAACGGTGCCTTAAAAAGGATAAATTGAGGTTAGAAGGAGCAGCTACCTGTAAAACAGACGAAGAGCGCAAAGAACAACAACACGAACAAGGAAAAGTGAAAGCCTACATGCGAACATATAAGAGTAATTAAAGAAGAAAAGAACAAAGGAACTGCAGTCTGGTCTTTTTTTTTTTTTTTTTTTTTTTTTAACCTGTGCTGGAGGGATCAATGGTTTCAGAAGCAGCAAAAAAGGATATCAGAGAAACTGTAAAGGCGTGCCTGTTTTTTCTTTTACCTATGCTTACAACACTAACGGTTATAGAAGGAGGAAAATCGATTGGATCATATTCAGCCAAACAATAATCAGGTATCAAATCGGAGCAAATCCTATAAGATTTTTTTTATGACTAACAAAAACAACTGTACCTAGTGACCAATGTACCTAGTGACCAAAAGATTGTGAAAGTACAATTGAATCTGGAAGCAAGTAACTAAGTTGGCTACGATTCGTCAATAAGTTTCACGAAAATATGGAAAAGTACAAAATTAAGTACAGAAGAATCATGCTACAAAGACTGAAGCAAATATGGCCGAGGCCTAAAGGAAAACTATACAGTAATTGTTAGCGTGGCCAAGAAGGCTTTGGAAAACAACACCACCAAGCTAATGAATGAAACTCGAAAATGTCAAGAAGATCCATAGAAAGCAAACAAATGTTCATGCAAAACCACATAACTAAGGGCTAAATTAAGAAAACTCATAAGACGGGGCTATTTTAAGTTCACACCTTGGCTCAAGTTTCAAAAGCCAACTCTTTCTATTTGGTACTTCTTTTTTTTTTTTTTAGCAAGCCTATACTATTTACATTGGGAGAGGCGAATAGTGTTGGTGGGATTGAAACTCCCGACTCTTGGGGTATAGTTTTAGAATTCTAACCGCTCAATTCTTTATTCGTTTTCCCGATTCGGTACTATTTTACAAACAAAAATATGGCAAGTTTACAAACATAAGAAGCTAAATTGATCGACCAATATCACCAATATCTAAGCAGGAAAGTGGACTAAGGATAGCAAGACTTCATATCTTGCACTTTTTGAGATACAAGAGACTAATTTTCAGTGCTGATGAGTAAATGACTGATCTTCCAACCTAGCATTACCAGTCTCCTACCAGTTGATCAAAATCTAAGCACAATTACTTTGCCCAAGAAATGGATACAATCATTTGGGTCCAATTGGTTGGATTAAAAATATTTTCCTATAATATACTTTTCGAATTTTTCTTGGTGCCAAATATTGGAAAAATATTTTCTTGTGTGACATATTTTTCAATTTTCCTAGCTTTGGCTAAAATTAACTTATGCATTTAATGAGTATAAGTTATTTTTCAAAGAGTTCAAGAATGACATTAAACTTTGAATACCTAGTTTTCTAACTTCAATTACCAAACTTAGTTTTGTTTTTAATTCTTATCAATTAATTTTTTCTACATTTTGGTCTCACAATAATATAATTACAATTATGTTTACTTTACCATTATAACATCTTGTAGATTAATTATAAACAAAATAATCTTTATTTGACTTCAATTTCTTGTCAAACAGTTATTGTAATTACTATTAGTCTTTTTAATTTATATTAACAATATTAAGAATCACTTTTTAATTTATATTAACAATATTAAGAATAAAAAATATCAAAGGCCTCTATCACAAAAGATTTTTACATTGTCATTCAAACACCCAAAAAAATGTAAGCAAAATGACTTTTTTCATGTAAAATATTTTCCGAGCAAAAAACGTTTTTTCAGGTTTCAAGTACTTCTTTCCTTCATCTAATGCTAAAGAGGGGGAGGAGTGCCTGAGGTTACCTATAACTATTGCAACTTCAAATCGCATTAAGGGAGAGGCAAACAATTTAATTTGGCATAGTACATCCTAAAAGAATATGTTTACGGTTTTGTGTTTTCACAGGGTGTAAGAATTTGGTGGTTTTACCATAGGACAAAAAAAAAAAAAAGTGAAGGAATCTTGATGAAAAATACTGACCCATTCTATCAGAATCACATAAAATAATGTCCTTGTTTATCTTAATATTTGTTTGTCCATTATCACCTTCTAGGACAACTCTACCATTATAATTATGAACATCGTAAAATTTGCAACTCATTAACTATCCTGGACGTGTATAACAATACTATGGAAACTCCAATTGAAGAACAATCACAAAGTTTTCCAAATGACACTGTAATCATTGACATTCCAGAGAAGATTTTGCAAACTGACGACACACCAAGAGTTCTTGACTTTTTTCTGCTTCTGGGGAGTGCAAGGAGTGTGATATAGCCAACACAAGAGATGAAAAGCTTCCACTTCATCTTGTGGAGGCTTACTACCTGGTTCTTGTGACTGAGGCCTCTGATTCTGAAGACATGCCAACCATATCACAAGATGCACAGCCTATGTCTAGATCTTGCTGTCTCAAACACATGGGAAATTCTGGAAAATGCAGCCATCTCGGCCAGCATATCTCTAATTTGCATGTTTTCCATGGAGGAAAAAGAAAGATGGTGGTAAGAGCATGAAGAAGTACGTTCACTGCTTTCGTTCGGTCACGGATCTGAAGGCAAAGGGAATTCAATTTAGACCGAGTAGGACCAATTCTTTGATGGGCATCAAGTTCAAATCAGGCTATGTATACGCACAACTTGAAGTTCCAACTTGGTTCGTTACAGTCCACGCCAAAGTTTTCTTTCTAAACATTATTGCCCATGACTTGTGCCCAAGCGCCATCACTAACCGAGGAGTCGCTGCATATATTGAGTTCACGAAATCACTCATTAACCACCCAAAAGATGTGAAAGAGCTGAGGGAAAAAAGAGTATTGCTCACAACCTTGGGCAGTGATGAAGAGGTGTTAAATGTTTATAAAGAGATCAACACTTATGGCGCGAGCAATGTCGTTATTTTGCACAATGAGTAAGGAGAAAATTCAGGCTCATTATAACAAGAAGGCAAAGACATGGTTAGCTGAATTCTTCTACACTCACTTTAGGAGTCCATGGACTGCCATTGCCCTATTTGCTGCCACTTTCCTCCTTCTCTTGACTTCTCTTCAGACCTTCTATACCGTCAGGCCTTCTTAATTTCCAGATTTTAAATGGAAATGTAAGCTACTGGTGGCATAGTTGCAAAAATAATGTTCCAGCAGGCTTATGTATCGTCTACAAGTGGAGTATCAAATTTCGTTGTACTCTAAAATATGTATCCTATTATTTGTGAAACAAGCAATCTTGTTCATATATACTTCAGTTTTTTTTTTTTTTTAATTTTTCTGCCATTTACTGTATTTTGTGATTTTGTTAGGTTTCTCCTTTGTTCTGTCGGTCATCTATAATGAACACGCTACAAGCTTTTGTGTTAATTAAGTTTTCCCGCCAAAAAACAACAAACAGTCCATATTTTCAATTGGTTCGATTTTAGATATTCAGATTTTTGCATTTTTTAGACAAATAGGTAATTCTATTAAGCAGAGAAAGCATTTTTAACAAATTGATAATAGAAGAAAATAAGTATAATACTCGTGGAAAATGAACAGTTTAGAGTACTTAGAAACATTACAAGAAGCTATAACAAACATCACGAAGATCCTGAAAGCTTAAGTAGCTTTCAAGAAGTTAGTGAAGGAGATTAGATACAAACACGACAAGCTAACATATAGATCAGACAACTAATAAAGATTGTGAAAAATTGAATAGCCTGGAACATAAAATAAAAAGAAGAAAAGATAATTAGGGACAAAATCCTAGAATAGAAGAAGTTGTTAATAATTTAGTTAATCGATTTAAAAGTCTTAATATAGTGAAAAAAGAAAATATTCAAGAATTACAAAAAGAAATCTTTTGTTATATATTACTAGGAATGTGCATGTGCGTTGCACATGCTTTGAGTGTGTGTCATTTAGTTAATCAAGTAAATTAAAAATTGTATCTGGAAATCAAATATAAATTAAAAGGTAATAAATTATAGTGTAAAGTTTAATGAACAAATGTGAAATTAGTCATTGTAGAAATGTAAAGTTGTATTGAATAAAATACAAAATAGGAAATTTAAACTTCAAACTTTCCACTAAGTGTTCTTCTTTTTAGTTTTCAGTTTCCTTTGCAAGCTAGCAATCTTCTCCTCCTCGTCATCATCATCATCTGTGGTTAGCAAGTTCTCTTGTTTGTTATTTGTTTCAATTTTTGTTGATGTTTCCTTTGTTATAGTTGAAATTGGCGATTTTTTATTTTGTAGGTTTAGTGTTTTCTTTCTCGTGGTACTCTTTCTTTTGATACAGAGATATTTGCTTATTTTTCGTTGAAATTTGTGGTTTTTCATTGTGGATTGATGCTTTTTTCGCCTTCGGTTTTCGTAAATTTTTTTTATTGCATCTGTTGCGACTTTGAGTGCTGTTAGTAATTTCAACTCTTTCATTCATCGTGATATTATTTTGTTTTTGTTGCATAAGAAATCTTCAAAAATTCAAATGAATATATTTATTTTTGCTAGGATAGATTTTTGATTGATTCCTTATATTCGGTGGCTGGACAATCGATGTACATATTTACTGTGTCTTCAAATAGTGTAACAATTACATAGTGGCATTCATTCTTGACATGTATATTCAATCTATACCTACAATACATTTTGATTATACATTATTAAGATTTTAGTTGCAAAATCTAAGTTATTATGGATTTACTCACATCTGAGTGTTTCTTCAATTTATTTATAGTTCCATACCTCTACATTGTAATCTTAAAGGTGTAATAATGATAGTCTTCAAACACTTTGTGCACGTGTTGTACCATAGATTGTATATATTTTGACACTTTATCAACTGCTACTTTGAACCAATAAAATTTATTTTGCAACGTTATGTCATGAAAGATAGTTATTTAGTAATTAAACATGATAAGTGTATATAAATAATTAACAATCGAATTAAAGATTTTGGGTCTTTAATAATTAATTTTAATTTTAATTAGATTTTAAAGACGTGATGAGGGGTGAGTTCTCTAAACTGCTTTTGTAGAATAATTATGGAATAATAACATAATTTTCCTCTCTATTTAGATGGAGGATAGGAAACAATTATATTTTTTAACAACTTAAAAATATATAGCATCATCGCTAGAGCATAATGCAAATAGCCATGGATTTTTAAAACCATGACGTTGTAGTCCAAATAATTAATTGCTTTAACAAAATGATCCTTACACCAAACTCTAAATATAGTAACTCAAATAATAAAAATATTAAAAAATGAGTTATTGCTTATCCTTTTAATTTTTGACATTTGTTGTATATTACAATAACATTTGGATTTGAAGTTATGAAGTTTGGTTTTAAAATGAATATTATCATTCCTACAACTCATGCTTTCATATTATGTCACAACATCATCACTGTAGCATAATGCATGCAACCATGTATTTTAGAAACCATGACGTTGTACTCCAAATAATTAATTGGTTCAAGAAAATAATTCTTACAACAAATTATAAATGCAGTATTAAAAATTATTTTAAAAATTATTGCTATCCTCTTCAATTTTAGACATTTGTACAATATTAAGGTAACTTTTGGATTTGGAGTTATGGAGTTTGAGTTTAGAATGACTATTATCATCCCTAGAGTATTATGTATTGTGTTAGAGCATCATTGCTAGAGCATAATGCATACAGCCATGGATTTTCAAAATTACGATGTTGTATTCTAAATAACTAATTGCTTCAAGAAAATAATTCTCACACCTAATTCTAAATGCAGTATTGCAAATATTAAAAATATTCAAAATAATAAGTTATTTATGTGTCCCCTTAAATTTTAGACATTTGTACAATATTATATAACTTTTGGATTTGAAGTTATGGAGTTTAGAGTTTAAAATGAATATTATCATTACTACAACTTATGGTTACCATCGTTTTTGTAAGCAATTATGTGTTCACTAAGCAACAATTCCTTTGATGGACCAATGCTATTGTAGTAATATTTTAGGGTAATGATACCATAAAACTATTGTGGTCATATACTTAAGTAATATAGTACAAAAATAAAATTTGAAAAAAAGTTATTGCATCCGCGTAATTATATCTAAAACGGTTCTCGCATAAAATAAAGGAAAAATTTCATCAAGTAAGCATATAAATAATATGATCATTAGTTTTCTTAGCTCACATAATCTAATGAAAAATATATGTAAAATACGAAATTATATTTCAATAATTTAATGATCAAACAAAAGTAGAAAACTCTCAAATCAAGAACAATATCAAATTAAATATAATTGTAGGTACAATAGAACCTGAAATAAATATCAATGATCCCAATCATCACAGCCCAAAGAAAATTATAGAAATGAATTAAAAATTTATATTGAAAAAGAAATAACTAAAAATTCTATTTAAAAATCATGAGAAATTTAAAATCTTAAAATTATAGAAAGGAATATATAAAATAAATTAAATACCTTCGATATCTTAACTTGTCAAAAAAAAAAAAAAAAGAGGCTATGGGATTGAGTTCCCTTAGCTTCCTTCTTGTTGATCTTTGAATTTTGTTTCCTTGTATCTTTGAAATCTATAAACTCTAAAAGAGAAGCACATAGCTTGACCCATAATTGAATATTCATTTTATTGTTGAATATTGTATTCTACTAAAGTTGATTTAATTTAGAAACTTGCAAACATTAGGCTTTTTAGAAACAAAATAAGAGTAGATAAAATTTTACTAATCTTATGATTTTCAAAATTTTAAAAAATATTGTAGTAGTTTTTAATTTTCATTGGACCTTTCTTCTCATCGTTAAGCATCTAAAGTTAGATAATAATATTGAGTACTCTTTTCTTGGATTCTTAATTCAAGATATTTGACATGTTCAATACATTAGAAAGTGCTAGAGTTTGAATTTAAAATATATTTAAAAAAGTTACCTCAAATTCAATTATTTCATTAGTATTTTATATTCAAAAGTTAAGTCATTTGCCACCTTTTGCAGTTTCTCTAATCATGTGGCATGTGTATTATACGAAGATACATGTAGAAGTAGTCATGAAAAATAAATTTATAGGTGATTTGTTACAAATATGTTGATATTAAACGTTAAATTACATTGAATTCCTATTCAAATTTGCTAAGTGCCTACACATATTAATTTCTTGAGATAATGAATTTAATGGGTTGGTTATGTTTGGGATTACTATTTTTCATGTATACTATTCTTTGTCCTCTCCATTTATACATGTTGAGGTAGTTTTGTATGGTTATTATTTTCTATCGATCAATTCTTACAACTTTGAAAAAAAAATGATAAGTAGATGGTATAAAGAGATAACATATTTCATTCAATTTTTTCTTCTAACTATAAAAAGTATCTAGTAGTACCATATCCATTCTATTTTGTGTTTTGTTCTTCTTCCACGACTTATTTTTAATCTTGATCGTCCAAGATATATATTGTTTATGTATATTTGTAATTTAATTAGCTTGTGTCAATATTCCCTAAGAAGCTTATGGCAGATGCTCTCTGTTGCCTTTTTTGATATAGAATTCTTTTTTTTTTTGAGGTAATTTTGATATAGAATTCTTGATCAACAAACATTGAAATGAAAATTTTATATTGCAATTTATACTTTTAAATTTCAATTTTTCCCATTTTATTGTTTATATTTCTTCCATCAAGTTATAAACATATCATTCCCAATTTTCAACTTCTTTAGTGTAATCCTAAAGCACTATATATAAAGTAAGATCGCTACACTATATTCTAAATTTTGACCAGCCAAGATATAAATCATAATTTATCTATAATTATGAATTTAGCAAATTAGAGAGTTTGTGAATCTCAATCTAGTTTTAGTTTTTGAATCTCAATTTAGTTTTACTTATGAGAAAGATGATGAGATAAAGGAATTATGGTATATAGCTTCCGTTAATGAAACATATGCATGAAGTTAAATATTTTGTTTGAAGGGAAAAAGAATAAGTATGTTGAATATGCCAGTTTATGACATAATTAAGTATAACTATAGTGAAAGAAATTTGTTAAACCACCAAAAAAAAAAAAAAGACAAGTTAATTGTTACATAATTTAATCAAAATTTATACAAAAAGACAAAATTGTAATTTTTTAATTTTATTCAATGCATTTTACTTGAAAATAAGTCAGTAAATCCCCTTTTCCTTTTTTGTGCACTAAATTAGTTCAAGTGAATAGTAAATTCGTCAATTGTTACATACTTTATGTTGTCTATTGCATTTTGCTGACAAAAATAAGTTACTGAATTCACTTTTCATTTTTACCCCTTTTTTGTGGAACTAAGTTTGTAAAAGTCAAATCAAATCAAAATATGAAATACACCAAATATAGAGATGGTGAAAAAGAAAATTGAACCTTGGACTTGACATATGTATGTGAAAGCTGGAAAGAAGTCAAAAAGGTATTAAATGAGGAGAAAATATGTTTTTTAGAAATGAATTAAATATTTATATAGAAAAAGAAATAAACTACAAATTCTATTTAAAAATCATGAGAAATTTAAAACCTCAAAATCATAGAAAGAAATATATAAAATAAATTAAATACCTTCGATATCTTAACTTGTCAAAAAAAAAAAAAAAGAGGCTATTGGAATGAGTTTCCTTAGCTTCCTTCTAGTTGATCTTTGAATTTTGTTTCCTTTACTTGTGTCCTTGAAATCTATATACTCTAAAAGAGAAGCAAATAACTTGACCCATAGTTGAATATTCATTTTATTGTTGAATATTGTATTCTACTAAAGTTGATTTAATTTAGAAACTTGCAGACGTTAGACTTCTTGAAAACAAAAGAGGAGTAGATAAAATTTTACTAATCTTATGATTTTTAAAATTTTAAAAAATATTGTAGCAGTTTTTAATTTTAATTGGAACCTTTCTTCTCATCGATAAGCATCTAAAGTTAGATAATAATATTGACTACTCTTTTCTTGGATTCTTAATTGAAGATATTAGACATGTTCAACACATTAGAAAGTGTTAGAATTTGAACTTAAAATATATTTAAAAAAGTTACCTCAAATTCAATTATTTCATTAGTATTTTATATTCAAAAAGTTAAGTCATTTGCCATCTTTTGTAGTTTCTCTAATCATGTGGCATGTGTATTATACTAAGATACATGTAGAAGTAGTCATAAAAAATAAATTTTAGACCGATAAAGGTATCATTTTTAAAAATTAAAATTTGTTAACTATTTTTTATTTACTTATTTAACGAATGATTAACTCTTAAAATATATTTAAAAAAGTTACCTCAAATTCAATTATTTCATTAGTATTTTATATTCAAAAGTTCAGTCATTTGCCACCTTTTGTAGTTTCTCTAATTATGTGGCATGTCTATTATACTAAGATACATGTAGAAGTAGTCATGAAAAATAAATTTTAGACCGATAAAGGTATCAATTTGAAAAAATTAAAATTTATTAACTATTTTAAAATTTATTAACTATTTTTAACTTACTTATTTAACGAATGATTAACTCTTAACAATAATGGCCGAGCATGCTCCCTTATCCTATGGATTACACCATAGCAACTGTACAGTGAATATTTATTTAGTCTATATGTTGTTTATTTGTTGAATAATTGCTACTTTGTTGGATTTATTCTTATATTTTTTAAAATTAATTAGCATTTAATCAACTAATTATTCATCATTTTTTATGCTAAAATATAATTTCTTTCCATGTTTTACAATAAGGAATAATTTTCTCTTTCTAACATTAGTGTTTCATTTCTGTATGGTAAAAAATTAGCTATTATTCATTTTTAGCTTCGTATAGACTAATTCTAAACTATTACTTGGATCTTATGTCATTCATCATAAACTAATTATATTAATATTCTTAGATTTCTCTATCCTTATTAATGCTGGAGGAAACTTTGATTTAATTGTTTATGATGTGAATGTGATATTTGAAACAATAACAATTTGTTTTGTAGCGAATTTTAAAGAATTATTTTTTGTTTAGTAATCAAGTTAACATGCGTGATCATTCTTGTATACTACTACTATATATTTTAGACTTTACAAAGTTAACATAGTAACTCTTGGGCATCACGTCTTTTTTTTAAAAAAAAATTAGTTTTGTTTGGTTAATTTTGCACACAGATTAAATTTAAAAAGTTAATTGGCAAATTTACTTACTTTCAATTGTATTATGAACAAAAAAAATACTATATGTATAATTCAAATAATAAGTCAATGATACAAAGTTCACAAACCATTAATGATTCACAAACATAAGACTATTTTTAGTTGATTCTAGATTTTTCAATTCACTTTGTAATTTTTGTCTTCAAATTAATTTATTTTTTAAAAGTAATGTAATGAACTAATTAAAATTAAGAGATCATAAAATATTAAAATAAACATAGAATTGTGGGTGGTTTTTTTTTCCCTTTTTTGATATTGATCATTATTTTCTTTTGGCCATCCATTAACTTTGTTAAAATTGAATTGGCCAGTAAAACAAATAACTATACTTTTGAAACAACTAATACAATGCTAAGAAGGGAGATGCAATAAACGGTGCCTATTGGAGTAGTCTCGTGGTATTATAATGCTAGCAAAAGATAATCTTGAATGATCTTATTTGCTATGTCTTTGTCCTCTAGCAAGTTGAGGACTTGTAGCTTGAATAAAATTTTAATTATGTTATAAATTTACTTGGTTTGTTTTTATAATTGTAGTGTAATTAAAATTATATGTGATTCATGTACTTGGTGATCTATTTTTAGAGTTGTAATGTAATTGAAATTGTATTTGATTTATGTTGTGTGACATAATTTGATTTCTGCCAACAATTATATGAGGATAGATAATAAGGGTAGATTAGGAATAACAAAAAAAGGAAGAAACACGAATATATTATATAGTAATAGATAATTATGTAAAATAAGTTAGTAATTCTAATTGTAGAATAAGCATAAAACATTAGAATGGATGATTAGCTAAAGCAATCTAAATTAAGTATTTAAAATAGAGCTATTAGATGTATAAAACCAATAGAACACTTTAGACAAACTATAATAATTTTAATCAAACCATCATGCGAATATCAAAAGGAATATATTTTGAGTAAATATTCTCTATATCAGCCCTATAGCGGAAGGTTTATATCTTGTACACATGACTGCTAAATAATTAAACTAGGTGTAATAGAAATTGAGACTAATAAATAGTTAATGACTCAAAATTTAAGCAACTAATGGTGTATAGGCATGATCAAAGTAGGAATTAAAGGATTGCACAAATAAAATTTGGGAGTTAAAGCATCAATTTATATGATATTAGATCTATAGATATATAGCAAGCTTGACTAGGAAATATGGAATTGGACATGGATAATAAGGATTTGTATATTTTTTTAGGTAAAATTGTAATTTTATTAATATTCAGCAAGGATAGTCACAAGCACAAATATTTCTACACCCATACATTTAACTCATTTCCTGCCACTATTTTTTGCAAAAATTTCTGCAAGAAATAATAAGGAAGGATTGTATATTTTACTTCAAACTATTTGGTAAAAGGTAAAGATTTATTTTAAAACATAAAAATAGATATTAAAATAGAGGATATAATATGAAACGAGATGAAAATCATTTGTTATAATGTGCAGGAGTCTTAAGTGGATTCAGTCATTATAGTAAAACTAATTACAAGCTAGAAAAAAAATCAAATAATTAGAAGATTAGGAAGTAAAAGGATAAAGAATCAACCAGCAAAGAAATTTAAAGCAGAAATCAATGCAAGATTGGAATGAAAAATAGAATCTTTTATGGATATTAACCTGCGAGTTCTAGGAGATAATATACTTTTTAAAAATTTAGACCATATTATTAGCATAAGATTTGGTAATTCTAAATGTGAAGTAATAAGTAGAAAAAAAAAAGATAATGATTTAGAAAAAATGATGTCTAATGTGATGAATGTAGAATTAGAATTTTTCTTTTTAATTATGAATAAAAATTTTAAATATAAAAAATGATGAATTAATTGGAAAAAATAATAATAAAGCAAAAGCAGTAGAAATTCTAGATAAGGAATATGGTACACAACATATATAGAAGGCAATATAATAGAAAAGCTAGAAGCTGTAATGGATTTAAATGGATTAAAGAAAAGCACTAATGGAAGCCATGGAAACGAATGAAACTAGTAGCAGGAATCTGTGAACAAGAATAACCAAAAGAACTATGACAAGATTTACAAACCTTAAATAACCTGATAACACATAAATATATAACATAGGAGGAAACAAGCCAATATATTTAGAAGGACCAAATAGTTAGAATGACAATATAAGATTCAGAACACATAATAGAAAAAGGCCTGTAGATAATATAAATTATTTTTCAGTACCATTGACATTGATCTAACAACGTAATAGAATACAAAGAGGTAAAAGCAGAAGTTGGATTCAAATAATACCATAAAGCTCTCTCATTAGTATTATTTATCAAATAAGGTTTGAAAAAAATTGCACAGTGGAAATATATGGCATAATTGGCACTTGTTGTACAAAATTACATATCAGTTCTTCTTTCGTACCAGAAGAACGAAGGCACTGATTTCCGCATAGAGTTCAAGGAAAATAGATGGACTATCCTCTAATTAAATACAATTATTATGTCCAAAATGCTCAAAATAGCTGTGAGAATATTTGATGGTAAATTTGGATGAATTTTTTTTACCCCTAGTTGAAATAAGTATTCACTCACGTAAATATTAGTTCATTGTAGGATTAATTTTTATATGTTCTTTGTTTATTTCAAAATTTTTGTTAGGTTTTGTAAATGACTAAGCCTCGTACGTGCATATTACTTGTTGTAAACATTTTTACATCACAACACATACACCCACGAGACATTGTGGATCTCTAAACAAAATATTTAGTTGTCTAAATTTTAGTGTTTTTTTTTTTTCAAAATTTAGCATAACTAGTGAAACTAGTATGCAAAATACCATAGAAATTGAGAAGTGTTCTTAGATATAATAAAAAGGTTTAGAATTATAAATTTTTGCATATATGATTTTGATAGTCTATCTCTTGAAATTGATGATTTTGATGCTTTATTAAATTGTAAATTTACATGTACAAAATTATAAAAAAATAGAAATTACTTAGTGATAAGAAAAATGATGTAGATAAATTAATCAAAACAATAGAGGAAGCTCAAATATTAGGAGAAGATCCAATTAGATATTAGGATATGAATAAATTTTTGGCTTATTCATTAAAAATGAAGACTTTATCTTTAAAATAGCTAAACATGATTATAATCCACAAGACATAAAGGAATTTTGCACACAAATAACAGAATTTTTAAAAACTAAAAGTAATCAGAATAGATAATATTAAACATCATAGTACAACATTTATTATCATATATTATGGAGAAATAAAAATAAAAATAAAGCAAGAATCATAATTATTTATTAAAGGCTTAATGATGTTATCTACAAAGATCGATACAAGATTCAAGACAAAGATCAACCAATAATGCATCCAACATGCTATAATTTTAGTAAATTAGATTATATATCTGAATTTTGACCAATTAAAATGGATGATAATTCTATTCATGGACAGCTATCACTTTTGATGAATGTCATTGTGAATGGATCATTATGCCATTTGACTTAAAATATGCTGCATCTATTTTCCAAAGAAAGATGGACAAAATTTTTTAAAAAAGTATATAAATCTATCTCAATCTCTATAGATGATATATTGGTTTTTGTGAAAAGAATATAGATTAACATTATGAACATTTATATGCGACATTTAATAAATTTCTTAAAAATTGATTAATAATTAGCAAAAAAAAAAAGAGATAGAATTAGTTAGAAAATATATTTTATGAATGAAAATAGGAGGTGGTAAAATAACACTCCAAGAACATAAAGAAAAAAAAATTAGAATATCGTGGCAAACTGAAGAAACTGGACAATTGCAGGCATTTTTAGGAATATTAAATTATGCTTGAATGTATATTAAACATGTTAGTAAATAATAGGCTCATCATATAATAAGACAAAATTAGGAGGAATATTATGTTTGTATAGAAGATACGTAATTGATTTAAAAAGTAAAAGAAATTTGTAAAATTTTATTATAATTTGGTTTGGTATTAGAAAGTGATTATATAATTATAGAAAATACCAAAGATGGGATTAGTTTTGATGGAAAAATAAAATAAATTCTGTAGTAAACATGAAGAAAAATATATACATATCTCTCTAGAAAATATAAAGAATTAGGATTAGTGAAAAATTTTTGGTGTTATAAATATTTTAAATCCTTTAGGTTGTTTTTAACTAGGCCCTTTACGGCTAGAATAGATTGTGAAGCTAGTAAAATTTTATGATAAAACCAATGAGAATAATTTAGCAACAAAATATGTCAAAAGTGTTGTAGACATAATTATACGAAACGGATATGAAATAATATTTGAGCATACCAAAGGTAAAGATAGGGACAATAGCTTAGTATCTAAAACACTAACTAATTTTGTTTATTATGTTTTTGCAAATAGAAAACAAGAGTTTGACCTTTAATCAAATCTCATTTCTCAAGTTTCCAAAGAGAACAAATCTTAGTTTTTCATCTTCTTTCATGAACCAACATATTAATAGATGATAGTTAGTGATGCTTACTTGATAATATTTGGAATGCACAAGGAGATGCTATGAAAAGTTCTCAGAGCCTTAGATCTACGTGTAAGGGAAGAATTTTACTTATAAATCGTTTGAAGTTATTGAACAAATTGAAAATTATTAAAACTCTTACATAAAAGATTTTATAAGCATTGAAAGCATGTACACAAATTATAAGTGTTAATCAATTGGTATTATCGTAACCTACGACAATTTGAGGACAAATTTCAAATATAATAAAGGGAAAATTTTCCGGTTACAAGTGTTACAAAAAAAAGTTAGTCAATTTCGGAAGAAAGTGATAAGTTTCAACTTACTACTTTTCTATAAAAACTAACAATTTTATTGAGAGTACGATGGTGAAAAGTCATTTTATCATAGTTTACGATTAAGGGTTATATCTAAAACAACAAGAAGTTTGTAATGACACATCAGAAATTTTAAAACTTGGACACCAATGCAAAAAATATAGCTCCAACCAGGCTAGAAAACTTGTACCATCAATAGCTAGCGAATGATAAATTCGGTTATGTATAAAAAAAACCTTTTCTATCATATTTCTTTTTACAAGATCAAGTAAATTATGAACCTATGATAGTCCATCTTTTATTGTGGTAGAACCTTATGTACCGATATCGAATAACTCTCTTGAATTGTTAATAATATCACATCGCGACCCTGAACAACAAATTTAACTAGATTAAATTGCTACAAGTAATAAGGAAATTTCTTGAATTTTTATGAAATTATTTATTCTTTACACCTATCTAAAAAAACCAATTTTTTAACCTCTTGAATTGTATTTGCACGTGCACATCCTTTGTTTCATCATTAAAACTTTTACATTAAAATTTTTTAGGTAGGCAATTTGATATTATTAATGGTTGAAAAATTGCCAAAACAGTCCCTCATATTTTCAAAATGATTCATTTTAGCAAGTCACTTTCAAAAAGAAGCAATTTGGGTTGCCACATATTTTAACATCCACACCATTTTAGTCTCAGATGTTGCCTACGTCACGCGCATATAGTGTTATTAGGCAAAAATGGATCGATTATGCTTTCTATTAAAATTTAATCATGCGGTATGCAAATAATTCTTCTCCATCTAATAAAATGGCCAAATTCCGTCAATGAAACATGAATAATAGTCGAAAAAATTTGTTTTAACATTAAAAAAAGCAGTATTAACTCTACCTACTATGAATTGAACCTAATTAAGAAACTTAAGATATGGTGTGATATTTTTAGTTAAAAAGATTTGAACAGAGACGAGATTTAGTGATATGAATAAATAAACAGAGTAATTGGTTTGATTTGCTATCATTTATTGAAGTCATGCTTTATATCAGGTAAAAAAAAAAAAATGAAAGACAAAAAATTAAAAATTAAAACAAATAAAGAAATATAAAGTACGAACGAGATTGCTTTTTTTTTTTTTTCACAAATAAGAGTACAACATCCAAACGAACTCTTTGATAACTTGTAGTACATATATAAGACAAGAAAACTTTGATACATCATATACAGTACCCCTGTTGGAACCTTTTTTTTTTTTTTTTTTTTGCAACTATTTCACCAGCACCTTACATTTTTCATTTAAATCTGGAAGTTAAGAGGGCCTGACTGTATAATAGGTCTGAAGTAAAGTCAAGACAAGGAGGAAAGTGGCAGCAAATAAGGCAAGGGCAGTCCATGGACTCTTAAATAAGTGTAGATAAGTTCAGCTAGCCATGTCTTTGCCTTGCTGTTATAGTGAGCCTGAATTTCCTCCATCTGTTTGCGGAAGCCTAAATTGCTCAAGCCAAATGTGTTGATCTCTTTATAAATCTTTACCACTTCTTTATCACTGCCTAAGGTTGAAAGCAATATCCCTTTTTCTCTAAGCTCTTTCACATCTTTCGAGTTGTCAATGAGTAATTTCATAAAATCAATATATGCTGTGAATACTGGCCCTGGATCACTGATGGCACTTCGGCACGATTCATAGGCAGTTATGTTTAAAAAGAAAACTTTCGTCTTGGCTGTGACAACCCAAGTTGGAACTTCAAGTATTGCATAGAAATAACCTGATTTGAAATTGAAACTCATCAAAGAATCAGTCGTGCTTGGCCTGAAATGAATTCCCTTCGCCTTCAGATCGGTGGCCGAACGAAAGCAGTGGATGTGGATGTTTTTCCTTATGCTTTTACCTTTGTCTTTTTCTTTCCTCCCAGAGAAACATGGCAAAATAGAGATATGCTGGCCAAGATGGCAGCATTTTACAAAATATCTTATGCGTTTGAGACAGGCAGATTGGGATTCCTTGCTAGAGATAGATTGTGGAACTTGTGGTGTGGTTGGTTCGTCTTTAGAATTCGTGGACTCATTGACATGAACAAGCCAGAAAGCTTCCAAAAGATGAAGTGGAAGCTCTTCATCTACACTGCTGGCTATTTTACTCTCCTTAACCTCCATAAAAGTAACTGCAGTCAAGAACTCGTTGAGCATCCCTTCCGCTGGTTGTTTCCCATATCTCAAGCACATCAGATGCTTAAGAATCCTGAAGGGGATTTGATTTTCGAGTATAATCAGATCACGAGCTACAATTTCAGTCATCAAGAGCCCAAAATGATGGGCGAAGATACGGTTGTTCACCGGGGAGCCGTTGACCATTAAATGTACGAAGGATATGATGAAACAAGCATCAAGAAGCATCATTTGTGCAAAGGCTGCATCGTCGTATTTTTCTGTAGAACCCTCAATATAGCAATTTTTTGCATAAACGACATGTTCAAGTACCTGGGAGTGGAAATATCCTTCGTCGTGGTCGCTGCCTTCAACGAACATCTGCAGGGCCGTCTGTTTGATGTCCTCAGTTGACTGGAATTCCTCCTTGCCATGGTGATAAGGCCCCAGAGAAACCACCAAGGGATCATACTCTTGCTGGTAATTCTGGTTCTGTCTTAACACTGGGGGCACTTTTTGCATCCGAAGTCGTGGTGTGCCATCTGCAATTTGCAAGTTCTTTCTTGGAATATCAATGTTTACTTCATTTGAAATTTCAATGGAATACTTATACATGTCTAGGCAAGTTGATTGGCTGCAAATTCTTCCATGTTCATGTTTATAACTTATAATGGTAGAGTTGTCCTAGAAGGTGACAATAGATAAAGAAAAACTACTGGACAAGCAAAGGATATTATTATTATTATTATTATTATTATTTTGGTACTAATAGAATGGGGACAAGTTTTGTCTGTTTCATCAAGATTTCACCACCAATCCTTTATACCTTACGTAAGATGCACTATGTTAAATCGAATGGTTTGCCTCTGAATTAATACGATTTGGGGTTGCGATCAGTTTCAGGGTTAGAATTATTTTTGAGTTGGGGCAAAAGTAAGTAGCAAATTTTCCTTGGATTTCTAAATAAATTTGCAATAGTTACATAGGTGTCTAAATAAATTTGCAATAGTAATAACCTCTTTCGTTGGGAACAAGTACAGCTTTTTAACAATACTGAAATCAATAACTTCTGCTCCATGTAGGACCTCAATTACATCAATAAACACTGAACTTTCACATGACAAAAATTACAAATCTAATCAGGAATTATGAGATAAACAAATATTACTATAAATTAACAAGATAAATACGGATATATTACTTTCTGGATTTTAATAGAATGGGAACAAACATTTATTTTTTTTTATAGGATTCCACTACATTTTCCATGTCCTGAGTTAAAAACACACCATCTTTTATATCCACGAAAACAAAGATCCGTCAGCATCTTCCTTTAAGTTGTTATGCTAACTTAAATGGTTTGGTTTCAAATATTCTTTACCAGTGATCTGCTGGGTTGATTAGGAGGAGTTCAGTGTCTTTTAAGCATGGTTTCGAATTCAAAACTTGTGAATGGAGAGACATGTGGAAAAAAAGTTTTCTTTAAAACGAGTCTGATGCAGCTGGACTTCCAATTTAGTGCAGGCCAACATATTCGACCGAATACTCTGGGTCCAATACAAAGGAAAAAAAAATTAAAAAAGATAAAAAAGCAGTGAGATTTTCTTAAATTTTAAGTAAACTTACAATAGTGAAAACATTCGCAAATGACAATAACAACAAATGTAATTTTTATAAATTAGTGGGGGTTCACAGCTAAATTCTAGCACAAATATTTTTTTTTTTGGACCAACGCGGTAGTGTTAGGGTGTTAAATTGTCATATGAATTATATCTAATTTCCCCTTGTTTTGGTCAGGAATTGTATTTAATACTTCCATTTATTCACTTTTTGTTATTTGGGCTTAATATAGGAAATTATAGAGAAAAGACTTTAAATTCGCCAGAATTCCAGAAGATTATATCTGATATACCGTGACCACGGTCTACTCACGTTACAGTGCCATAGATGTATAAATTGACTTATAAAATTCGATTCCATACTCGCTTGAGACGCTTGATTTTTAGTAAATGATTCGTAATTTAGCGACAGAGAACTAAGCAGGTAACTTAGTAATTTATTTTTAAGAGGAATTTGCTATAGGTACTCTATCTTCAGTTTTGGGTAACACACTATGGGTACTCTATCTTCACTTTTGGGTAATTTACATAAGCAAGATCATCATAGTTGTGATATAAATTACATAACCAAGAAAAACTTTCTGTAAGCTTCAAAACTTTTCCTTTGCAAGGAATTGCATAATTTAATGTGTCAAAGGCAGGATACTGTGGCTGTTGAAACGAAAAATTTTAAAAAGTCCATCAAAAGGTCCAACATACATATAAAATCAATAGGGGTCGCACATATTTTAACGTCCATAGCATTTTAGTCTCAAATTATGTCATGCGCACACAGTGTTACAGGCAAAAATGGATCTATTATGTTTTCTATCAAAATGAAATCATGTGAAAAGCAAAGAATTCTTCTCTATCCAATAAAATGATCAAATTTTTTTTTTTTTTCAAAAAGTCAAGAATATTCTATTTCTTTGTTAACCATGTACAAAAAGAGGTGATTACCCCAACACATTTAGTGGAATTTCACTAATCCACTGTGGGAACGTTCCTTCCCACACTACCAAATTTCTAAGTTTGGAGTAGAGCTGTAAACGAGCCGAGTCGAGCCGAGTATTGCCGGTTCGAGCTTGTGTTCGTTTAATAAACGAGCCGAGCCGAGCCGAGCTTGTTTATTAAACGAGCTCAAATTTGTGTTCGAGCTCGGCTCGTTTAGTTATACGAACGAGCCAAACTCGAGCTTTCACGAGCCGAGTCGAGCTTTGTTCGCGAACAGCTCGGTTAAAATAAGTATAAAAGTGTTATTCGAGCCGAGCCGAGTCGAGTATCTCATGTTCAAACTCTTGTTCATTTATTAAACGAACGAGCTTGAGCTCGCTCGTTTAATAAACGAGTCAAAATTTGTGTTCGAGCTCGGCTCGTTTAGCTTCACGAACGAGCCGAACTCGAGCTTTCACGAGCCGAGCCGAGCTGTGTTCGCGAATTCGTTTACAGCCTTAGTTTGGAGGCAAATTTTGCCACTTTGTCAGTAGCTGCATTGTAGCTAATGTCAATATATTGAAATTTGCATATATTAAACATTTGACTTAAAAACAAAACATTTTCAATTGCCGTGGCTGCTTTAGCCGCTTTGACTTTGTTGTCCATCGGCATGTTCATCAGCTTCCCATTAGTCCCTTGAATCATTACATCTTGCCAGCCTTTTTCGTTTGCTATCATAAAAGCCAATTTTATTACATTTGACTCTTCCATTAGCCAATCAGCTTCCCTTTGTTCTCAGCTGCCTACACCAGTATTAGTTTGTTTGTTTGGTCTGTGGCTTACATGCTATAACCAATTCTCCTTTGAGACCTGTCTATTTTGGTGCTTGTCATGATTTTTATCCCATTCCAGCTTTCTGGCCTTTGATCCCTTTCGATAATCTCTGGCTGCAGTCGTTCCTTCCTCTCATTCCATTTTTTCAGATGTTCCTTTCATATTCATCCCAATCCATCAAGGCTGTTTGAACCACTTCTCTACTTTCCCAGCCTTTCTGTTGAAATAATCTGTAGTTCCTATCCTTCCAAATTTGCCACAGGATATAGGAAGTTAACTCTATATGTTGCTTTCCCTGTGGTCTCTTCTTGGCACCTAATAATTGTTCCCACCACTTCCAAAAATTATGCCTGTGTTCATGCAGTCCATCCCACTGTACAGGGGCTATTTCCCAAATTTCTTTTGCATGTTTGCAAGTAAACAGTGTATGTTCATTTGTTTCGTCCCCCTCTCCACATAACTGACAAGTAGGATCTCCTTCATTCATTCTCTGCTTTAACAGTCAACGAAAAATGAATAACAATAGCAAAAAATCTCTTTTGCGAAAAATGAATAAGAATAACAAAAAATCTCTTTTGCTTTAAAAACGTAATATTAACCCTACCTACAATAAATTGTACCTAATTAAGAAACTTGAGATATGGGGAGACTTTGGGTGACACTTTTAGCCAAAAAAGATTAAACAGGAATGAGATTCAGTTATATAATTTTAAAATGAAAGGACTAAAACAAATTGAATAAAAGTGGGGACCAATTTAGCAATTTGCCTAATAGCTTGTGGAACAAATTAGTACGAGAGATAGCCTTACCTGAAAGTAAATAATGGTACAGTTACAAAGTATTAAAAGATTAATTTATACGTAACTATATATACCAATCGGCTTGGCTTATTGATGAATAGCTATTGAGTGATCAACTTTATTATTGTAAAATAATTCTAATGAAATACAATATATTGAAATGGATGACGAATTTGTCGGATTTAAACTTCGTGGTCTTCCTTCTAACAAAAATTGTCGAAATCTTACAATAAATATATGTTATTGTTTTTTTAGTGATCCCAAGGCGAAACTTGTTTGATCTCTCACTAATCAAAGTGAAATATAAGCACAACCGGTACCCACAGTCAGGTCGCTTTCAATTTCCATCGTGTAATGGGGGCATGAGCCTAGCAAGTTGGCCCGTGCCAGTTTTGACAAGTTTTAAGCAGTATGAGTGATCGGTAAATATATGTAACTGATTAATTAAAATTTGTAACCACTCTTTAGTCTGAAACAACGTTATTTTATGGCTTAAAATTTGGCCAGCATGACTCAATCTTAACCGTCCATTAGTGTGGATTGTGAACTTCTTGCAAATGAAAATTTTGATGCCTCAAATTCCTGTAATGGATAAACTAAAACCAAGCCCATGAAATGATTGCATCGAACCGAGTAATTTGTTTGTATGAAAAACAAACCGAGTAACTTTATATCAGGGAAAAATAATTAGAGACAAAAAAAAAAACTAATAAAACTAATAAAGATAAAAAAAGGTACGAATAAGATTGCTTTTTCCACAAATAAATACGATACATATTTAAGAGTACACCATG
This sequence comes from Mitragyna speciosa, assembly GCA_024721245.1. Lineage (NCBI taxonomy): Eukaryota > Viridiplantae > Streptophyta > Magnoliopsida > Gentianales > Rubiaceae > Mitragyna > Mitragyna speciosa. The sequence goes on from CM045553.1 coordinate 33,728,197, forward strand.
CAAGGAAGCTTTGAAACCTATGTACTACATATACAAGACAAGGAAACTTTGATACCTTTTGTACATATACACACACATCCCTGTTGGGATATTATTTAATCCTTTGCAACTATTTCGCCATGTATGATACAAAACGTGTGGTGATGAGGAATTTGTTACATGAACAAGATTGTTAGACATGAATAAGTTATTTAAGAAATGAGAAAAAGCTTTCAATCTTATTAAAAAATAAGAATAACATCATCAAAGTTTTTGTAAAAAGCTGCTAAATAACACATTTATAGACATAAAACTGTCGAAAACTAACCTAAGCTCGTACTAAGTAAATTACTTAAAGAGTTGTAATTAAATAAGAAAACTAATTATAAAAAACTAAAAACTCGTAAAACATCCGCAGATGCACCGTGGGCGCAACGTGGTAATGCCCACCTGCGGCTGAGCGTCTATCGGGACCCATGGAGTGACCCGGGGCACATATCCAGCCGCGGGTTCAGACAGAAACTTGCCGAACTAATCTGCACGTGTACCACCTCTGGCCAACACTCACCTGCGGTTGACCTTTACCTTCAACCGCGGAAGTCCTTCTTCCAAGCTCCCAGGCACGACTTATTTTACGCCTTTTCTTCCTTCGCTTCCAATTCCACCTTGGCCAAGAATTTACGCCTAAGATGATTCGCATCAATGTAGAACTCACAAAATTTTGAAATTCAACTATCAACACACAAAATTACGGAATTATGAGAAAATATTTGGAGAGTAGAAGAATAAAATATTCTCATAATATAATTAATATCTCAAACAATGAAAAACACACTCAACAAATTCTATGGACTATGGAGTCTCTCTAAACAATAAAAAACACTATCATAATATTATTCATTTAATCTGGAAATTTAAGAAGGCCTGACGGTATAATATGTCTGAAGAAAAGTCAAGACAAGGAGGAAAGTGGCAGCAAATGAGGCAGTGTCAGTCCATGGACTTCTAAAGTAAGTGTAGATGAGTTCAGCTAACCATGTCTTTGCCTTGCTGTTATAATGAGCATGAATTTCCTCCTCCACACTGTGAAAAATGCCGACACTGCCCACACCGTAAGTGTTGATCTCATTATAAACCTTTACCATTCCGGCTTGTCAATGAGTGATTTCATAAACTCAATGTATCGTGCAACTGCTGGGCTGGCGATGGCACTTGGGCATAATTCATATGCAATCAGGTTTAAAAAGAAAACTTTGGTGCGGATTGTAACGAACCAAGTTGGAACTTCAAGTTGTGCATAGAAATGACTTGGTTTGAACTTGATGCCCATAAAAGAATCAGTCGTGGTTGGCCTAAAATGAATTCCCTTCGCCTTCAGATCCGTGGCTGAACGAAAGCAGTGAATGTATTTCTTCATTGGTCATTCTAATTTTCAGTATGTTAAACTATATTCATCTGCCATTTACATAATATTTTAAGCGCGCAGCAAAAGCTTCTGGGGAGGATTTTCTTATTTACAAAGACACCATACCGTCATTGATGGATATCATTTCATAAATTTAAGTGTTCATATAATGGTTTAGAGGTAGAAAGATGAATGTAGGTAAATCGCCAAATAATTACAAACCCAGAATTCATTTTGATTTTTTCCTATCTTTACACTTGTCTATGAAGTAATGCACAAAAGCACCAATGTACGTATAACTCTAAAAATAATAAAAAAAAAAAAGAAAACGTCATTCCATAATAATTTTTCACGATTGTTTTTCCCAAAAAAAAAAAAAATGTACCACATGGGAATGCTCGTTTCTAATAGCAATTGTAGCACAATTATAAAATATCTAAACTCGTATTCATACCATGAAAAATGTTCAAGATGTGGGTCTATGTAGTGGATCAATGTGAAGTTGATATGTAGTGGTCTGTTACTACATAAGTTGGTTTTGAAACGAGGATATCCGATAATGCTTCTGAGAAATCTCACTTCAAAGCTGTCTGTGTAGTGGATCAAGGTTAATTTGCTAGGATTTGGAAATAACGTTCATTCATGCCATCATTGTAAAATTCATTTTGTTGAAACTAGAATATTTCTACACCATAGACATTGGAAGATAATGAACTTCTTTTTGTACTCAAACGTTTATTTAATTCTCAATTCATCAGAGTTTTGCATTGATGATTACCAGAGCTCAAGGATAAACAATTCCAAGTACAGGAATTTACGAATGTAATGATGTTTTCAACCAAGGTCAACTCTATATAGCTCTTTCTAGAGGGGTATCCTAAAGTATTACATCTATTTTAGTTTTAAAAAAATGCTATAATTGACCAAAACCGGGCATGTGTATACATAGATACACACATATATATTTGGAATACTTACATGTTCCCAGTTTCTATTAATCTATATTATTTGTGTTACTGTTATTATAATTTGCTTATTCTTTTAACTTATATCAAATCCTTTTGACATATTTATTTTTTAATTGCACAACAAATATCTATTCCATTGAATGTTTGAATGATCAGCTTGATGTCTCGCACATATGGAAACAAAAGATGCATAGCAACAAGTTTAGAGTTAATATTTACATTATGAAGCCAATATATAAAAAAAATATCTACTATCATACCAACAATTTTTACTAATTAATTTACTTTTGTTTATAAGACAGTTCTAGAATGATAAGCTGAATATAATAATTCTATGATGGAAAACTAATGTTAATGTAAATGTGAAAGAATTAGAACAAACTATATTGCGAGTGCTGACAAAACAGAAGTGAGACAATCAAATATTATGTACTTATGTTCTTCTTAACTCTTATTCCGACGTACTAAAATGTAATTACACAATAGGATAAAAAGAATTTTCTATATTAAACAGTGAGATTTAATAAAACAATTATTTTGATATTTATATATTCTCAACATCCATTTGTTAATATATAAATTTTCTCACTAATCATTTTTTAATTATCAATGGCATAGTGAAGTAGTGAAGTGCAGAAGAACATGCAAGAGTCAACATTATTTCCTTACGTAACGGTGACATAATTTTAACAAATACATAAAACTATGACTAAGAAGCCATTTGGTTCAAATTTCTTAATCACTATCACTATTAATATTATTAATCCTACTATGAGTATGAGTTTTGATGATTTCTCAACATGTATGATTTAATAATAAAATGGGTGTCATTCCCTCCAAAATGGTTAATGAGTTTGATAGAATAGTTTTTTGAAGGGAATCATAGAGACTCAAATTGATCAATTTTATTCCAATTGAATAATAATAATAGTTATTTTTCAAATATTAACAATGGTTGTCATTACTATTCATAACTATTCTCTTCCTTGATTCCTTTAAACCAAACACCTCCTAAATCTCAATTTATCATTAACGTAAAAACTAACGTAAAAATATACTAATTTAGGAAGCGCGTAGGGATAAAGGATGAAATAGACATATGGATGGAACGCAACATCTTGAGTAATTCATGGTAAAGTAAAATAGCAAGCACATTTGTTTTGTCGTTTTGCAATTATAGCACTTCAAAGAGATAGAAATGCATTGCTTGAAAGAAGTCAAAATATGCTAGAGTCACTGCAAATCAGCTGCGAGATAAAAGTGATACACATTGTTATATCTGTATTCATCAGTTCTTAAATTATTATTATATGTACATAACAAAATCTTCTTGAAAGAATTTTATTATTTAAAAAATACTTATATCACCGAAGATGAATATCATTTAATTAGTACATTGTACACACAATGGTTGAGAGAAAGAAGGATGAATATATGTAAGTAGCCAGATTGATACAACACCGTATTTCATTAACCGAAATAAACATATATACTTCAAAAGTCATCATAATTCTTTTACACACACACGTGTGTGTGTGTGTGAAAAAACATGAAATATCTCAACCCATAATCATTTCTATATCACCCAAAAAAAAAATTTGTTGGCATATGTCAAACACGTAAGATAACTATTCAACGGATTCAATCCCGATAGCTAATTTATTTAATTGCATAGATTCATTTTCAAACACGTAAGGACAGTTTTGAAATAGTATATAATGGTACTCAGTCAGTATTCCCATTATTACGTTTACCCTGAATTTTAACAGGCACAAAATAATGGAAAAGAGAAAATCCCATGGTGGATTTCCCAAACAATAAACTATACAACAAAATTTAAGATTTAATTATAGAAATCTTTCACAAGTCTTCGGGTGTTTCATTGGTAGGTGCAACCGCATTTCTCGTCGCATATGAAACCATAAGTCTGCAGAGATGGGGAAGTTCCCACTCGTAGTTAAGTCATTGTCGAAAAGTCGAGCTCATCCGTGTCATAGGTTTGCCAAATTGTATTGCAAATGGGACGGGAAACAGCCTCGTAAATACATACTTTAAAGGTCTGATTGGGTTATAGTTTTTGTAGTTTTCTTTCTTAAAATCAATTTCCATCCTTACGTCCATATTCATTAAGGTGTACCTATCATGTCCTGTGCCCGAGACGTGACACCCGCCATGCCCTAGACTAAGTTAGGATACAAAGGCTAAACCAAAACAATCATCATCTAATCACAATATAAGGCTCAAAAATACCAAGATGCCCAAAAGAATCCATTTCATTCATCTACAAAAGATATACAATATCCATTACAATATCTTTTCCCCAATAACAAAAATAGTTGGAAAAGACATGTATAACCTAATCCATACAAAAATATGGCTATACATCAAGCTATCAAAAATAACCTCCTATATGTCTACCCTGACTGAGACTATGAGGCCCAAAAATCACTCCAGTCACCTTCAACAAATTCTTCACCTGCGGGGTTAAACAAAAGGGGTGAGTGATATAATCACCCAGTAAGTAGCAAAAGTTCTCTTTGGGGCTTAGTTTGTATTTCATACATAGGTACATTTCCAAATCAAAATCAAAGTCATAATCATCATAACATGTGGTCAATTCATAACTATACAAACTCAAAGCATCACATTAATGCCATTCAAAGAAAAAGAGAGCTCAAGTAGTTAGTGGACACATGACTCCTGGAATTCCAGTTGTTAACTATAACCTGGTTAACGCGGTTCAAAACCAACTACCACCCGGTTGGTGCGGTTCAAGACTAACTATAACCCGATTAGTACAGGTTCAAAATAACTTGCTACAATTACCAATTTAAGGAACTAGTCCCTGCCATATAACCATTTCACATACAAGAGCTCAATCATATATTCATTCAAATGATTCATTAGACCACATAAACTTGTGTCATAGAAAACCAAAGTAATCAAACATAAGCCCATTTATATAAAGAAAATATTATCCAAGTCATTTATCATTGTCAAAAGCATTTTCAAAGCAAAGAGAATCAAATACTACTTACCTCACTCCAAAACTAATTTAGGTAGTCTGAGTAGGGATAAGATCCTTCGTCGCCTATAATACACAATAAATACCTAAATTATACTCTAATTCTATCAAAGAGATATAATCAAACTCAAATTTACTGAAAAGACAAAAAGAACAACTTCCCAAGAAAACAAAACGATCCGCGCCCGTGGGTCGAGGAGTGTCCACCCGCGGCTCACAACAGAAAGTGAGCCACGGGTGAATAGTGCTGAGCTGAGGTCGCGGCTTGATCCGCGGCGCGGATCGTGCCGCGAATCAGCCCAGAAAGTTGGCTCGATCATCTGCGGTTCCATCCGTGGCGCGGATGGGGCCGAGGATGGCACCTAGAATCAAGCCAAAAAAGACCTGTAACTGCTCAAAAACACCTCCAACACTATTCATCATCTTCTAACTCTATCTAAATAACAAGACAACCTCAAAATGGCATAACAAGGTAGGAAAACACTATCTTAACATCATAAGCAACATATTTCATGAATCATTCTCAAAATCACACAAGATCTCCAAAAGTCTCATACCCAATTTCTTCAAATCCCTAACTCACACACCTCACACATCCATCATAACTCACAAACACTTACACTACCACACCCAAACATCAAATTAATGGACAAAACTGGTCTAATGGCATTAACCAATCTATAGCTTCAACTAGTCAATCTACCACCACATCACATAACAAAAACTAAGAAAAGAAATTTAACTTGAGAAATAGAATTACCTTGGTGAGAGGAATCAAATGGATCTTTGCTTGCTTCCTTTGGGGAATGGTGGCCTTCAAAGTTCTCTTCAAATGGGAAGGAAAGAAAACCTTTAGAAATGTGAGAAGAAGGCTGGGTAGAGGAAGAATGAAGGGAAAATGAAGAAGAAAATTTTTGTCTTTTAAGGCAAAATTAAGTTTCAAGAATTACAACCAAGGCCACTACTTCCTATAAAACACACAATGGCCCAAGAAGGTTAAATTTTCACAAAGGTCCATGAGGGCCTTAATATCACAGTCCCTACTAAATAATTTATACGGTAAACCGATGCTATGAATTCTTGTTTTTCACACATTAATTTACTATTGTTTTGTTGTTTTCGAAAATCGATTTCTGTCCTAATGTCCATTGTCACTAAGGTGTCCCTACTGTAGAATCTTCAATTTGGGAACTTCATGTAAGTGTCCACGGTGTTAACTTGTTAAGTAAGAAAACTCACATGCAAAGGGATTTAATCTCCATAAACAATCCGATAATTAAGTCAGTTAATGAACTGCTATCAAGAGAAAAGAAGAAGTGTTTTTCTTCAGGTTCTTGCCTTTTGTGTGTTCCATGAGTGATCCTTGTGAGAGAAGCCAAAAAGATGGGAGATAAGACAACCATACTCTGGTAATAGCAATGGGTGTCAGAGCATTAATGAGGATGTAACAACAGCCGAAAGTATATTTAGTCTCCCAATATAATTAGCCAAGCAACCGAACAGCAGAACTCTTAACGAAGTAATATGCCAAGCTAGAGATGAATAATAGAAGTTTACTACGTGGTTGAGCTGACATGGGACTAGACCATTCAGGGTCCTACACAAGCCTCCCTAGTTCGAAGCAAACGAGTAGAATGGGAGGGGTTCGAAATAGTGCTCATTTAAGGAGGGAAAATAATAAGATTTTAAAGTTTGAAATTTCAAATTACAAAAATGGAACCTCCAACAGATGTGACGTGTGCACCACGTCTTATCACGACGGAGTAATAGTGTGCAGTCAATAGGAAAGAGAAAAGAAACGGTGTAACCGTTTCGGATCCCAAGAAAATGGTTTATTTAGCTATTAGTATAAATAGAAATCCCCGGGGTTCATTTTTCAATTCCTTCTGATTTTGCTCTCCGACTGCTGAAGTGATCTAGTCGTACCAAACAGCTAAACTGAAAGTTTTAGAAAATAACAGCCGAACTCAAATATCAATAGTAAGTATGGCAGTCACAACAAGTAATCACATCAAGGATATGAGAACGAGTGGGGCCGAAGCTGAAAAACCCGAAGCCTCGACTCAGAGTTCAAAAGCAACAACTAGTGCCAATCCTCATAGAAAAAAAGCCACTGAAGCCACCGATATCGAAGCAACAGACAAGGACCCTAAAAATTCTAAAAGGGATAATGATATGGATTCTAAAGAGAGAGATTATGAAGTAAACTCTGAAGAAAGTATCTCCCCTGTCCCAACTCCAGACTCTCCTTCAATTCCTCCTAATTCTCTTGTGCCTGTGGATATTGGAGTAATCATGCCGAACCGTCCCAATAATCTACCGTTGAAATTTGCATCTATTCTATCATCAAAGGTGGCTAAGATAATCAAAACAAGATATATTTTTCGGCATCGATATATTTCGCATTTCCCAAATTCGACTGACCGACCTCATGAACCACCTGATGGCTTGGAGGCAGTTTGTGTGGATCAATTCGAAGCTGGACTGAGAAAACCCACCAATAGATTCTTTAGAGATAATCTACGGTACTGGTTGACAAAGATTACTCAGCTTATCTCTAACGCTATCTAAAACGTGGTCAGCTTTGAATTGCTATACAACCACCTCGACTTTTCAGCCTCAGATAATCTGTTCAGACGCTTCTTTTCTATTAAGAAGCATGTCACAGTCAAGGGTTGGTTTTATTTCAGTACCCGAACAGGAGCTTCCAAGATAGCCATAGATTATCCCTCTTCCATTAATGGTTAGAAATTACGATTTTTCTTTATTTTCGATAACTACTTCCCCAAGGATTTCTGGTGGAGAAGGCTAAAAGAAGTCTTAGATTCCAGCTTGGGAACTCTTCGGGAAGGAGAGTTTCAACAGATAGTCCGAGGAAATTTTTGCATCAATTGCTGGGATTTTTCTGAATTGGAGCTTGTACAATGAGGTCTGAGCCAAGCAACGACTCCTCAGGGCAGATCTATCTATTCATCTCAGCTCAAACGAAGTTTTAGATTCCAGTGAAGAAGGTTAAACGAAGTCTTAGATTCCAGCCTAGGAACTTTGGGAAGGGGAGTATCAACAGATAGTCCAAGGAAATTTTTGCATCAATTGCTAGGACTTTCTCGAATTGGTGCTTATACAATGAGGTCTGAGCTGAGCTACGGCTCTTCAAGGCGACTCTATTTTTTCATCTCGGCTAAAAAAAAGAAGATAAAATTTTATCTTCATCTCTTTATATAATGAATACTAACTAATATTTTTTTTGTTTTTCGGTGTCAAACTTCACTAATATATTATTGAGTGGAGGTAGCAAATGAGGTGCGAGTGATATCGGTACTAACGCCAATAGTAAAAAGTTTTGGGCCAGGATTTGGCCAAGAAGTCAGAAGGGCCCCCAAGGGTCGAAGTACTTTTGGTCGGCATGAATGAGGCAAGCAGTTACAAGTGCTCAAGTCTCAGAGAGAAACCTCCTCGACAAAAGTGAGGTTTTCGTGCCTCAATTGGAATTAACTACGACAGATAGTGCCGAGAAAGAGAAGGTGGCTTAGGAACTGCTGCGAAAATCCAACCTTCCCCTAGAAGTGGAGAATGTCCAGTTATTGAGTGCCGAAGAGCTATCCGACAAGGTGGCCCTTTCTCTTACCGAAGTAAGTATTCTCAGTCGTCTTTTAGCATACCGCATAAACTTATCAAAAGATTAACGTTGAAACTTCTTAAGCTCATACTTCCATCACCGAGCCGCTGACAAGATTTCAAGAAGCAGAAAAAAAGAGAGAGATAGAAATAGAAGAATTACAGAAGAAACTTAAAGTTTTCAAAGATGCGACAAATGAGCTACAAGTAAGGTATGAATCTCTTGAGGAAGCTCGGCAAGAGGCGGTGAAAACTAGGGATGAGACTCTACAAGACTATAGAGTGAGGATAGAGTCTCTAGAGAGTGCTCACGCTGAGGAGATGAAAAAGATAACCAAAGTCGAAGCTCAAAAAATTCAAGCAACTCGAAGAGAAGCCCAAGAAGAGGCAATGAGGTCCTTTCTTATATCTTAACAGTACACAATAGCTCTTCAAGCTGTCGAGGAAGAGGGGTGAGAAAATTTCAGACCTCACAAGACTTTGTTGATGACTTAGTGATGCTGAATCATCTGTGCTTTATGTTCAGAGTAACTCAAGTCATTGAAGATATGGCCGCACTACTGCACGATGATCAGCTAAAAATCCTTGAAGAGTACAAATATTACCAGCCCGAGGTGGAAAAGCTGGTGAACCTCCTTACTGAAGGCTTCAAGTAAGGTCAAGATTTAGAAGAAATCAAGAAAGAATTTGAAACCGAACAGAAGACTACGACCTTTCTTCCAAGCTTAAGAAGTCTGGTGACAAAGTTTAACGAAAAAGCAACTGTCAACATGCTGCCCACAACCCAGAGACTGCCGAGGAGCCTCCCAGAGGAACAGTACTTGAGTCCATCCCAGTCGAAGCCCCAGGTACTGAAGAGCCCGTCCCAGCTAAAACAGAGAATAACATTGCTGCAACTGCTGATGGCAGCACGGAAACGCAAGCCAACCAGACTTTAATAGAGATAGAATAAGACTTTCAATGTAATAGTCTTTTTGGCTAGGTTTTTTTTGAAAAATCTTCTAAGTGTTGTATACAATGACATTTTTCTCTTTTCATCTTCATTTACAATGTATCTCTGATCTTTTGACTATGTTGTTTTTATTCATCCACTATTATCCCATCTTTTACATGTTTTTGATGAATTCAAACAAGAATAATTCATGAATATCAAAGCAAATTGAAATGACAAACATATTAAAAAAGAAATATCTCTGTATTTTTATTGTATCAGTGATAATACAACTTAAGATTCTCGACATGTCACGTCCAAGGTACAGAAATTTCATCTCGGTATGCTAGTTTATAATAGCCATTTTTTACCGACCTCTATTACCCAATAAGGTCCTTCTCATTTCGGGCTTAGCTTTCGAAGAGGCTGAGCTCGGCTTATCGAGTTGTTTCTAAGAACCAGATCTCCTAGTTTAAAATACAAATTTTTGACTTTAGTATTATAATACCGAACTATTGTATTTTTGTAATGAGCTGACTTCAATCCCGCTGATACTCGCTTTTATTCAAACAAGTCCAAGTCAAGTTACTGAACTTGTTCATTGTCTTGGACAATGTAAGCTTCAGTTCGGAAACTTTGAATCAGGTACTCGGCTGGTATGACTGTTTTTAGCTCCATATATTAGGGAAATGGGGTCTTATTGGTAGATGTCCGAGAAGCAGTTCTATAAGTCCATAAGACACTAGGCAAGTGATCTAGTCAACTAGACCCAAGCTGATGTAATTGAGTCTTCAGTTTTCAGAGAAAAGTACGATTAAAATTTTCTACTTGTCTATTTGTTGAAGATGGCTTACCGAAGTGAAGTGCTGCAGAATATTTAAATCTTTAGACCAACTCTTGTAGAAATTCTCAGCAAATTGTCAGCCATTATTAAAGATGATAATTCGAGGTAAACCGAATCGACAAACTATGCTCTTCCAAAAGAACTTCTGAACTGTATTTTCTAAAATAATTGATCGTGATTCAACTTCAACTCATTTAGTGAAACAATCAACAGCCACAATGACAAACTGATAGTTCTCAAGAGCACGAAAAAAGATTCCAAAATATCCATTCTTCACTGTTCAAAAGGCTAAGGTTAGCTGATCGGCACCATTTGATGGGTCGGCCGATGAGTCTTAGGTGCATTAAACTGGCATGAAGGACAAGTTTGCATAATATTCAAAAAATTCTTATGCATTATAGGCTAAATATAACTCAAAAGAATGGCTTTCTAAGCCAAAACTCTTGCGCCTATATAGGCTCCACAAAGGCCTTCATGTATATCTAAAAGAATCTGATTGCCCTCTTTAGAAGTGATACATTTAAGCCAAGGTCCCGAATAAGATTTCTTGTAAAGCACACCATCAATTAAGGAATACTGATGTGCTATCCTTTGCACTCTTTAGGCTTGTTTTTTGCTAGACAGCAGGTCACTTTGGTTGAGAAAATTAACAATTGGGCTCATCCAAGTATAGGAATCGTTAACGGCACAGACCATCTGCTCTAAATAACTAGGTTGTTTAACGACTTCAATTAGAATAGATTTATTAAGCTCGGCATATGGAGTCGAGACCAATTTAGATAGGGCATCAGCTCCACTATTGTCCTTTCCCGAAGATCTATCCACATGCAGTATCCAGGATGGTTCCTCAACCAAAATAACGACGTCTTCAGATACTAATTCGGAGTAAATTCAGCAATAAAATCTACTAGACTTTTAAGCCTTAAGGGATTTTTGAAGTTCGTAGGAAATGTCATATTCTCTGAGTTTCACAACCCACTTCATCAGCCTTCTCGAAGTCTTAAGCTTGGTTAAAATTTGTCAGATTGGCTGATCTGTTTGAACACAAATCAAGTAAGCCGAGAAGTAAAGTTTCAGCTGTCAAGCTGCATGAACCAAACAAAGAATGAGCTTCTTGACGAAAGTGTATTTAGTTTTCTATGCATTCAAAACTCGGTTAACATAATAAACGTAGAACCGGACGTACAATTCTTCTTTCACCAACACTGAGCTAATGACCTCAGGAGCCACTGCAAGATACAAGAATAAAGTTTCTCTAGTTGTTGGAGAGGCCAAGGTCAACAAAAATTGTAAATGCTCTTTCAACTGGTCAAAGGCCTACTGGCACTCTATAGTCCATTCAAACTGATCAGCCTTTTTCAAGACTTTAAAGAAAGGCAAACTGTTTTGAGCAACTTTTGAGGGGAATCTATTCAGTGTAGCTAGCCGACCAGTAAGCCTCTGGACGTCTTTTATAGAGGTTAGGATAGCCATGTTTTGAATGGCTTTGACTTTGTCGGGACTTAGGTCTATAGCCCGAGAAAAAATCATATAACTGAGGAACTTTTCGAATTTCATTGCAACAACGCATTTTTTCAGGGTTGAGCATCATCCGGGCATCTTTTAATACTTGGAACACTTCCCTTAAGTTAACTATGAAGGTATTGACAGTTTGGCTCTTAACAAGTAGGTCGTCAACATAAATTTCTATTACTCTATCAATTTGGTGGTAGAAAATTTTGTCCACCAAATGCTGATAAGTAATCCCAATATTCTTGAGCCCAAATGATATGGTGGTATAATAATAGACTCCACGATCGGTGATGAAAGGTAGTTTTCTCTTGATCTTCCTCAGTCATCCTGATCTGATAATACCGTTTAAATGCATATAAAAAACAAAACATCTCATTATTGATGGCTGAATCAACCAACGCATCAATTCGGGACAAACGATAGTAGTCTTTTCGACAAGTCTTGATCAAATCTGTATAATCAACATATATCGCCATCCCCCACTAGTTTTCTTGACCATCACTAGGTTGGCCAACCAAGTAGGATATTACACTTGTCGTATCATTTTCACAGCCAATAATTTGTCAATTTCTTCCAAAATAGCCTGGTCGCATTCCGGGCCAAATTGTTTTTTCTTTTGTTGGACCAGTTTGACTCATGGGTCCATATTCAATTTATGAATCATCAGCCGAGAGGAATTCCGACAACATCGTTAGCCGTCCAAGCAAATATCCTTTTGGATTCTTTTAACAAGTCGGTTAAGGCGTCTTGGGTCTCAAAAGAAAGATTTTGGCCTATCTTGACCGCACAGTTAGGATTTTTCTTACAAACATTACCCTCTCTATCTTATCACTGGTTTCTAACCAGGGTGACTTCTTGGATAGAGGGATCTCTAAATCATCAAGGACCAAGACTAAACCTTCACCAGACTTATCATTATTCGATTTTTTCTTTTTAGTATTTTCAGATGATCCTGCCAAGGAAGCCACTTACAAAGTAGCAGTATAACACTCTCTCGACTATCCCTCCGAGTGTTGCAAATTTCATGCTTAGATGGTATATAGAAAAGATAGCTCGAAGAGCATTTAGAGTTGGGCATCCAAGAAGCATATTGTAGGGGGTATTTTCTTTAATCATAAGAAAATTGACTTGTAAAATTCGAGAATAGTGATGTTTCCCAATGGTAGTAGATAATATAATCATTCCTTCAGGACGTACAACTTAACCCCCAAAACCTACAAGTGGAATCCGAATCGGTGTAAGTCGATTTGGTTTTAAGCCGATTTACTCGAAAGTCTTATAATACATGATATCTGCCGAAGTTTCAGCATCAATGTAAACCTTTTTAACTTAGTAGTTATTAGCAACTACTTCAGTCACCAATGCTTCATTATTTCTGAAGTGGTAGGAACAGAATCATTGGGCCCGTATGAAAGAGTTTCTGAAAGACGAGAACTTGATGTAAAGGCTAAGACAGAAAATATGCACTAATATGCAAACTCTAAAACACACAATATTGCATGATATATCACATAAAACATACTTAATAACATAATGGTCTAATACGTAAAAACTCCTAGAACAAGTAACATTAGATGAATCTAAACATGCTAGATGTAAAGCACAATTATCTAAACTAACAACATAAATACGCAAGAATGAACTAAGTTGCAAATTAAAACAATTAAACCAAGAAAATTTAGGCCACAAATCAATTGAATCCATCATAGTTGTCAAGCTCAATGTCGCGTTTGAACTTAGAACCAAATCCCTCTCCATGGTTTTGTCATCTTCCAAGCTCTTTGGAAGACGGTTTACAAAACAACACGAATGTGACATTTCTTTCTCCACACTTTGATCTCTAAGTGGCTGCAAAAGAGAAACAAAAATACTAGAAAAATAAGTATTGAGAGTGTTAGCAAAATAATTCACCTCTTTGTACATAGGTACAAGAAATTTATGCCTTTCAATCAAAGCACTCTTTTTCACATTTTTACTAGCTTCCACTTTCACTCTCTTATTTATTTATTTTTTTTTTTTTGCACTCAGATTTTTGCTCCTCAATGCTCATACCACTCATACTTTTTTCCTTTAATTGTGTGCCCATTAATCATTTCCACTCTTTGCAATCTCTTGCAATTCTTTCTCTATCCTTAGTTGCCTCAAGTGGTGGGAAAGGAATTAGTATGTTCTTTTGTCCATTCCATATAAAGCAGTATCTATTCTTCTCACTATCATACTTGACATTGATATCAAGTTGCCATAGACATCCTAAGAGTATGTGACAAGTCTTCATAGGTATCACATCACAAAGAATCTTATCACGATATTTGCCAAGTGAGAACTCCATCTCTACTTGATTGGTCACCTTCAATTCTCCATTGTCAGTCAACCTTTTATATGGATTTGGATGCTTCAACAAAGGCAAACCCAGCTTTCCAACACACATAGTACTAGCCAAATTAGTGCAACTATCATGATTGATTTGCATACTACATCCTTGTTTTTTACAGTGCATCTAGTATAAAATTGATGTTCATGTTGCAGTTGTTCACCATCACTACTTTCTCTCAATGATTGCATCTTCTCAATATTATTAGCTCTTATGATCTCTTTAAACTTTGAAGTTAATGGTTTATCATTCCCTTCAAAGGCATTATTATTTCTCCAATGGATGTGATTTGATGAACTTTGGTTCTTCATTGATGGTGTATATTCCTCCTCATGTATCATTCTACAAGCTTTTTCCTTATTAGCAGCCACAATTGCTTCATATTCATCGAGGAACTCTTTCTTTCGAGAATCACGATGTTGCCTTTTAAAGGGTTTAGAATTCAATGGTCTTTCCCTCCTCCTCAAATCAACGGCCTCATAGCCACAATCATCAATGGTAGACTCATTAGACGAATGATAAAATTGAGAACACTTCAATGGTACTTTTTTCTTTACCTTTCTTGAAGCATAGGTAGCATAATTATGATCATTGATGTACCCCTTAGAGGATGTAGATGGGACATTATGATCAAATTGATTCTTCCTTTCGAGCACAACACATTTCAGGCCATATGTAAACCTGTAAGAAAAGTTAGTAACAAAGGAAAAAACAAATGATAAGAAAATAGTCTCACCACTCCCTTAGTGTATGCACTCACGGTATATGGCTTTTCCCTCTAATGAGCTCACCCCTTAGCCTTTTTCTACTCTTGAGTAGCTTTCTTGTATGCCCTTTGATAAAGAACAAGCTCAACCATTCTTGTAAAGCTCCAAGAAGTTAAATCACAAGAGTAAATGTAGATGTCAAAGAAAATAAGTTTAAAGTAATTGTTTGATCAATAGAATTCAAGAAAAGATGGAATAGACAAGACTTAACTCAAGAAGACACAAATTAGAAACCCTAATGTGTGGTATTCGTGTGTGAAAAATCTTGATTTTTAACGCTTTTTTGAAGAAAAATAACATTCTTGTGCAAAAAAAAAAAAAAAAACTACTTTCCAAAAAGAACAAGCACGCACAAGAATACAACTTTCCTTATTCAAAAATCACTATACTTTCCTTTTTCTCTTAGCACATAGATTTTGCTTTCAAGGAAAATGGAGCACTTTCTTTTTTGGTTCACGCTTGCCCTTACTTTCCTTTTTCCTTGTCACAGCTTTCCCAATCCTTTTGGACTAAGATTTCCCTTTTATTTAAATACCAAATCAGCTCCTTGTCTTCCCTTTTATGATCAAAACAAGTTGGAAAAATTTACAAAAATTCGTAGGTAATAATCTGCCAAAAATTCCAGCAAGTTCAAATTAATCAAGATTCAAGAATCAAGTACAAGAACTTGCTCCCATCAATCCCAAGCAAGAAGTTGTTCCCAAAACTCAACTAAATAGCCCCAAAACTTCCAATAAAACGTGCTAAACTCCCTTTATTAATGGCACAAATCAATTCCAAGGATGTTTCCAGAAGGACAATGCAAGAAGTTCCAGAAACAATTTTTCAGCAATAATGTTCTTCAAGAACTTCTATTTATGACTCAAGAACTTCAAGAAACTTATCAAGATCTTCAAGAAACTTGTCAAGAATTTCAAGAAAGCTCAAGAACTTGTTCAAGAATCTCAAGAGAAATTCAAGAACAAAATTTGGACAATTTCAAGACTCCAAGAAATCCACCAAGTAAGTCCAAGATTCTTCAAGAAACACCAAGAAACAACAAAAAATAGTTGAATAAAATTATTTACACGTCTTTTAAACCTTGTGCAGCCTCTTTTATTTTCCTTTTTCTTTGATTGTTCTTTGTGCTTGGCTTTTTCTTTTTGAGCACACCTTTTTTTTTGTTTTTATTTTTCTTTCCACCAAGAACAACACAAATGATTCAAAACCTTTAAGAAACTTCAATCTAAGGCTTGTTTGTCCAAAAATTAATTTTTCTTGAAAAACTTTTAACACAAGAAATTTAAGAAACACCAAAAACAGTCAAGATTATCAAGAAATCACACAAAATCTAAAATTCTTGATTGAAGACAATCAAGAACAACTCTAAGATCCTAAAGAAAATTCAAGAAAACACAAGAACAAGAACAATTAAGGCAGAAATTTTTTTTTTTAACAAACGTGGCACAAAGAAGAAACACAAGGAAAGACAGAAGTTGTTTAACTAGGCACGAAGCACTTTGAAAAACAACTCAAGAATGAATTAAAGAAAAATAAAAGGGATATATCCAAATTTCTCTAAAGGAAAAATTGGATTATAAAAACCTGAAATTTCAAGACTAGCTCCGATACCAATTGATGCACGCGGAAGAATGTGGAGTTGTTTGCAGTTCCAAGTGAAATTTCAAATTTTTCCTTGGAGGATTTTGACCCTTCAAAGTGCTCAAGTAGGACCAATTTGAGCGAGTTTAATATACCTACCTAATTGCTCTAAAGGACTTAATCAAACAAGAAAGAAACTCTAAGTTAGGGTTTTGAACTTGGAATCACTCTACAAGTTCGGAGGTTGTTCTTAATCAGTAAAGATCAAAATGAGCACTCAATTTGAGAATTCACAAAATTAATTAATCATCAAAACTTATCAAAAATTCATAACGGTGTTTTGGTCTATAAATAGGCTTGCATAACAACTTGTAGAAAGTTCTGAAAACTTAACAAAGAACACTAGCTGTAATCTAATACAATATGGTAACTTTCTAAGAGGTTACAACTTGTAAACAAAATAGAAAAATTAACATAAAAGAATTAAACTTAAAAATTCGTACAAAAATTGTTCATGGGCTGAACGCCTCCTTTTAAGCACCATTGGGCATCTATCTTACATTTTTAAAAGGTCTTCCAACAAGTCCAACTAAACCAGCACCTTAGACATATGTTATGGATCACTTAGAAGCTTTAATTGGACTTCTTTTGAATGTATATTTAATCCATAACCAATTCATAAACTCTTGACCCAATGAACACACTTGAATAGCTTGATTACCAAGTCTATGGAGAGGCCCAAAGTCACAAATTACACCATAGCATCACAAAGCTTGAATGTTTCACTACAAGAAATTAACCTTTTACCCACACACATGATGTGTGGGTAAAAAATAATTTTGTGTCAACAAATGTCTTTACCTACACATAAAATAAACGTTAGCAAGTGTCTCTATCGTACTGCGGAGAAATGTTTTTACCTACACTTATTTTTATGTGTGGGTAAAGGTAAACCTTATACCTACACATATATATGTTGGTAAATATATACAGTATGTGTGGATAATTTGGTTGCCGATTGTGTGATGATGACATGGACGATGACATGGATGATGACGTGGATAGTGACGAAACTTCCCTGTTGGCATATTTTGTATGACGTGTATGACTACATGGCATGTGATGTGGCATAAACGTGGCATGCCATTTTATATGTGTAGATAAAACTTTGGTCATATGTGTGGGTAAAATGATTATAATGTGTGGGTAAAAGTTACAGAATGTGTGGGTAAAAACTTCACAATGTGTGGGTAAAAGAAACAAAATGTGTGGGTAAAAACTTCACAATGTGTGGATGAATTTCATACATATATTGGTGGACACATCATATGCGTGGGTAAAAGCATCAGTATGTGTAGATAAAATTTATTGTAGTTGTAGGTAACACATTTGTATGTGTGGGTAAAGGAACCTGTATGTGTGGGCAAAGTTTACTTGTGTTAATGTAACCCCACCTGTATATGTGGCTAAAAGTATCTGTATATGTAGGTAAACAATACATGTATGTAATTGAAATTGAAATTATCATATATAATAAAACACAATAACTAAGCAAACAAACAATGTCAATATGACGATCCAAACATCAGTATCAAACATCCAAATGTTGAAACAATGTCGATAACACCATCCAACGCCAATATCAAATCGAAACATAACTTTTGAAAATAAGAAAGTAGTATGTTCAAACACAATGCTAGAAAAATATCACAAAGCATAAAAGAATTTAAATCCGATTCTATCTAATATCATGTTCTAAATATGACCCAATAAAGGTAATTTTCTTCCATATCTTGGCCATCATAGACTACAATTACCAAAGACCATAGTGTTTCTTTGAAGCATTTTGCAGAGTGCCTGATTCTTGAAAATCTTTTCATTAAGTCTCCTTCTTGAAAGGCTTACATCTGCCAACCACAAATGCATTGAGAAAATTTCAATTGTGTAACTCGTCCTGAAATTGTAAGAAAAAAAATTAGAATCACAATTATATAAGCATTTATAAATTTAAATGAAGCCAATGCTGTTTCAATGTGGATAAGAAAGTTTGAACACTGCTATAGTAAAGATATCCCTTTAAAATGTGACAAATCAAAACCCATACTAAAGAATACAAATTCAGCTATATTCAACTACCATAAGCAATAATAGCACGAAAGCAAGATTTGATATAGCCAAGATGTGACTTTCCATCGCATAAAATATGCCGCCAATGTTGTTTGGTAGATTCCTGCATCAAAAAGCTAGGGATCGAGAAATAATCAATTATGAATTTTTCTTTAAAACAAGTTGATATACTTTCTCTAGTGATCACTCGTACAAAGAAGTTAGAATAAGGCATATTCTCTCCAGTGATCACTCGTCTAAGAAAGTTATAATAACTAACAAATACTTATAACTTGTACTATAATAATAGAAAAGCTATAAAACTCGATAATTAACAAGAAAATTATCAATCTTGCCAATACTCGATAATTAACAAGAAAATTATCAATCTTGTCCCCCTAGAGAGAAAAATAAATGCTGAAACTAAAAAAAGTGTTATTTAACTAACAAACCAAATGGAATAGAAGACATACCTGGTCAACGTAGTTAGAGAGTATCTTTCAGCTAAAGAGGAAAAATTTATAGAGAAAACACTAAAAGCTAAAGAGGTAAATAGATTAGAACAAATTGAAACACAAGCAACATAGTAGGCAAAGGACACATGATAACACATTTGTAATCTTTAAAACATAAGATTTGGCAATACATATAAGTTTGCGTTAACTCCAATCTACATGCGGCCTTTGGTCACAACTTCCTAACCAATGTGTGTTTAAACGAGCATAACTCCAATTCTACTCGTCTAATTCTTACAAAATCAAAATCTTTATAAATTAGAGTCAATTTGGAGCAATTCTTATGTAGATAATAACTTCTAATCCCACCATAACCCAATCAAATTTCAATCATAAATCTGTCTATCTACTATCAAAATCTTATTTTCAGTCATACCAAGAATCAATATTCAATTGAGCATAACTTTATAGTTCACAACTCGGATTGATTTGAACTTTATATGTCTAGAAACTAGATTTTATGAAACATTAACCACTGTAAAGAAAGTAAATCAAAATTCCAACAAGAAATGGGTCAAAATTAAGTCAAAATTTTGCGCCTCACCAACTTTGGTTACGCAGGGTGGATGTGTTAGCTTATTATTGTAATTTCTGGTATTAATCTAGAAAGAAATAGGGCATGAGCTTTATATGATTAAAATATATGTCTCAAAGGCTATAATTTTTGTGAAGAACATCAACTCATATTTCAACAAAAACAAGTTCAAAATCATGCTACAACTTGGCTCTTCACAAAATCTGTTTACACGGTCTTAAAATTTCAGCCACGTTCTTAAGAATTATGGTGTTAATCTACAAATAATTAGGCTATGTACCTCATACCATTAGAAATATCTATGAGTCTAGTTTTTAAAACAATAAGAATCATCCAAATCAAAGCTTTATATACAAAGTTATAACCAATTTTCTAAGACTGCGCATGAGTGACTGTTTATACGAGTTTTTCTAATCACAGTCAATCAAATTATAAGAGTGACTGATACTATTTCAGAACACACTCAATTACCATTAAAAAATTAGATCTCTTACTTATTCAAAAAATTTTAAGCCAAAGTTGGATCTCTTACTTAGATCTCTTACCATTAAATTACTAGCAATTGAACTTAAAGTTACCAGTAGGGAGCCAAAGAATCAAGATAAGATAAAAATCGACGCTAAAAACTTGAAGAGTTTGGGCTTGCAAAGTTGGACATTATAAAGACCATGAAACATTATTATATTTTGAATTCACTTTATTTGTCCTTCAACTCAAACTGCCCAGGCATTTTCCATAAGAGCATAAACGACCAATAAATACATGGAACAAACTACTATTTCAACCTAAGCCTCAAAATTACACTAGCAGCTATTCATCTACAAGTAATTATTGACTCACATCATACAAATCCAAATTAAGACCTTGTATGAAGATAATAAATGATTCTATCAGCAATTTGTTCTCGAAATTTAGGCTTAAAAAGATGTTCCACAGAGTACACCACAAAAACCTCACTTGATCTAGAATTTAACAATTGATAAGTTTCACATAGCATTCTAGCCATCAGGTGCATCCACAATATTTTTTGACAAAATAAGTCAATTGAATTTACTTTCAAAATTCCACTCTTCTTGTGCTTATACAATCTTCCAATCAAAATAACTTAGTGCAAACAAAATAAAATGAAGTAAAAAAAAGCAAGTTCTAAAATAAGAGGGAAACAACATATCAAAATCACTATAAGCCAGTGTTTTTTTCTAATAACAGGGAAAAAAAATACAAAAGTCAGGAATAGATGCTTACGGTATATAATTACTTACAATGACACTACATTTCCATTAGAGCATTCAACTCTATGTCAAGAACAAGGATTAATGCCAAGAACATTAAAATTTCCACCATACCATCCACTTCCCACCAAAGGTCAACAAAAGTTTTGCCCAAAAAAAAAAAATCCAAACCTCATAAAACCCAAAAGTCAGTAGAGAATAAGATCAAAAGTATCAAAATTGCATCTTTTTTAACTATTAAAACCCCTAAATTTAGCTATAAGAGAACACAAGAATCTACACTCACTCACACTAAAAACAAAAGAATATATACTCACATGAGCAAAGGAGGGGCAGCGGAGTGGGTTGAGTAGCAATGGAGGAGCAGGCTGAGTGGTAATGGAGGAGAGGTAGTGACTCGATCGGGAGGAATGGTGAGAGAGAGAGAGAGAGAGAGAGAGAGAGAGAGAGAATTTGGGGCTTTGGTTAATCTTTTGTTCTTTTTATCTATTGTAGTTGAAAAGTGTAGTTAATCTCTCAAAAAGAAAAAAAAAACGAATTGCAATATGATGTGAGTTTTTTTTTTCCATGTCAGATGCTCTAGTTACTACGTCAACCTTTACCCACACATATTTAACATTTCATAATATGTGTAGCTAAACTGTTAAAGTATTATCCACACATATCTTACATTTTTACTTATGTGTGGGTAATAAAATTTTAAAAAATGCCACACAAGCATCTGAAAATTTTCAATAATCCCGCCAATCTCTAATTTAGGGGGGAAATTTTCCCTCCTAATTTATATGTAGGTAAAAAGTTTTACCTACACATAATAAATGTCAAATAATATAGTAATTACTCTTATTTAGTTTACCCACACATACAAAATAAATGTGTAGCTAAATACCTACACACATTAAGTGTCACAATTTTATGTGTGGGTAAAAACTTAATTTCTTGTAGTGTTTCCCTCATGATCAACCATGATTTGATCTCATCTGGGTCCAAACGAGTTGCTACATGAGAATATCTAAGCATCAAGATTGTAAGCATTCTTAGGATCACATCATAGGAGACCAATCTCTATTATTTCTCTTGTCATCATATCGGGAGCGTTCTTGTCGGTCCAGCCGATCTCCTTATCAGGGTTGGCAGCGATCTTCCTGACGATACTCCCTGCGTGCTCGGGTATTATCTTCTACAAAACATCTTAAATACTCTTGTTGTATCAAATTTTTTATTTCTTTCTTTAGGTCGTAACAATCTTCAGTCTCATGACCTACGTCCCGGTGGTAAGCACAATAGAGATTAGAATTTCTCCTTTCTTTATTGCTTACCATCCTGGGTGGCTGCCCGTCCAAATTTTGTTCTTTTATCATGGCCAACACTTCAGTTTGGCTGGCATTAGGTGAGGTCAACGACATGTTCAAAGCGAATCTTTCTTTGCTAATCTTATCAAACACGCTGCGTCTATCTCTGCCTTCTCGTCCCGAGCCCGAGATGGTATTAGCATCATCATCTCGTGCTTTACCTCCTCGGTTCTTGTTATTAGGCTTCGATGATTGCATTTCACGTTTCATCCTATTAGCTTCCTCACCTTGTATGCCCCGGTTTATCTTCCTCAAGAGTTCATCTAGAGTCTTCGGGTATTTTTCATGCAGTTGTTTTGTAAACCTTCCCGGCAATAACCCATGGATAAAAGCAGCAATAGTGACCTGATTGTTGGAGTCAGGGACCTGAAGAGATTTATTGGTAAAACAGGTTGAATAATCTCGAAGCGACTCATTAGTAGCTTGCTGGAAATGCATCAGTGAGGCTGACTTTTACTCAATAGTTCAGAGAAAACAAAACCAGCTGTTAATTTGTTAGTGAGCTCGCCCAAAGTTCAAATACTATTTGGGCAAATTGCCAAAATCATTTTCTAGCATTCCTTTTGAGATAACAAGGGAAAACTCTGCACATTACCGCATCAGAGCTCCAATACAAAGTAAAGGCCGAAGTAAACGCGTGGACATCGTCCTCAGGATCGCCGTGCCCATCATAATAGGGGATATCAGGCAATTTAAAATTGTTCGGAACAGGGTCATCATTGACTTCAGTCATAAAGGGAGAAACTTGGCTGCCACCCGAAGAAGGAACAATAGGTTTAACAGTTGGGCCAGCACGTCTACTAGGGATTTCCACTTGATTTCTGTTCGACGAATGCTCTTCTGTTCGCTTAGTGTGAGACCTTTTAGACTGTCTTGAATAAGATTTGTCCCCCAAATCACGGGGAGACGTCGATCGACGGGATGAAGATTCAGCAAGTCTCTTACCTTTCTCCTTGAAAAACCTACCCAACTAATTAAAAATATTAGGATTTTCCTTTACAAACTCAACCATTTTAGTCATGGCGTCGTCGTGTAAAGGAAACTTTTCCCATTGCTGCTCCACGAGTTCGTGAGAGTTCTATTGGACCTCAGATGGTGCAGCCGAAGGATTTTGTGTTGTTCCCTATGAGAGGAAGAAGATGCCTGCTCACATATAGTGAAAGTACCCTTTTTAGTAGGAGGTTTAGGAGGCATGAGTATAATAGACTGACCCTAAAAACTTCACGAGCAAAATTCTGGTGACAAGAACAAAAATAGAAGTGAAGAACTTCGTTCCCACAGATGGTGCCAATTGTAAAATCTTCAATTTGGGAACTTCACGTAAGCATCCAAGGTGTTAACCTGTCAAGCAAGAAAACTCACATGCAAGGAGACTTAATCCCCATAAACACTCCGATGATTAAGTCAGTTAATGAACTACTATCAAAAGGAAAGAAAAAGGAGTGTTTTTCTTAAGGTTATTGCCTTGTGTGTGTTTCATGAGTGATCCTTGTGAAAGAAGTCAAAAAGATGGGGGATAAGACTAACCATACTCCAGTAATAGCAATGGGTGTCAGATCATTAATGAGGATGTAACAGCAGTCGAAAGTAGATTTAATCTCCTAATATAATTAGTAGAGTAGCTGAATAGCAAAACTCCTAGCGAAGTAATAAACCAAGTTGGAGATGAATAATAGAAGTTTATTATGTGGTCGAGCTGACGTGGAACTCGACCACTCAGATCCTACACCTACAAAATAATTTATACGGTAAACCGATGCTACGAATTCCTGTCTTTCACGGATTCATCACATAAATGTCCAAGTTATAAAGTTTTGATTGAAAAAAAAAAAATCACTCAAATTGATATATTCTTGAATCATATGTATCTAAAGATCCTACATGTAAAGGATAAAGGACATTCCCCTTTATTCTTTATCAATAGCTAATTATGTATTTATAAAATGGTTAAACAAAATGTAAAAATACGATGTAAAATCCGTGACTCAACCTGTGAAGGAACCATTAACAAATTTGCCTCGCGTTTCTTGTCCAGAATCATTGTAACTCGGATCTGCGACCTAGTCCGCGATTCTTACAACCTAGATCACTAGACCAATTCAATCTGTGATCCCCAACAGCCCCTCACAGATTCTATCTAGAAATTTGAATTCCAAATCCGTGAGCTTGATCAGCGGACTTCTGTTTTGAATCCATGGACGATTCTTGGACAAAAGATTTCTAAGCCTTTTTTTCATGTTTTAAACCCTCCTCGCGAACATGTAGAGGCATTTTGAACATCGTCTTTTGCTTGTATTTCCATGATCAATCTTTGTAAAACTTGTTTCTTGTGCTTGGATTTTGCTTTAGTCATCGAATCTCCAACTCCCTATAAACGATCTTGAAAGTGGATGTAAATAGATGTTGGTGCAACTTGATCTCCATCAAACCAAATGAAGTTAATGAAAAGTATTAATTAATTTCTGAATACCGATACGACATAATTAGGTAGCTAGCATATGTAACTTCAACTGTGTTAAAAGGACATATAAATGTATCTTTTAGAATTATTTTGAAATTGGTCAGCTAAGTTACATGTTTTTAAAGGACAACTAAGTCATTCACTGAAATTTTTATCCATCGCAACACATTTTTTATTTGCTTTAAACGGAGTAATCATGTAGATGAGATAAACCTTAAAATAACTTCGAGAGCAAAAGCCATTTTGCACCTAAAACATTTTTCCCCTTCTTTGTCATCTAAATTTAAACCAAACCCATATTGTCACCTAAAGTATAAAATTATACTCTATTTATTATAATGTACCAATAAAAGTAGAAGCAAGTTTTAATCAACAGTTAGTCATTAATAATGAATCATTAATATGATATACTGAATGTCTGGCTCTTTAAGATGGACTAATACATAATTAATGGATACCAGCAATTAATTTATTTTTATTTATTATTTTATTACTATAACATTTTTATAGTAATGGCATAAAAACAATTTTCTAGATTGAAGGGTGAGATTTTAGACAATAAGTACTCTGATATTCATATTTCTCAGCATATACATGTTATTGTATAATTTTTCCCACTAATCTTTTTCCCCAATGAATGGCATAGTGGGTTAAACCGAGGAATATAAGAGTCAACATTATTTCGATACATAACCATGACACAATTCTAACAAATACATAAAACTATGATTAATCATCTGCATCATTAAATTAAAAATTAATGCAAAATTATACTGATTCATGAAGATGGTATGCAACATCTTGAGTTATTCGTGATAAAGTAAGATAGCAATATATTTATTTTGCCATTTGGCAATTACAATACTTCAAGGAGATAGATATGTATGGGCTAAAAGAAGTCAAAGGATACACGATGGATTGCAAATCAGCTACGAGATAAAAATAATACGCATCGTTTATAACTACACTCCATTCTTCTTGACAAAACTTCCTTACTTGGAAAGGCAGCATATCATTATAGATGAATAACATTTGATAAATATACATGTGCATACAATGATTGATGAATATAAAGAAGGATGAATGTATGTAAATTGCCCAATTGATACAAACCCATGTTTTACTAATGTAAATGAAATCTATATTTTAGAAGTTAGTTTAACATATTTTCCAACTTTTGCACGTGTATATGAAGTGATGCACCCGCACACCCGCACACATATGTATATTTAGAAAAAAAAAATGCATATTTCAATCCATAAACATTTCGACATCACAAAAAAATTATTGGTGCATGTCAAACACATACTATAATTATTTAACATATTGAATACACATCGAGTGTGCCCCGCTAGCTCATTTATTTATGTGTATTTGTTCATTACGATTTAGCACGTATCGTATGTCACACAAGTTGAACTTATACCTTTAGATTGGTTGATATCTATAGCGATATTAATTATATCGAGTAAAAGGCACCACTCATTCCCAAACTTATCACTAAGTGTCACATTGGTATCTCAACTTTTAATTGTATCAATTAAGTATCCAAATTATGTAATTTGTATCAAATTGGTATCACACTCAATTTTCCAGTGAAGTTCATGGCACGTGTCCTCTCCCGTTGCAAGGCACGTGTCCTCTCTCGCTGTGAACTTCTACCAGAAAATCGAATGTGACACCAATTTGATGCAAATGACATAGTTTGGATACCTAATTGATACAATTAAAAGTTGGGGTACCAATATGACACTCAGTGATAAATTTGGATATTATTAGTGCCTTTTACTCTAATTATATCCTACTTAGACAGTCCTCATGAACAATCCAATATTTAATTGGGGCAAAGAGTTACAAGGCAGAAAAGAACTTCGAAGAATTGGGTACCAACCGACCAAAATGCTTTTTCCTCTAAAATTTGGAACAAAATGCTTGAGTCCTGCTTCATAACTAGAGAAACACATGCCTAGATATTTAGATTTGAATTGGAATGGACATGTGATACATGGAAGAATGAAAATTTTGCAGACAGATTTCAAAAGATTATGTGTGCTGCTACTATCTACCGTACATGGGGAGCCAGGAATCTAGTGCTATACCAAGGAAAGACTCCTGATGTGGAGGAAATTGTGACAACAGTTAGAAGGACCGTGTACGAAGCTATTTTAACTCAAGGAAAAAGTATCAGTTATTAGGAAGAATTGGCTACTCATGTTGGAATAGGGCTGTCTCCAAAGATTTTTGCAGACTAATAGTTAGTGCTTTTGTAAATGAAAATGCATAGATAGGGATATATCCCTTAAGCAGGTGCAGGGCGCAATCGCTCGTAAATGCTCAAAATTTATATTTTATTAATATAACATCAAATTTTTGCTCAAAAAACAAAAAAAAAAAAAACTACGGCTTTAATACGTTTGTGCAATGGACATGCATAGCATATATATTTTTAACCAAAAGAAGCTGCAATTGAAGCTCAATTAAGTTCAATCAGCAATTTATCAGGACCAAATTGAACACCTACAATCATCCGAAACCCAACTAACAACAAAATGTAGTTGGCATTATTTAAAACTCTCTACATATCCTTCTTAGTTTGGGACGATATCTTCCTTTTTCCCTCCATGTACATTGACCTCACACCAAATAAACAAAATTAAAGAAACTAAAAAATTGTTGAAGGGCATTCGACTTTAAGCATCATTGTGCAGGGTACTGTTTCGATGTTGATTTCCCACCCACTTAATATATGCATAATCAATAGCAACCGATTTGATTCCTTGATAGACTAAGCCAACTTTATATATGAAGCATTTCACAATTTCCTTTTCTTTGTTGATATACTATTATGTTTTCTTGGGTGTAGCTGATGCATCCTTTTCTTTATTTCTTGGTTAACTAGTCTTTGAATTAATTTGTGCATACATCAATTTAATTAATTTTCTCAACAAATAAAATTTAAACAATGCAGATGATAACCACGTTAAATAACAACTTTTATATATTAAAAACATTTCTTAATCTTTCTTGAGCTATTCATGAATGTAGAATTTAATTCACAAATATGATATTTATTTAAATGTATTTTAGAAAGGCTACTCATACAAGAGACGAATATGCTTGTCCTAGTTGCTTTATTATATTACTCTTTATATTTCAAGCCGTGGAGAATAAGAACTAGAAGTAAAAAATATATATATTTCAAAGTGATAAGTGCACTCAAATTCACTCAATTTGATATTGAGACAATTAGAATATGGTGACAGTATGAGCCCTGGGCAAGGGAGCAAACGTAAATGAAGATACTTATTTCTATAAATTATGCTATATTCTTTCTCTAGTGATTCCTATGATAATACCCATTATTTTCTCTAGTTCCGTACAATTATCCTTCCTTCTCATGGCTTCTACAAAACGGCTCGTATTCCTTCAACCTTCATAAAAGATTCAAGTTTCAACGCATGCCATGTTGCTACTTAGGTTCCCCATTATTTTCGCTAATTAAACTTTATGTAACAAAACACAATTTACGTTTAAATATGGAACGGTAACACAACAAAAAATTACTCTACCGAATATTCAATATATGCTTAGCACAACTTGTCCTTGACACTTATTCATACCATGAAAAAATGTTCAATCTGTCCATCATTTAATGAATGTAGTAGTGTTCCTGCACATCGAATAATATTTAAAGGATTTGCTTTTATGGTTGATAATGTAATAATAACTCTAAAAAACACAGATTTTGATAATATTAATGTTCTAGTCGTCAAAAGATTCCTGAGACAGAAAATTGAGTACACAGCTTGAGATTCAGTTGACGAAGACAACCATACCGTCTACTGGAAAGAGTTCCTATTATTCCTTCCGTATGGTCTGCAACTGCATATATTGGCTTTGAGACGAGGATATGCGATAATGCTTCTGAAAAGTCTCATTATAGAGTCACGTCTATGCTGTGGATCAAGGTTAATTTGCTATGATTTGGGAGTAACGTTCATACATGCAGCCATTGTAATAGTTTATTCCATCGGAACTAGAATATTTTTACAGCGCAGTCATTAGATAGTTTCAAGGCAATGAACTTCCTCGTGTTCTCAAACGTTAAAAATTTCAATTCATTCGGGTTTTTACAGTATGTCAATAGTTCATATAGATCCTGTGTTTCCTTATTATATTGTGGTGTTTTAATGTACTCGTAAAACTGATTCTACTTTTATGTCATTTGTTGCTGATTAGGTATAATTTGGGATACAGAAAGAAATTTTCAGAAGACTCTCTCTCCTAAGGTGCAAGCACGCTCAACCTGTGAAAATGAGTTGCGGGATTAAAGGATGATTTTCCAATTGATTACTCAACTGCAGATTTCAGTTACGAGATTTTTAAGTCCTAGATGAATTTTATAGGAATTATTTCTTATATTCTATCATAATTAATTATCTTTTCAGGAAAACATTATTACACAAGCAGGATTCTATCTAAAAGGAAATAACACTGAAAAAACTAAGAAACCAGAATAAAATGGAGAGAAAACTTTAGAATTCTCATTCAACTCATTGAAAATATTTACATTGTGCTACTTATATACAATTTCTTACGAATAAAAAATTGACAGCTGTTAATCTAGAGGGAATTCCTAACTAACTAATCTTATCTTATATACAATTACTTGGGGAACATGCAAGACTAAAAATTGTTAGCATGCGTAGCTCCTGATAACCATCTTCATGCTCCTGCAGCTTGAGCTATTGAGCTGAGCTATGGACCCATCTGAACCATGGATCATTATGGATCATTGCGTGGGTGGCCATTGTGGGCTTGCAACTTGTGTAGTAAGCCCAGCAAGCAAGCCCACGCCTTATACTTCTTCATCTCCCCCCCCCCCCCCTCTCAAGTTGTAGCTTGGTGGTAATCTGCCAAGCTCAACTTGCCAATCAAAGTGTTGAATTGAGGACTAGGCAATGCCTTAGTGAAGACGTCAGCAAGCTGAAGTTGTGAACTGACATGTCTTGGTACAATGAAGCCTTCTTTATACTTATCTCTGACTAAGTGACAATCAATTTCCAAGTGATTTGTTCGTTCATGAAACACTGGATTCTCTGTGATGTGTATGGCTGCCTTGTTGTTCCACCAAACTGTAATAGGTAGTGGTGCATTGATCTTAAAGTCCCTTAATATGTAGGTGATCTATTGCAACTCGCAAATTGTTGCTGCCAAACTCCTATTTTTTGCTTCAGCTGATGATCTAGATATGGTTGTATGTTTCTTGGTTTTCTAGGAAACCAATGCTCCTCCTAGATGGACACAGTATCCTGTTAATGATCTTTGAGTATCCAATCACGCAGCCCAATCTTCATCTAAATATGCTTGTAAAACATAGTTGTTACTTGCTCGAAAAAATAATCCTTGTGAGGGTGATCCTTTGATGTACTTAACCAAGTGTAAAGCTGCCTCCCAATGCATCTTAGTTGGCTCCTTAACAAACTGGCTCAGATGTTGTACACTGTATGCAATATCTATTCGCGTGAAGGTCAGATGGAGCATTCATCCAATCAGCCTTCTGTAAGGTCCTGCATCTTCTAATAACTCTCCTTCTTCAATTGTTAGCTTTGTACCTTTCGTCATAGGTGTTTTTGTTGACTTTGCTCCCAAAAGCCCAGCATCCTTAATGATGTCTAATGCATACTTTCTCTTATTAACAAACATTCCACATGTATTCCTTGCAATCTCCAATCCTAGAAAATACTTAGCTGTTCCCAAGTCCTTGATAGTGAAAAGCTTGTGTAGATAATTTTTCAACTCCTGAATTTCTTGTAGGTCATCCCCTGTCACCAGTACATCATCAACATACATTAACAAGGCAATAAAATTGGTTCCCTTTCCTTTGGTGAACAAGCAATTATCATTTTTGGACTGAAGAAAGCCAAAGCCCTTTAATTTATTACTAAACTCTTCATTCCATTCTCTTGATGCCTGCTTTAATCCATGCAAACTCTTCTTGAGTTTGCAGACTTGTCCTGGGATTACTTTAGAGTATCCTTCAAGTGGCAACATAAACACCTCCTCCTTCAATATGCCATATAGGAATGCATTATTAACATCAAGCTGATGTAGATGACAATTTCTTGTAGCTACTATTGCCATAAACAATCTCACTGTCACTAATTTTGCTACTGGTGCAAAACAATCTTGGTAATATACTCCAACAGTTTGATCATACCCCTTAACTACTAGCCTTGCTTTCAACCTGTCTATTGAACAATCTGGCTTGATCTTTATTTTATACACCCACTTAGGACCCATTGCCCTTTTTTTTTTTTTTTTGCTGGTATTTGTGTCAGCTCCCATGTTCCATTTCTTTCAAGTGCATCTAACTCCTCTTACATAGCATTAATCCACTCTTTGTCTTTACATGCTTGATTATATGAATGAGTTTCCTGCAAATTAGTTATATTTGCCTAAAAAGACATATGTGTTGTATCCAGTTTAGATGAAAATTGGAACGGAAATGTAGGTGGAGTGTATTTAGTAGGCTTCATGTCAGATTTGTGCAAATTGATACTATAGTCGGTAAGTTTTTTTCAGATGTCATTCCTGCTATGTAGTCCTGCATCCAGATAGGTTTTGCTCTGGCTCTAGTACCTTTTCTAGGTTCAAGAGATGTACTACTCACATCATTCAGGACTATAATTGATTCTGTATTTTCATCACTCTACAAGATTGATGGTTCAACTTCTGTGAAGTTATCAAAAGAGGCATTATTAAGTATATCTCCATTTTGAATAGATGAAGTTTGGTTTTGTGTTTGAGGGTCACAGTCAATAGGCATGTGAGGTAAAGGTATTTGGTGACCAGACTCTTGAGTATGGTGACCAGACTCTTGAGTATGGTGATAGGGAAAAGAATTTTCATGAAAAATCACA
Source organism: Mitragyna speciosa (assembly GCA_024721245.1). Lineage (NCBI taxonomy): Eukaryota > Viridiplantae > Streptophyta > Magnoliopsida > Gentianales > Rubiaceae > Mitragyna > Mitragyna speciosa. The sequence goes on from CM045553.1 coordinate 33,760,322, forward strand.
TCCCTACTAACCAAGACCCTGTGTGTATCAAGATTATACAACTTATACCCTTTTTGATCGGGACTATATCCTAATATTTGTGCTCTCACTTGAAACTTTTCTTTGCGAGGTTGGACATTAGTAGCATAACACAGGCACCCAAAGGTTTTGATTTTGGTATAATCTAGTTTCTGATTCAACAGCAATTCTAGAGGTGTGTGCCAATCCAAAACAGGTGTGGAAATTCTATTGATAATGTGAGTGGCCATCAGTAGGGAAAATGGCCAAAATTTTGAAGGTAAATTGGCTTGGAACATTAAGGATCTAGCAACTGGATGAGATGCCTTTGTTTTCTTTCTACCACTCCATTTTGCTGTGGAGTGTAGACACAAGTTTTTTGGTGAATAATGCTTTGCTGTCTGAATGGGTTCTGACATTCTACATTCATGAATTAAGTTCCATTATCAGTCCTAATTGTTTTTATACCCTTTTCAAACTGAGTCCTAACCACTGCAATGAAATCCTTTAAAGTCTTAATCACTGGTGTTTTATGACAAATCTTGAAAGTCCAAGTAGCACGTGAGTGGTCATCCACAATGGTTAGCATATAAGGGGTTCCAGCCAGGGAATGTGAATTATAAGGACCCCAAAAATCAGCATGAATGAGCTCAAAGTTGATAGTTGTACATGTCTGACTAATAGGAAAACTTTGTCTAGTCTGTTTGGCTTCGTAACAAGTGTCACATTCTTTTAAGGCATTTATGTTTGTTTTGATCAGATGTGGCTTTAAGAACTACAAGTGCTGTAAAACAGAAGGTGAAAGATGTCCAAGTCTTTGATGCCAAAGTGCAACAACATCACTGATATTCTCATTAATGGAATTGAAAACAGTACATATAGTGGTTTTACTAGGTTGCAGCTTTAGACCTTGCAACTGATTACAGCATTCAGCTTTCTTATCTAAAAAACTAGAACTATCTAGTAGATATAACTTTCCTACTTGCCTACCAATTGCTAATATCTCTTCACTCTGTAGGCCCTGCAATAGGCAATAGATGGGATAAAATGTCAAGCTTATTTTTGCATTTTGTGAAATTTTGGAAACTGAAATCAAATTATACTAAAAACTAGGAACATGTAGGACATCTGTTAATTGTAAAGTATGATGTAGGTTAACTATTCCTTGGTTTTTTACTTTCTTTAGTGAGCCATCTGGTAAATATACTGGTATGTAATAAGACACCGGTTGTGGATTAGACAGTAAGCTCAAATCTAAGCACATATGTCCACTAGCACCTATATCTAAGATCCATGAACTTGGTTTCAAATAATCCAGTATTGTAAAAGCATAATGAATAGATTTCATACCTGCAAAATCATCTAAGTGTGCAAAATTCACTTGATTGTTGCCTTCTGCTGGCATTTTGCCTTTCAACAATTTTATTAATTCTTGTTGCACAATTGCTGCTATGTTTGTGTTTTGTGATCCTTCTCTCACATCACCTGTAGTAAAATCTTCTCTGATTTCCAGTGGAGACTCAACAGCATTGCCCATTTGCCTATTGTTCATGTTTCTGTTCCTTTGCTCTCTTAGATTTTTATACCAATCTGGGTATCCATGGAGCTTGAAGTAGTTTTCTTGTGTATGTCCATCCATCTGGCAATGTTCATAGTGTTGGTTTTCCTTTTCTCCATTTCTAGCTCTTCTACCTCCTTCTCTTCCTGAAGGACCTGTTCTACCTCTTCTAAATCCCCTTCCTCCATTTTCCCTTCTTGTTCCTGACCCTCTCACATTCATTACTATGTTATCTTTTTTTAGGAAAAATGCTATTCACATCCCTTTGTTTTTCAACTCTTAAGACCATAGAGTAGGCTTTGTTAACAGATGGCAATGGTTTCATAACAAGTATCTGATTTTTAACATGATCATAAGTGTCATTTAAACCCATCAAAATTTGCATTAACCTATTGAATAATCAATTTCTACAACTTCGTTAGCTGCTCCACAAGTGCATACAGGTATAGGGATCAAAGAAGAAAGTTCATCCCAGAGTTTTTTTAACCTGGTGTAATATTTCTCTACCTTCTCATTTCTTTGCATTATACTACTGATTTCTCTTTGCATTTGATAAAGTAATGGCCCATTACATTCACCATATCTTTCAAGTAATTCATCCCAAAGCTCTTTAGCAGTAGTTGTATAAATAAAGGCTTCAACAATTTCTTTTGAAATGGAATTTAAAATCCATGATCTTACCATACAATCGACTTTCTCCCATTTTTCTGTTCTTGTTGATCCATCAAAAGGCCTTTGGCAAGCACCAGTTATAAAGCCCAGCTTCAATGTTGCTCCTAGAGCAATTTTTATCGACCTACTCAAACTTAGGTAGTTTGTTCCAGTCAAAGGAGACGTCACCAGTTACATTCCCCGATGATCTGACCCTTGGAGGTATAGAGGATCCTCATTGTATTGAGTGATTGATTCTTCTGGGTTATAAATTGTTGTTTTGTCATTTTGGTACGAAATTTAGAATTTTAGCAGGTAAGAACTTGTTCTGATACCATGAAAAAACTAAGAAATTAGAATAAAATGGAGAGAAAACTTCAGAATTCTCATTCAACTCACTGAAAATATTTACATTGTACTACTCATATACAATTTGCTATGAATCAAAAATTGACGGCTGTTAATCTAGAGGGAATTCCTAACTAACTAATCTTATCTTATATACAATTGCTTGGGAAAAATGCAAGACTAAAAATTGTTAGCATGTGTAGCTCCTGATGACCGTCTTCATATGCTTCTACAGCTTGAGCTGTTGAGCTAAGCTATGGATCCACTGAACCATGGATCATTGCCTGGATGACCATTGTGGGCTTGCAACTTGTTTTATCAACACAGTCTAGTAAGCCCAGCAAGCAAGCCCACGCCTTATACTTCTTCGAACACCATATATACATATGTTTATGTAAAATAAAAAATAAAAAAAGAAATATTTCAATCCATAATCATTTCTATATCACCCAAAAAAAATTGTTGGCATATGTAAAATACGTACGAGAATTATTTAACGGATTGCATCCCGATTGCTAATTTATTTTATTTTCATACGTCCATTACCATTTACTATGTATTGTATGTTGCACAAGTTGAACTTAGGGGGCTAGACTGGTTAATAAATATAGTGTATATTGAAGTTAATACAAATTAGCTCTTAAAAATTAGCTAACCATAATACTGAAAATGACAATTTTGAAGTAGTACTCAATGAGTATCTCTGTTATTTCGTTTACCTTGAAACTTGACAGGCACAAAATAACATAAAAGAGAAAATCCCATGGTAGATTTCCCAACGACAAACTATGCAAGATTTAATTATAAATATCTTTTTCAAGTAATCAGTGTGTTTTATTGGCAGATGTACCGCATTTCTCATTATACATTTTTTTTAACAAATCTATACTATTACATTGGAAAGAGAAATAGTGTCGGTGAAAAACAAACTTTCAATTTTTGAGATAGAGTTATAGAGCTTTAACCGATAGATCCTCTATTCATCACACATCCTACGTGAAACCATAAGTTTGCATGAGATGGTGGAGTTCCCCCTCCGAGTCACGTCACTGTTGAAACGTCACGTTCATCTCCTAGGTTTGCCAACCTTGTAAATATATACTTTAGAGGTTTGATTGGGCAAACTGCTGACTTGACACACGAAGACTTCTCCACACGTTTCACATTGTAGTTTTTGTTATTTCCTTGAATCAATTTCTACCCTCATGTCCGTAGCCACTAAGGTGTCCCTACCAAGTAATTTATACGGTAAACCGATGCTATGAATTCTTGTTTTATTGACTATAATTTTTTGTTGTTTTCTTAAATCAATTTCTGTCCTCATGTCTATAGTCACTAAAGTGTCCATACCAAATAATTTATGCGGTAAACCAATGCTATGAATTCTTGATACTCACGGCGTCAACATCTAATTGTGTGATTAGGTCTTCTCGCGTCTTTTTGTTAATTAATAAGAAAGTCCGTGAATTACCCCATGAATCTTTCCTGTTTTTCTTCTTCATTTGTTTGCTGATGCATTAATTGTGAATGTAAATGATTCTGGAAATTGACATGCATACCGTTTTCAGATAGACTGTGCCTGAAGGGCTAGCATCCAATTCTATGTTTACATAACATAGTTAAGTGATGTACTCTATGCATCAATACATATACCTTTTAAATGTTACAAGTACTTAAATGTTGTCTATAATTAAATCTAGCCAATGCAATAATTTTTCCATTTAGAAAATTCTAAAAGTTTTAATAACGGCTGTTGAAGAACAGAAAATGGTTAGAAATAAAAAATCTCAAAGACTTCCCTGTCATAATGAATAACAATTTGCATACTCTAAAAAGTCGAGGACATAAAACAACAGAACGTTTTTCATTTTATATGAAATGAAGAAAAAAACTGAAGGCACAAGGAAATACACATGGCAGAGTTGAGAGAAAAGAAAAAGTATTCTTTGACTATGAAAAAATGTTAAAAAAATAGAAATTTTGAGCACAAAGATTAATGTATTAAGTCACAAATATTTAAATTACAATGCATTGGAATTCAACGTATCTTTGCTACCATATTTCGCTAATTGTTTCTATTTAAACTTGTAAGAACCCCAAATTGCGAAATAGGTCTGAGCCAGAGTTAAAAGGAGGAGGATAATAGCAGCAATTGTACCAATTGCTGTCCATGGACTCCCAAAATAAGTGTACAGAAATTCACCCAGCCATGACTTGAACTTGCTGCGGATGTATTTCCGAATTTCTACCATTGCCTTTTCCATGGGTCTTTCAGTGGATAGCACAGAAGTGTTTAGCTCTTTAAACATCTGAACTACTTCTTCTGTGCTTAACGAGGTGAACAATATCCCTTTTTCTCGCAGAACATTCACATCATCAGGCCGGAGAATGAGTGATTTCATAAAATTAACATAAGCTGTCACGTTTTGCTCAGTTGGAGAATCTAAACAGCTTTCAAAGGCTATCAAGTTTGAAAAGAACACCTTGGTGTGACTTGAAACGTGCAAGATTGGAAGTTGGAGTTGAGGATAGTAATAACATGACTTAAAGCAGATGGCCGTTAAAGAATGATATCGGCTGGGTTTGAGGTGAATACCCTTTGCTTTTAGATCTGAAGCTGAATAAAAGCTGGGGACGTACTGCTCCCAGTTGTAGTCATCATTGTACTTCTTTTTGATCTTGCAAGTCATAAGCCATCGGGATACATAGGTCCATATGAGCCAAACAAATCTGAATTGAAAACATGGATGAATAAGTGGCTTGTTCTCATAGCATTCAGAGAGAAGAACACGCCTACAAGCATCCAGAAGATGAATGTCCTCATTATAGCTGGCTATTTGTTTTCGCTTACTTCTCGAGCAGTCGGAAAATTTGTATATATATTCGTCAACTAAGCCATCCGCGTTCTCACCGTATCCCAGATACATCACGAGCTTAAGAAACCAGAATGGAATCTGATTTTCAAGTAGAAACAAATCTCGCTGAATGATCGCAGAATATCTACCAAATTCACCGAGTATAATAGAAGCAAATTTTTGATTTTTAAGTGATTGTATGTAGCTTATGATGAAACAGGCATCAAGAAGCATCATTTGTGCAAATCTTGAGTCACTGTAATTTTTTGTAGAATCTTCAGCATAAAAACTTCGAACATCATTTACCCGCTCAAATACCTCATCAAAGAAAAATTGCACGCTCTTGCCCGTATCTACAATTATATGCTGCAGTGCCTTGGACTTGAAAGCCTCGGCAGATTGGAGCCTCTCCTTGCCATGGTGATACGGTCCCAAAGCAACCACTACGGGATCGTAGTCATATGAGTCGTTCATCAATTTGTTCTCCAATCGAAGTACTGGCGGTACTTTCTGAATTTGTTGACCGTAGTTGAGCGACTCACTTCCCGGCTTCTCTTCCAAGTCGCGTTCAAGGATCTTGAGCCTCTTCGGCATCCGATATTTTGGGTGCTGGCGGTCTTCATCCACACCCTGAGATTATTCCTCTTCTTCCATTGACATTTTCACCAAATTTTGTTAGATGTCGTCTCTGTGGTATTGCAAGAACTTGACAACTATGAGCTGATGTATGCTAAATTATTTTTACAGGGCGACAGTCTTCTATCCACATTAGCTCCATATATATAGATATAAGGATAATATGATGCATATAAGACAACAATGTGGTTGGAGATTAGAAAATGGTCTTAAAATAATTTTAAAGATTGTAGCCTTTAAAAATACCATTATTAAATTAACAAATTATGACTATGATTTACGTTAAACCACCAACTTTTTGTACCATGCAAAAATATAGATCCATCACTATCTTCCTATAAGACGTTACTAAATTAAATGTCGTGCCTTTCCCTCAATGCGATTTAAAATTGGCAGCATTGTTAGAATTGAACGGTAGGTCGACAAATTAATCCGAGGGAAAAGTGAAAACCTTAATAACTCGTTTACTGCATTCGACCAGAAGGCAAGAATAATTCCAACCAAAATGAAGAGAAAATTCTGCAAATGAAAAACTTGCATTTTGGTTAATGAGAATGTTTAAATTAAAAATAGAATTGAGCCTCATTAAATTTATTCTATTAACCTAAAGACTTTTTTCTTTTTTATTTTTACTTATTTATTTGTTTTACTATTTTTTCATTAATTAAAACATAGGCTGATGGGCTGGGACGTAATAATACAGGGCAAAGTTTTACATAGTTTTCAAATAAAGAAATTTATCACAAAATAGCTCATCCCACATATTAAAAACTAACCGGAAATTGAACCCTAGGTTGAGAGGAACTTAAACTGGGGTTGATGCGGAGTTAGAACTCTACAATCGTCTTGAATAATTAAGTAACCCTACTCAAACCTGTTGATTAAAATCTAAGTTATAAGGTTTTGAATTATTTGAGCCTGTTTAAATTTATTGATTAGAGCTTACGATATAAAGTTTTGATTGCCACAAGTTGTCTTGATAATATCAGATTTAGTTCTTCATAAAGAACCAAAAGGGAATTCTCTCAATAAAAAAAAAAAAAAAACACTCAAATTGATATATTATTCATTCATAATAACAAAGTATTTATACAAGTCAATCTTATATGGGTATACGATACCTGAAGACCCTGCTTGGAAAAGATAAAGGACATTCCTGTTTATTTTTTATCAGAAACTAATTACATAACTATAGAATAGCAAAAAAAAAAAAAAAAAAAACAACTTAAAAAATACGATGTAAGATTGGTGACTCAATCTGTGAAGACGGATCCACAAACGAATGCACTTCTTATCCAGCATCATTCTAACCCCAATCTGTGACTCGATCCACGAACTTCTACAGCTTGAATTTGTGGACAGATTCAATCTGCGATCCCCAGCAGCTTGGATCTATGGATGAATCCTCCCTCATGGATTCTATCTAGCGAGTTGAAATCCAAATCCGTGAGCTTGATCCGCGGACTCTTGCTTTGAATATGTGGACGGTTCTTGGACAGAAGATTTCCGTGCCTTTTCTTTTAAAACCTCCGAGGCTTCACAAATATGTAGAGGCATCTTGATCATCCTCTTTTGCTTGCATTTCCATGATCAATCCTTGTAAACGTCCAAGAATGGTTGGAAATAGGTGTTGGTGCAACTTGATTTCCAAAAAAACCAAGAACAGTGAATGAAGTTATTGATGCAGTACCAAATAATTTGCGAATACCAATATGACATTAGTAGGTAGCGAGCATAAATAGCTTTTAACTGTGTTAAAAGAGCATACAAATGTCTATTTTAAATTGTTTTGAAATTGGTCCAATAAGTTCTATGTTTTGAAGACAATTAAGATATTTAGTGAAATTTTTACACTTCGGAACATAATTTTTATTTGCTTTAATTGCAGTAATCATGTAGATGAGATAAATTCTAAAATAAATTTGAGGGTAAAAACAATTTTCCACCTAAAACTTTTTTTACCTACTTTGTCATCAAAATTTAAACAAAACCCATATTGTCACCTAACGTATAAAATTAGACACTATCTATTGTTATGCAAATTTTAATCAACAATTAATAATTAATAACATACCATTTATAGGATTTGTTCAATGTCCGGCTCTTTAAGATGAAGTATTCATTGTTTATGACTGAATTTTTCTATAGTATTCTAGATTGAAGGGTAATATTTAGCACATTAAGTATTTTGATATTCATATATTCCCAGCATAAAGTGTTTGTGCAATGGAAACTGCATCACATATATATTTTTAAGCAAAACGAGCTCCTAATCTCAATTGAGTTCACTCAACAATTGGTCAGGACCAAGTTGAATATCAACTTGAACACCTTCGATCATGCAAACCCAACATAAGAACAAATGCAGTTGGAGCTTATTAAATCTCTCTATCCTTCTTTGTTTGGGGCTATATCTTAATTTTTCCCCTCCATGTACATTGAACTCGCACCAAATAAACAGAATTAATCAAACGAAAAAACTGTTGAAGGGCATTTGACCTTAAACATCATTGTGCTGGTAGACTGGTTTCGATGTTAAGTTCCCACCCACTTAATATCCACATAATCCATAGCAACAGATCTGATTTTTTGATATACTGAACCAACTTTATATATTAGCTTTAAGAAAACCATTTCAAAATTTCCTTTTCTTTGTTTATATACTACTCATTTTCTTTTGGGAGTAGCTGATGTATCCTTTTCTTTATTTCTTAGTTAACTAGTCTTTGAATTAATTTGTGCATGCATCAATTTTAATTAATTTTATCAACTAATAGAATCAATTCACTAAATTAAACAATGTAGACGATAAGCGTTAAATAATAACTTTATATCAAAAACATTTTTTAATCTTTATTGATCCATTCACAAATATAATATCTAATTCATAAATAGAATATTTAATTCACAATTATGATAATTAATTAGAAGTGTTCTACAAAGGCTACTCATACAAGAGATGCATATGCTTGTCCTAGTTGCTATTTTATATTACTCTTCATGCTTTGAGTGCAAGCTGTGGAGGATAAGAGCTAGAAGCAAAAATAACATATTTCAAAGTGATGAGTGCACCCAAATTCACTCAATTTGATATTAAGATAATTAGAATATGGTGACTATACACCATGTAATATTGTGCCATTATTTACAATGATTAAACCAACGCTAAAAGGAAATTGATTCGGCTAATAGTATTATATTTTATTATATTTTCCCATAAGAAGATTGCTTTCAGAATCTTTTTACCACAAACTGAATAATAAACACACTAGTATTACTTAACAAAAATTCTCACACATGCAGTTTGCACACATATAACTAGCACCACACACAATTTAAAGGTTTTACAAATGAATCGATCATAGAGAGAGAGAGAGAGAGAGAGAGAGAGAGAGAGAGAGAGAGAGAGAGAGAGAGAGAGAGAGAGAGAGAGAGGGAGAGTTAAACGGGTTGTACAAATGAATCAACAACCAAGGAGCAAAGAAAAGAGATGGAACAACAAAGTGTACTTCATATTGTATTAAACGTACATAAGATGTTTACAGCCAATAATTTCATTTGACGCTGGCGTGAACTCGTCTGATTCTACACTTCTATATGGAAATACCAGTTTAGATCTTCAGTGCTACCTTTTCAGTATTACCAATGAAGAGTTGACACTTTGTATTCATACTTATCACAATTAAAATAATTAGATAACTATTAAAATGTAAATAAAAGGTGTTAACTCTTGATTGGTAATACTAGAGTTGGCACTAAAAAAAATAACATTAAAAATTTGATATGCGGAAATACATGAAAACATACAGCAGCCGCCCATGTCGGTACGATAGGAGCTGGCACTGATGGTGAGAAAACGACTCTCGAGCTTACAACCAAAAAAAAAAAAAAAAAAAAAAGCGTATGGATTTGTTGACCCCAAGTGGGGGGCAAATTTGTTAAAATATTGGTCAAAAAAAAGAAAATTCGGCATTTATAAGTGTCAGAAAAAATTTTTTGGCATCTAAAGGCGCCGCATTTGAGAAACACGGCGCTGAAATTTTTTTTTCAAATTTGTCAGGCGCCGCGTTTCCCAAACGCAGCGCATGAACAGTAGTCAAGCACCGCGTTTGGGAAACTCGGCGGTACTGTTCACGTACTTTTTTACTGTTCACTTTTTTTTTTTTTTTTTTTTTTTTACAGAATAGGTAAGTATTTAAGGTTTTTTGTATTATTGTTTAGGTAGATTTATAAGATTTAAGTAAAAGTAATGAAGGTAATTCAATATTTGAATTGAAAAATTTTACATTTAAAAATAATAAAGCTATAAACACCAAATTTTGATATACCACTAAATTTTCTAATATCTTGTGAGCCATTTTTTATTTTTCAGAATGTGAAATTTGGTTTTTAGAGAAAGTGTGCAAAAGTCTTCCGGAAAATTATAATTTCAGCATGTAAATATATTTTTTGTCAATTTTTTATTTTTAAATTCATATTTATACCATCATACAAATTTCTAAATTTTAAAATTTTTCTAGATGAATCACTATTTTTTTAGGTATTACGTCAGTTCAAAGACAAAATAATCATTTCAATTTTTGAATACCTTTTTTTGGTTATTTGTGAATTCCAAACTCATATTTCATACTTTTACGTATATTCTAAATTTGTGATAATTTTTCGGGTTCAAAAACTATTTTTTCTATAATGCATACATATCTGAGGCAAAATCGTTTTTTTTTTTTTGTACCTAAAAAACTATCACAAATATAAAATGTGCTTAAAATTATGAAATATGAATTTAAGATTCTAAAAAAAATTAAAAATAACTATTTTGCCATTGAATTGACGTGGTACACAAAAAAATAGTAGTTCATTTAAAAAAATTACAAAATTTAGAAATTCGTACAAGGGTATAAAATATGAATTTAAAAATCAAAAATTGACCAAAAAGGTATTTACGTGCTAAAATTATAATTTTACCAGAAAACTTTTGCACACTTTCTCTAAATACTAGATTTCGCATTCGAAAAATAAAAAATGACCTACAAGATATTAAAAAATTTAGTGGTATATCAAAATTTGGTATTTGTAGCTTTATTATTTTTAAATCTAAAATTTTTCAATTCAAATATTGAACTACCTCGATTACTTTTACTTAAATCTTATAAATATACCTAAACAATAATACAAAAAAACCTTAAATACTTACCTATTCTGTAAAAAAAAAAAAAAAAAAAAAAAAAAAAAAAGGTGAACAGTTAAAAAGTACGTGAACAGTACCGCCGCGTTTCCCAAACGCAGCGCTTGACTACTGTTCATGCGCCGCGTTTGGGAAACACGGCACCTGACAAATTTGAAAAAAAAATTTCAGCACCGCGTTTCCCAAACGCGGCGCCTTTAGATGCCAAAAAAAATTTTCTGACACCTATAAATGCCGAATTTTCTTTTTTTTGGGCAATATTTTAACAAATTTGCCCAAGTGGGGATGCCATTTCCGAATAAGCCACTGTGAGCAACTAATGACTCGCCAGATTTTTAGCCCTTCAGATCTTGAAAGGATAAATAATTGATTGATAACAGTACGTATTAAATACAAATATAATAACCGTCAGATCTAATTATCAACCAAAAAAAGCTGACGAAAATCTCCCTCTAAATTGAACTGTGACAAAAAAAAATCTAGAAGTAGTAATTCTTCCGTCCTATTTTGATAGAGTTATAATTTTTTTTTACACAATTTAAGAAAAATTAGTTAACTTTATTAAAAGAATAAATTAACTTATGATGTTTTTAAAATACTCTTATATTTATCATTAAACATTTACATTAAATACAATATAGAAATTGCACCATAAGACAAATTAATTTCATTTGATATGTGAATACACAATTTGCTATATACCTCTCACTTATAACAAAGTAATTAAATAGAGGCATTTTTGAGAAATTGAAAGTTAATTACATTCTTTAAATAGAAAGTAGACTATAATTTAGAACGAACAAAAAAAAATAAGTATATCAAAATAGAACAAAGAGAGTAAAAATTAATATGGCTTTTATGGCAAATCAAGTTACACGCCGCCCCTTCTCCTACCGACCTCACGTTTTTTCACGTTTAATATTAATCATACTAACAAGTCAAGTTAATATCAGCATCACCTGTTGAGTAAGTGGTGACCATTTTATTTCGTTTTAGTACTTTCCATTAATTGCAATGATTGGATTTAGTGCAAAACAACTCTTTTATCAGCAAATTGCTTCTATCGTGGTTGACCAAAAAAAAGTTGCTTCTGTCGTACATGATTCAAGAAGCTTATTAATACTAATGCCAGTAGTTTGCGGCAGCAATGGCACTAGAAAAGAATTAAATACATCACGTGTATTGTCACATAGTGTAATAAAATTAATAATTTATTATCACTTAACGATGGTAAATTACACTTTATATTATTTGGCGATGTATGATTAGTTCTAATGTATCATATAACATGCTACGTAATGCGCATAATTCATGTAATACCTACTACAATGGCAGTATACTTAACAGTCTTCTTCTTGCACGCCTATCTTTAATTGAAGCATACCTTACAGCCTTAGTCAATCAACTCCACGTCTCTAAAATACCCTATTTATCCCTCCCTTTTCCTTGGCAAATTTGTTAAAATATTGGCCAAAAAAAAAAATTCGGCATTTATAGGTGTCAGAAAAATTTTTTTGGCATCTAAAGGCGCCGCATTTGAGAAACACGGCGCTGAAATTTTTTTTTCAAATTTGTCAGGCGCCGCGTTTCCCAAACGCAGCGCATGAACAGTAGTCAAGCACCGCGTTTGGGAAACTCGGCGGTACTGTTCACGTACTTTTTTACTGTTCACTTTTTTTTTTTTTTTTAACAGAATAGGTAAGTATTTAAGGTTTTTTGTATTATTGTTTAGGTAGATTTATAAGATTTAAGTAAAAGTAATGAAGGTAATTCAATATTTGAATTGAAAAATTTTACATTTAAAAATAATAAAGCTATAAACACCAAATTTTGATATACCACTAAATTTTCTAATATCTTGTGAGCCATTTTTTATTTTTCAGAATGTGAAATTTGGTTTTTAGAGAAAGTGTGCAAAAGTCTTCCGGAAAATTATAATTTCAGCATGTAAATATATTTTTTGTCAATTTTTTTTTTTAAATTCATATTTATACCATCATACAAATTTCTAAATTTTAAAATTTTTCTAGATGAATCACTATTTTTTTAGGTATTACGTCAGTTCAAGGACAAAATAATCATTTCAATTTTTGAATACCTTTTTTTGGTTATTTGTGAATTCCAAACTCATATTTCATACTTTTACGTATATTCTAAATTTGTGATAATTTTTCGGGTTCAAAAACTATTTTTTCTATAATGCATACATATCTGAGGCAAAATCGTTTTTTTTTTTGTACCTAAAAAACTATCACAAATATAAAATGTGCTTAAAATTATGAAATATGAATTTAAGATTCTAAAAAAAATTAAAAATAACTATTTTGCCATTGAATTGACGTGGTACACAAAAAAATAGTAGTTCATTTAAAAAAATTACAAAATTTAGAAATTCGTACAAGGGTATAAAATATGAATTTAAAAATCAAAAATTGACCAAAAAGGTATTTACGTGCTAAAATTATAATTTTACCAGAAAACTTTTGCACACTTTCTCTAAATACTAGATTTCGCATTCGAAAAATAAAAAATGACCTACAAGATATTAAAAAATTTAGTGGTATATCAAAATTTGGTATTTGTAGCTTTATTATTTTTAAATCTAAAATTTTTCAATTCAAATATTGAACTACCTCGATTACTTTTACTTAAATCTTATAAATCTACCTAAACAATAATACAAAAAACCTTAAATACTTACCTATTCTGTAAAAAAAAAAAAAAAAAAAAAAGTGAATAGTAAAAAGTACGTGAACAGTACCGCCACGTTTCCCAAACGCGGCGCTTGACTACTGTTCATGCGCCGCATTTGGGAAACGCGGAGCCTGACAAATTTGAAAAAAAAATTTCAGCGCCGCGTTTCCCAAACGCGGCGCCTTTAAATGCCAAAAAAATTTTTCTGACACCTATAAATGTCGAATTTTCTTTTTTTTGGGTAATATTTTAACAAATTTGCCCTTTTCCTTGTGCTTTTTCTTGGAGGAGGAGGGAAAAAAAAAAACCATCGGTGTTCCTGCGATCGGGGAAGTTCCCACTCGTAATTACGTCATTGTTGAAACGTCACGTACATCCACGTCATAGGTTTGCCAACTCGTATTAATTGCAAATGGGCAGTGAAATACGTACTACTTTAAATGTCTGATTGGGCAAACTGCTGACTTGACACATGAAGACTTCTCCCAACGTTTCACAGTCATTTACTACAGTTTTTGTTGTTTTCCTGGATCAATTTCTGTCCTCATGTACGTAGACATCAAGGTGTCCCTACCAAATAATTTATCCGGTAAGCCGATGGTATGAATTCTTGTCTTTCAGACATTAATTTACTATAATTTTTGTTGTTTTCTCAAATCAATGTTACTATAATTTTTGTTGTTTTATTAAATCAATCTCTGTCCCATATCCATTGTCACTAAGGTATTCCTACCAAATAATTTATTAGGTAAACCGATGCAATGAATTCTTGTTTTTCGTGGCTTTATTACAAAAATGTCTGATTACATCTTCTCCTATTTTTTTAATGGGAATGCCAATTTCTAATAGCAATTGTAGCATAACTATATAAAATATTTAAACACCTATTCATACCATGAGTAAAATGTTCAATCTATCCATCATTTAATGAATGTAGTATTCTCATATGACTAGTTCTAACGCCAAAGTAATAAATTTAATGGTTAATTACACTTTGCCCCCTGAAAGTGGGGCTAATCAACACTTTGCCCCCCTGAATGCAAAAAATATACACTTTCCACCGGAAAAATTTGGCTTTGAATTTTTTTTATTAACTTCAATTTGTATAAATTGTTAAAGACTAAATTGTCCTTATAAATGTATGTCTATTGACAAATATGCCTATAGGCACTAAAAATAACTTCTTTTTTCGATTTTGTCTCATGCATGTTAAACATCCTCATATAGGCATTTATACGTATAATTTTAAAAAAGTGTATATTTTGAAAAGTATATGTACATGCCATTTAACTAACCATACAAATTATATAAAAATTTTTGTCGTAAGTATTTCACGAATAATATTTTAATTTATGAAAATTTTTAAAATTTGCATAATTGTAATGACATATATTTCACATTATATACGGAAAATAAAGATTTATATCTAAAATTTTATATGTATATATATAACTAATATGATGATAGAAATTTTATTAATGTAATATGTCTGATATATTATGCTAAATTAATATCAATTTAACTCTTTTCTTTGAGTATAAGATATCACATTAATTAAAACTTTATCATGTTATTAGTTTTACATATATACGTGCATAAAAATTTGAATATAAATATTTAATATGTTACATATAACGCAAAAAATATATCATTACTATGATGCAAATTTTAAAATTTTGTACAAATGGAAATACTATTCATGAAATATAATACGACAAATTTTTTTATGTATTTTATATTGTTATATATTGTTAGTTAAAGTGTATGTAAAAATATTTATAAAAATATTATATGTGTTTGCACATTAAACGAACGTGATCGACATGCACGGGATAAAATAGAAAAAAACAAATAAATTTTAGTATCTATGAGTATGTTTGTCAAAAGACATTTATTTATAAGGGTATTTTAGTCTTTTAGTAATTTATACAAAATGAAGTTAATAAAAAAAATTCAAAGCCAAAATTTTCTGGTGGAAAGTGTATATTTTTTACATTCAGGGGGGCAAAGTGTAGGTTATCCCCACATTCAGGGGGGCAAAGTGTAATTAACCCTAAATTTAATACTAGAGCACTCATTACAAAATGGCAATAGCACCCTAACTAGTAAATTCAATTATCTCAAGATCAATCTCAATCACTTCACATCTTCTCCACTCTCTCATGTCTCTCCTCTCATCCT
This sequence comes from Mitragyna speciosa, assembly GCA_024721245.1. Taxonomy (NCBI): domain Eukaryota; kingdom Viridiplantae; phylum Streptophyta; class Magnoliopsida; order Gentianales; family Rubiaceae; genus Mitragyna; species Mitragyna speciosa. Next base: position 33,776,427 of record CM045553.1, read on the forward strand.
CCCCTACCCCATCTTTCTTATTTATTAACATTTGTCACTATCCCCTTTGCACCACCAAAACACCCCTCGGGGGCTGCCACCACCCTCTCTAAATTCTCCCGAATTTACCTAATCTGCAACCACTCTAGCATCCCCCTCTATGTGCAGCACCTGTATATTCCTTCCATACTTTGTTCCAATAATTCTAATTTCCACAAACCCCTTGCTTGTCACTTATTCTACCCTACTTTGTTAATAAAACCTCTATATGAAATAATTGGGGATTTTAGCAAGATTGGGCAGATTTGGGATTACCTATAATGAAGAGTTTTGATCTTATTGCTTCTAAATAAACCAATTTTCTCAATTTATTTAGTTTCTGGATTTAAGATTCTCATTCAATTTATGAGAATTTAGGTGAAATCCATTCCAATGGACCAAATTTTTTGCGTCATGGGTTTGGCAGCGACAGTGAGAAGAAATTATTATGATGAATGTTGACATAAAACCTTCCTATTATTTGTTAATTGCAAAAAGTGATTCATTTTATTGGATGATTCTCCAACTAGTCAAATAGATGGGTTGCTGAATTCTTGAATATTAGTTGTTAGGCACTTGATTTTGTAGGAAAAATATATGAAGTTTGACACTGTAAATTTTGCTTGAGTCGTGCATAGCTTTGTCCTAAGAAACTATTTCTGGATAGAGAAATATTTCTCCAGGATTAAACAAGCCTTCCTTTATTTTAGAGAGATCAAAAACAACAAGAATAAAATATACCAGTAGAGTAGGAGAGGAGTGAAGAAAGAAAAGATAGGCAAAAATTAATCTGTGTATTGTTCTTAGATTGTTAGAAGAAAGAAGAAGCCCACTATTTATAAACAACAAAAAAGAGCTATTGGAAAAGATTCATTGCGTCATTTATTAAAATTATTCCATTGGGCCATTTAATGAAACAAATCTTATGGCCCATTTAAACAAATTTAGTCCATTGGCATTTAATAAAATAAATCCATTGGGCTAATTAAATAAAATTGATCCGTTGGGCATTCAAAATAGATTCATTGAGTATTAAATGAAAATTAGTCTATTGGATATTAAATAAAATACTTGTTTGGATTTTTAAAAGAAATCTGACAATTCAAGTAAGGAGAAATTATTTATTTTTTTATAAGAAAAACAAAATCGGATTGGGCCGTGTTTAACACACACGTAGGAGGGGCAAATTCGTCAATTTGAACTGGATCACCCCAACTCAACTCTCCCTTGTGCACGCGAGTCCATATTATATCTTAGCTCATTATAAGCCCATTAATGAAAAAAATAATATAAAGTGATAAAAAGCCTTTTAATTTTCCAGTGTGGGACAATAGCTTTTAAAATGCCATTTAGTTTTACAACAATCTCCCTCCTATTTCAAAAGATTTTGTATGAAAGTATAGAAGATCTGCGGGATTCGTTTGAGCACAATGCAATCAATTTGGTGTCCTTTGGACTATAAACTAAACTTAGACTAATAAAACATGACTTATAGAATTATTGGTGAAATATAAATTTCTATGAGTCAATAACTCTTTGATGTATGACAGAGATTTTATTAGTCGCATTGCAACCCACAATTTCGCTGTTCAACGTGATTTTGCGCAATTTTGGCCATCGCCTACCTGATTTATTCATGAGAGCTCTAAAGATTCGGCTAATAAATCTTATAGGAGTGGCTCCACTCCACTCTCATATAGGTGAATTCATCAAGTGTACACTGCTCAAGTACACCTACCTAAAGGAATATGAATTCGCTAAAAGTTTTTAAAACTCAACCTCACGTTCACTAATAGTCAAAGCACTTATCTCATAAAGGACATAAATTTGTAGTGCTCTACAGTCAATATTGACTTGTTATTACCCATATGGACCTATTTCATGGGATCTCCAATCACATAGGTTGTGTTATTGTCTCTATTGACAATTGTTGGCCTAAATCCCATTTCCCTTGTAGTTTGACGAATTAACTTTCTTCCTACAAGTTTAGTTAGAGGATTGGCCAAATTTAATTCTGACTTCACAAAACCAATGGAAATTATTCCATCTCTGAGCAGACATCATATCTCAATTTCATGTGTTGACTTTTACAATTATAAGATTTGTTTTTAGCAATAGAAATTGCCACTTAACAATCACAATGTATAGACACGAAGGCAACAGATCCTTAATTGAAAGAATACTAGCTAAGAAATTTCTCAACTAGTTTGCCTCAGTACTAACCAATTCCAGAGCTATAAACTCTGACTCCATAGTTGATCTAGCAATGATTGTCTGCCTGTTTGATTTCCATGCTATTGTACCACCACACAGGGTGAACACGTAACCACTAGTGGATTTTGTCTCACTTGAAGCAGAGATCAAATTAGCAATACTGTAACCTTCTAATACAGTAGGAAATTTACTATACAGGATACCATAGTTCATGGTTCCTCTAAGATATTTCATTAATCTTACTAATGTAGACCAATGCTCATGATTGGGATTTCGAGTATATCTACTCAGTTTACACATAGTATATGCTATATCAGGTCTTGTATAATTCATTAAATGCATCAGACTCCCAATATTCTGAACACATTTAGACTGAGCAGCTGGGTCACCATTATTTTTCTTTAGTTGAGTATTAGCATCATAAGGAGTGCTCATAGGAGTTACATCATAATTTTCAAACTTCCTAAGAAGTCTCTCTATATAATGTTCTAGTGACAACATTATACCATCATTACTCCTTATAATTTTAACACCCAACAGCATTTATGCTTTACCCAGATCTTGCATATCAAAATTAGAAGATAAAAAACATTTAGTACTATTAACAATATATAAACTACTACCAAATATAAGCATATCATTCACATATAAACTAATTATCACATATTGATCATTTACAACTTTAGTACCGAATATAAGCATATCATCCACATAGGCTATCAATTTTCAAAAGAACACCTTGGTGTGTGTTGAAACATGCAAGATTGGTAGTTGGAGTTGTGCATAGGAATACCCTAACTTGAAGCAGAGGCCCACTAAAGAAGAATCTGGGCCAGGTCTGAAGTGAATACCTCCATAACTTTTTCCTACTTGATTTTATTGCTTCTGATTTTTGAAAAATTAATTTTGGGATTTTTGCAACTGTTTTTGTTTTAGTATATTTTTGAAAATTTTAAATTAAAATTAAAAGTAATTGATTTTTAATTTTTATAAAAATTAGAAGCAATTGAGAACAAGCCTTTACCTTTTAGATCAAAGCCGAATGAAAGCGGGCACATGCTGCTCCCAGTTGTATTCATGGTCGTCCATCTCTTTTATCCTGCGAGTTATGAGCCGTTGGATTACATAAATCATGAGCCGAAAGACACAAGCTATCAGCCGTTGGAGCATTTTGGTCCATTTGTGCCTACTGGCCCGATTCTAGAACAAATAAATCATCCGCAGTCTAGAGTGTCGGCAACGCTGGCCCGATTATGGAACAGAAGTAAATGGTCTTTTCTTTTGTAAGGGAACAAAATTATCATTGCCTTGTGGTTGTTCCTAGCATTTTCTTAATCTTCTGGTATTTAAAATAATAAGTTGTCTTAGATCTTTGCACCGGAATCGTTCTTTCGCTTGAGATGTTGTACTTCCAATACAAAGGCTAATTGTAAGTAATGATGGTCACTTTTCAATCAAAGAGACCACATGTTATTGGTTCATCTTTCTAGCCTCTTGAAATCGGCCTAAGACTCGAACCCACAGAGATGGGCCTTAATCGAACGCAGCCCAACTCTTTTCACACCTGCTAATCCATTTCCTGCAAATCCTTTGAAGTGAACAAACACATTGCTTGAAAATCGGCTACCCACCGGGCTTTATGTTAGTTATTAACATGGCTTTGAGCGAGCCCAGGTTCTTGATCGTCGTAGGCTGACTTGTTCTTCGAAACCCAGAGCCCGATGTTCAGGTTCATGGATGCACTAACTTACGTTGACAGACTCCAAGAATTGAGGAAAAGAGTTCCCCAATTTTGTCTTTTCCTTTTTCTTTTTTCTTTTTTTTTTTGGGACAAAAAAGCATTTTGCATCCCCTTTTTCTATCCTTTTGTCTGTCATCCAAAATTATTATATGTTTCGTTTAACATATTGTAGCTCTTTATAGCTGGATTATAACTGGATTTCGAGAAGTAAACAAATTGAAACAGCTAGCTATAAAATGTAAATGGAGCTCAAAATATTCATCGCAAATTTTTCGTTTTTTTTTAAACAAAATTGTTAAAAATGTTACATTTTGTGAATAATTGTGTAAAAAGGGAAATAAATTGTCAGAAAATTTTGAACATTTCAAATAAAATTTTTTAAAAAATATCAAAATTCAAACACTTTTCTCCATTTCAACAGAAGTCCACAAAAATACACTCCAAATAATTTTGTTAAATAATTCTAAAAAATACTCTAAATAATCTGTCCAAGCGGAGTTACAGTCACCCCGTCATTCTTCGTTCAATTTTATGGCCACGAAAAACAAAATTGCCCCATTGTTAAAATATATATATTTTTTTTTGTATAACACGGACGTTTAAGTTTAGTCCTTTTTTTTTTTTTTTTGAGAATAAGTTTAGTCCTCTCAATTAGAGAAAAGTTTTGTCCTCTCCATTAGAGCCAGCTGGCGTGACATTCTATGGTGACCTCGACTTGTTTTGACTTTTCCAGATGTTTGGCTTTAGTTGGAAACTTTTGCTTCTTTCCGAAAGTCAATTTCTGTCCACAATAATAGCAGAGTAGCATTACGACAATTTATCCCACAAGCTGCTCTTTTCCTTTGTCCCACTAGGTGTCAGGATTATTAATTTATAATATTTTAAAAGATTTATAAATTTTACAAATTATTTTGGTATATACATGTAATTAATAAATGTGATAGTTTTATAAGAGCTTTTTGGGAAAAAAGATTCAAAGCGTTGATTGTAGATTGCGAAGCAAACAACTAAATTGTTGCATATATGGTTACAGTAACAATTTATTATTATAACGGCAATAACAAATAAGCACACCAAATAATCATAGTCTATTCACTTTAATCTCTATTTTGTAGTAGATAAATTGACACCAAATTCATTAAATGAATTCAGTTCGATTTTTATATTTTTCTTTATATGAAAATATAAACCAAGTAATTGGTTCGATTTGCTATTGTTTACTAAAGTCATACTTTAAATCAGAAAAAAAAAAATCATAGACGAAAAAAGAGATAAGAATTAAAACAAATAAAGTACGGTTTTCAAAAAAAAAAATGAAGTACAAATAAGATTTCCTTTTTCCACAAATAAGTAGAAAACATATTTAAGAGTACAACATGCAAGGAAACTTTGATACCTTGTGGTACATATCCAAAATAAGGAAACTTTGGCACCTTATATACAGTACATAGCTCGGTTGGAACATTATCTTTTGCAATTATTTCATCAACAGCTTACATTTTTATATAAATTTGGAAAATTAAGAAAGCCTGATGGCATAATAGATCTGAAGAGAAGTCAAGACAAGGAGAAAAGTTGCAGCAATTTAATGATACTCAATATATATATATATATATATATATTTACTTTAAAATTTGACAGCCACAAAACAATGGAAATAAGAGAAAATCCCAAGGAAGATTTCCCAATAATAAACTATACAACAATCTTATGATTTAATTATAGAGATTTTTCACATGTATTCTTGTGTTTTATTTGTTTCTTAATGAATTCTAACGTAATAGTAATTTTTTTTGGGTTTTTTTTCCAATAATTACTTTTACAACTATTATATTTTATTTTTATTGCAATAGGGATTCGATGTTATCTTTGCTGTTTTTCAATAATTTACATGTGGTCAATTCTAAGGCTACTAGTAGCATAAAATTACGTTGTCTATTAGGTTTATGTTAGACGTCCCGCAGCTCTCATAATAAATGGGACCATCGGAAAAGTTTGCATTGGTCCCCTTGCCTTTGTGATAGGACGGAACGTGAAACTTCATAGTACAGGGCTCTGATTGGGCATATATTGGTGACTTGACACATGAAGACTTCTATAGAATTCTTAAATTTATAGTACAATTGACGAAAGCTTATGTTGTTTTCTTAAATCAATTTCTCTCCCACATGTCCATAGTCATTGTCCCTACCAAATAAATTCATAAGAAAAAAACTAGTCATTACGTATCTATTTGTGACAGAGGATTTTGGCAAGTGAAGTTATGTTGTTGTGTGGTTGAGTATTTTTAAACAGTATTTAATGTATACTTACATATAATATTGTTCTAGTACAAAAATTAGTATATAGAAAAACAATGATGAGTACAATGATATCATATTACTGTACACCAAATTTTGTTAAATTACAAAAATTATAGACCACTTCTCATATGACAACATACAGCCATGGTAATTGACGGTGTTTTATTTCTTCGATCCTCTCTTTATATAGTATCACGCATATCTGTCATTTTTGTTTGTATAAATTATAAATGTGTTTAGTTTTTATAATTTAAGATCATACATAAATATACTAAAATATCACTTATATATTTTAACATGAAAAATATCATTTATTTTATTGTGCATCATGTCCAATTTAAATTACCTAGCATAAATATTTTTACTATTTGCTTTAACAAAAATTTAAGACATGCAAAAGTTACCAACCACCCTATCATCTTTATTTTATTTTTTTTGTGAGCCCCTATCCTCTATATTATTGACGGATAACTGTCAGTATTCTTAATAAGATAACGACGTACAATGAAACAAAGCCATCCCAGTCCTAATATAGACACCATCGACCACTGAAACTTGCCCCGTTCTGTGTCATAATTATACATTTCACTGTCAAGTGCAAAGTACATCTTAAATATGATTGGCTGATGAGATTACGATGGATTCAGCAGTAAATACAATGGTATTTCATGTTGGGACAATTTCTAAACGTAGAATTATTAATCTGACCTACAAATTGGACTAATGATTAATGACATAAATATTGCTTTTACTGAAAAACAAAATGAATATTCATTTCTAAGGACATGAAACAGTAACGTTGGAATGGGGATTGCCAGCAAAAATTTTTGTAGACTGAACATGTTTTGTAAAGCTTCTGTATAGGATCTAGTTGATCTAACATGCATGTGCAGTAATACTGCTGAAGTATAAACTCTAATAGTGTATGTTCATATGCTCAAAAAAATAAAAAATAAAAGGTGTATGCGCTTTAATACATCACAAATTTTTGCTCAAAAATTTTTTTGAAAGCGTGATAAAATTAATAATTAAATTTATTTATTTTCAAGACAGAAGTAAGTTTTTTAAATTATCACTTTACCTTCCAAAATATATAAGGTATTTACCTATTATTAGGACATAGTGCTGATTATTTATTAAAAGAAAAAGATAACAACTTTAAAGAATTATGATTGTTTAAAGATATAGTGCTAATTCCAACAATTTTAGCTTGACTATTTAAATAGATGAGTAAGTGAGAAAAGCCAAGAAAGAACTAGAATGAGAAATCTTTTCTTTTTTTTTTTTCCTGAGAAAAAGACCAAATTTAGCATGCAATCTGTAAGAACGTTGAATGACCTAAGCAACGTGAAACACAATGTAGAATTTTAGTGCTCTCAAGAAGAAAAGAGCAGTTTTGTCCCCTCAACAAAATGCAAAATCGGTCTTTGTGCACAGAGATGTCAAATTGGACCAGCTGGCTTTAGCTGTAAGCTTTTAATTGTTTTGACTTTTCCGCATGTTTGGCTTTAGCTGTAAGCTGTTAATTGCTTTCTCAAATCAATTTTTGTCCACAACAATAGAGAATTCATATAAGGTTCCAGATATGCTGCAATTTCTGTGGACATAAGCAAACGACTAAATTGTTATAGATAAGGCTACAGTGATACTCTATTATTATAACCGCAAAAAAAAAAAAAAAGTTTTTTCAAAAAAATGATAAATTTTAAGTAAAAAGTTGCTTTTTTGTACTATTTTTTTTTTTATAGCTGTTTATTTTATGTTAAAAAATATAAATCACTTTCAATCCCTATGGATGATATATTGGTTTTTGTGAAAAAAATATAGATTAACATTATGAACATATGCAACATTTAATGAATTTCTTAATAATAGATTAATAATTATCAAAAAGAAGATAGAATTTGTCGAGGAATATATAGAGTTTTTAAAAATGAAAATAGGAAAAGATAAAATAAAACTTTAAAACATAGAGTAAAAAAAAATTAGAATTTTCCTACTGAAATGAAGCAACTGGACAATTGCAGGCATTTTTAGGAATATTAAATTATACTTGAACGTATATTAAAGATATTAGTAAAATAATAGGCTTATCATATACTAAGACAAAATCAGGAGGACAAAATTATTTTAATAAAGAGTGATATAGGAATAGTCATAAAAAATAAAAAATGTAAAAGTTTATTAGGATAAGATTTGCCATTAGAAAGTGATCAAACACATACAAGCGACCACATATGGGAGCAACATTGATAGCAAAAGCAAATAAATATAGTAGTAAAAATAAAGAAAAAATATGTACATATCTCTCAGGTAAATACGGAGAATAACTATTGCCAAATATAGATTACAAAATTTTAGGTGTTATTACGTTAAAATGGATTGTGAAGCAATAGTTAAATTTTGTAATAAAACCAAAAATAAAAAAATTTAGCAATAGAATATGTCAGAAGTTTTGTAGACACCAAAGATAAAGATAGGGATAATAGGTTAATATGATTATTCATCTAGGACAGTAGCTAATTTTATTTATTATGATCTTGCAGATAGAAGGCAAGAATTTCACCTTTGGTCCAATCTCAATTCTCAAGTTTCCAAAAAGAACAAATCTTTAGTTTTATACCTGCTCCAAAAAGCACAAGTTTCCAACCTCAGTTCTCACTAACATAGTAATGGAAGATAGTCAATATATGATATGCACTGACTTGCGTTGACAGACTCCAAGAATTGAGGAAAAGAGTTCCAATTTTCTCTTTCGCTTTTTCTTTTTTCTTATTCCTTTTTTTTTTTTTTTTTTGGATACCAAAAAGCATTTTGCATCCCCTTTTTCTATCCTTTTGTCTATCATCCAAAATTATGATATGTTTCCTCTAACATATTGTAGCTCGTTATAGCTGGATTATAGCTGGATTTCGAGAAGTAAGCAAATTGAAACAGCTAGCTATAAAACGTAAATAGAGCTCAAAATATTCATTGCAAATTTTTTATATTTTCTAAACAAAATTTGTTAAAAAATGCTATGTTTTGTAAATAATTGTTTAAAAAGTGAAATAAATTATTAAAAAATTTAAACATTTTAAATAAATTTTTTAAAAAATTATCAAAATTCAAACACTTCCCTTTATTTCAACAAAAGTTAACAAAAAATATAATCTAAATAATTTTAAAAAACACTCCAAATAATCTATCTAAACGGAGTTACAGTCACCACGTCATTCTTTGTTCAATTTTATGGCCACGAAAAACAAAACTGCCCCATTGTTAAAATATTTTTTTTTTGTATAACACGGACGTTTAAGTTTAGCCCTCTCAATTAGAGAAGAGAAGAGAAGTTGTCCTCTCCATTAGAACCAGCTGGTGTGACATTCTATGGCGACCTCGACTGGTTTTAACTTTTCCACATGTTTGGCTTTAGTTGGAAACTATTTGTTGTTTCCTAAAGTCAATTTCTGTCCACAATAATAGCATACTAGCAGTACGACAATTTATATAGGGTAGCATATGTGATGCATTTCTATCCTCTATGTCAAAAACTGTCCTTTTACTTTGTCCCTTAATTGTCACGAGTATTAATTTATAATATTTTTAAAAGATTTATAAAATTTACAAATTATGTTGATATATGCATGTAATTAATATATGTAACAGTATTATAAGAGCGAGATAGAAGAGACATAAAGGTTTTTGGGACAAAAGATTCAAAGCGTTGATTGTAGATTGCGGAGCAAAAAACTAAATTGTTACACATATGGTTACAGTGACACTTTATTATTGTAACGGTAATAATAAATAAGCACACCAAATAATCATAATCTATTCACTTTAATATCTGTTTTGTAGTAGATAAATTGAGACCAAATCTATTAAATGAATTCAGTTCAATTTTTATATTTTTTGTTTATATGAAAAAATAAACCAAGTAATTGGTTCAATAACTATTGTTTACTAAAGTCATACTTTAAATCAGAAAAAAAAATCATAGACAAAAAAAAAAAAAGAGACAAGAATTAAAACAAATAAAGTGCGATTTTCAAAAAAAAAAAACAAATGAAGTACAAATAAGATTTCCTTTTTCCACAAATAAGTAGAATACATATTTAAGAGTACAACATGCAAGGATTTGATACCTTGTAGTACATATCCAAAATAAGGAAACTTTGGCACCTTATATACAATACATAGCTCGGTTGGGAACATTATCTTTTGCAACTTAGTTCATCAGCAGCTTACATTTTTATATAAATATGGAAATTAAGAAAGCCTTAGGGCATAATAGGTCCGAAGAGAAGTCAAGACAAGGAGGAAAGGTGCAGCAATTTAATAATACTCAACTATATATATATATATATATATATATTAAATTTAGTTTACTTTAGAATTTGACAGCCACAATATAATGGAAATAATTGAAAATCCCAGGGTAGATTTCCCAATAATAAACTATACAATAGGCTTATGATTTAATTGTAGAGATTCTTCGCTTATTTGTTTTTTAATGTCAAATTTCAATACATTTATTAAGAATCTTTACGTGATAGTATTTTTTTTCTTGGTTTTTTTTCCAATAATTACTTTGACAACCATTATATTGTATTTTTATTGTAATAGGGATTTGACGTTATCTTTATTGGTTTTCAATAATTGTCAATTCTAAGGCTAATCCTAGCACAAAATTATGTTGTTGATTAGGTTTATGCAGATGTACCACAGCTCTCATAATTAATGAGACCATCGGAAAAGTCTGCATGGGTTGCCTTCATTTTTTTTTTTTTTTTTTTTTTTGTTGTCAAAGAATCACTTGGGTGAGTAGTTAGATTATGAATATACCTAAGGTGGTGAACTAAACCTATTGGTGACTTGACATAGAAGACTTCTACAGTATTTATTATTTTCTTAAATTTATAGTATAATTGACGAAACCTCATGTTGTTTTCGTAAATCAATTTCTCTCCACGTGTCCATAGTCATTGTCCCTACCAAATAAATTTGTATAATAAAAACTAGTCATCACATATCTATTTGTGACGGGATTTTGGCAAGTAAAGTTATGTTGTTGTGTGGTTGAGTATTTTTAAACAGTATTTAATGTACACTTATATATAATATTGTTCTAGTACAAAATTGGTATATAGAAAAACAATGATGAGTACAATAATATCATATTACTATACACCAAATTTTGGTAAAATGCAAAAACTATAGACCATTTCTCCTGTGACAACATAAAGCCAAAAAATAGTTAAATAGTTTGTTGACTTAGAGATTTATTTGGAATATTGCCATAATTATTCAGTTTCTCGTTTTGGTACATTTAGTTTGTACACGAGTCTAGTGAAAGTTTAGTGTAAATATATATTGAATAGTCGGTAGCATTTGAAGTTTTATAGGAACTCCTATAAGAAAATCCTAGGGGAACAAGGGCTTAATTATGTTATAAATATTTGATTACATCTTCTCGCATCACTTTGTTAATAAATAAGAAAATTGGTGAATTGCCCCCACAAATCTTTATGAGTTTGTTCTTTTTAGTGCTATCCAATTGTATGAAAAGATACTATGCTTATTCATTTTTTGCAGTTATTTTACAATTGTTTTATGTCTCTCTTTTTTCCACATGGGAAAACATTCTTCTGATTATACTAAAGAAATTCAAAGTAAACGCTTAAGGCACAAGATGAGTCCTTAATAAGGGTGAAAACAGAATTGAGGATATTTATTTCTACAAATTGCGCTATATTCTCTTAATCCCTTTTATTTCATAATAATTAAAATGAAGGGAGTTTCGAACAATGACTACCTATTGCTCTCTTTTTTAGCTATTGAAAAAAAAAAAAAACTTATACCCACCTCAAATTTAGACTAGTAACGTTTGTCCCCGTATACTATATTCAGTGTCAGTAACAACCTGGGAAAGATTGGTGTCATCAATCGAGCCAACTCCGAAGTGGAAACTAAGGAGGCGTTTGGTTCAAATTCCTCAATCACTATCACTATGGGTATCATTAACCCTACTATGAGTATGGGTTTTGATGATTCCCCCCAACATGTTTGGTTTAATAATGGAATGGGTATCATTATAAGAATATTTGTTTGGTATATTGAAGGGGTATCATTATAAGAATATTTGTTTGGTATACTGAAATGACTTTCAAGTAAATTTCAAAATTTTAAAATTTTTATTTATGATATACATATTTTTTAGATTTCTTATTTTGTATATTTGAAAAAAATTTAAAAAGATTTCTTCAATTTTAAATATAGTCATGCTCTAATTTGAGTTTTATGGAAATGATAATCTTAAAAAAAAGTCATTTTTATTATATTAACAGAGAGTATTATATATCTTTGATTTTCAATACAATTTTTTATAAAATTATTGAATGTAAAAAAATTATTAAAAAGAATTTTTATAAAAAATTATTAAAAAGAATTTTTGTAAAAAAATTTATAAAGTACTAATAAAAAATATTCAAAATCAAAAGACGAGAGAGAGAGAGAGAGAGAGAGAGAGAGAGAGAGAGTATTGAGAGTGGGTAACTCAAAAGATATATATTTTTTAATGGGTGTGTTTTTGCCCTTAATAATAAGGGTTAATGGGTTTGATAGACTAGTATTTTGGGGGAATCATTAACACCCCAATTAATCACTATCATTCCCATTGAATGATAGTGATAGTTGTTTAACAAACATCAACAATGGGTATCATTACTTGTGATACCCATTCCCCTCCTTGATTCTCCTAAACCAAACACCCCCTAAGTTAATTTTCCTAATAGAAGCAGCATTAGAATTTTCTGCTTTATTAGTACTATTGCTGAAGCCAATTCTTGCATTCTGAAACTTTTCTGAAGGCAGAGATTGAGCTTTAAAGAAAGGTGGTGATTTTGGTTTGAGGATACATGAAGGTGCTGAAGCCAAAACTAAAGAAGCAGCCATGGTGATTGATGGTGTTTTATTTCATCAATCCTCTCTTTGTATAGTATCATGAGCCGCTCCAGTCACTTTACATAGTTGTGATTTTTGTTTATACAAATTATAATAAATGTGTTTACTTTTTATAATTTATGATCATACATAAATATACTAAAATATCACTTACATATTTTAACATGAAAAATATCATCTATTTTGTTGTGCATCATGTCCAATTTAAATTACCTAGTGTAAATATTTTAACTTTTTTTTTTTTTTTTGCCAAACTTCAAGTAATAGGGAGAGGGGAAAGGGAATTGTAAAGTAGACATACTAACTCACTCTATTCAGACAATATAAATATTTTTACTATTTGCTTTAACAAAAATTTAAGACATGCAAAAGTTAGCAACCACAGGTGTGCATACATACATATTCTTACTTTTACATGCGTCATTCCAATTAAAAAACAAATAAGTACTAGAAAAAAATGTAATATAGCAACAGACAAAAAATTATTAGTACTACAAAATGAGCATGAAAGCAATTACAGGAGTTTTCTACTCAAAACGAGAAACATCCACTACATAAAGCAAAATAAGAAACAGATACAGGGCGGAAAGACCGACTGATCGAAGTACCAAGGTAGGAGCAATTCCCAGTTCCCGTTTAATCAGCTGTCAATGCTCAGCTTGCCACAGTTTCTCGGACATTCTGGATCACCCTTTGTATTACAGTATTTGCAAGATTCTCTTTCTAAAAACTTCCGCTTCCTAGCATAACACGTGTGATAAACAATAACTGCTAAGCTAAACTTGAGTACTTGGCTTGAAAAAGTTTCTTTTTGTGAAATGAGTACATCGCCAAAGCAGCACGTTGGACCAAGAACAAACCCGTCCTAACGTAGATTCCACTGGACCAAGGATAAAAATCTCTTATATGTTTTTCCAATGGAACATTCATAAGTGGACCTCATTCATGGTGTGCCCGTGGACAAAGTCCACGCAGTTATTTTTCCTTTATCACTGGCGAATAGATTTTTCTTCCTTCACAAATTTACCTATTATATCTACAAGAAAATAAAAATTTAAATTCCGGACCAAAATGTCATAATCAATTAGGATGGCAAAGCAGCTCAAATTAGATAAGAATCCATCAGCTTGCAATCTCTTTAAACTCTGAGTTTGTATTATCTTGCATATTTGTTCCCGTATAACGGACGTAGAGTACATCCACAGGAATAAAATATTTTATATAGAAAAATATTTTCATCACATTTAATCCTACCAAACACCACAAATTAGGAAAAATATTTTCGGAAAAATTTCCATTGAAACAAACAATCTCCAACGAACTTAGGAAATCAAATGCACTATTTTGAAAAGAATTAATAAAAATATTAATATTTTTTATTTTGATTAAAACTACCCATATTTTGGGTAAAAAGCAATTGTTAACAGGTTCTTTATGCCAATATATTTCCATTCTTTCTAATATGGGACATTGTCGTTATAAAATTTGAGTCTCAAGAGATGGTTCGAAATACATATTACAAGTTTTAGAAAGCCATCATATATATATTTTTTTATTTTAGAATTTTTATTTTTATTTTTATTTTTTAGTTGTTTCCTTTTATTCCTAGTTTTTATTTTTTCTATAAAAAAGTAGATCATGATCTACTATTTGTAGGTTTATTGATAATTTATGAAAATATTGTCTTGCAACTTTTTTTCCCTCTAGTTTTCTTCGAGGCTGTAGGTAGAGTGCTTTTCCTACGTTCCTTAGTTTCATGCATGACGTATTGTAGACCTACTCTCAGCGTTTTTTTTTTTTTTTTTTTTTTTGGGTGGGGGGGGGGGGGTGTGAACTTGCATTTAATTTTTAATTTTATAAAATCTATTCTGATTTTCTCAACCCCCTCCCCCCACTTTTAGCTTGTTTAATTTAAAATAAGAAGCAACAAGAAATTTATTTTTTATTTTATTTTTTGCATTTTTTAAAAAATCAAAAACAATTGAAAACATGTTTTCAAATAGACATGAAGCCATCGTATTAATCAACTCTTACAATAATATGCGCCTTCACGATTCATAAGACAATTATAGCAATATATTGAAATTGTTACAAGATTTCTCATTAAACTCAAGGGCGAGTTTTTCTAAGTTGGGGGCCTAATTTAGGAAATCATACCCATTTCAACTCTCATGAAAAGTCTTCAATAATAAAGCTTAGAGCCTTTTAGGGTTATTATATAGAATAAAATTATTGGAGCCCTCTTATATTGAGTTCTAATAATTTTATTCCATTTGTTTAATTTCCAATAGTTTCTTTTTATTCCTATGGTAATACTTTCACTATAGGATTATACTTATTTACCAAGCCATTTGATACGAATCTTGTAGTCATGATTCCTATCATTCAAGTATCTTTAAAGGGAGTAATTCGTTCATGCATTTTGAAGGGTATAACAGGCTTAATTGAAGGCGAAATAGCATAGAAATTATTCATATTTATCAATTAAGCATTCATGATTTGGTGTTCGAGATTGAGGTTGAAGTTGAAGTTTAAAGGTCGGTTACTCATGGCCACATGCAAACAAAAGGACATTTTGGAGCAACTAATGAAGCACAAACATAACTGGAAAGTCATGCAGGCTTTGAGGAAGTTAGAAGCAATGGAATTAGCTTGGCAGATCGCAGGCAGAAAGGAGATGCAGAGCTAGACGTGCTTGCGGCTAACATTACTCTACCCACAATTGGTGTATCGTACACTCAGCCGCAAGTAAAGAAGCCTCGTCGGGCTTGTGGCTTCCTTCGCAGGTATTCGTGGGTATTTAGCAGAATTTTACGAATTTTAGTTTTTGTTATTAGTTTTCTTGTTCTTTTATAACTCTTTCTAATATTTTTCTTAGTATGGGTTTAGGGTATTTTAGCACTATAAAAGGCTTCTTTAGCATTATTTTTTAGATAACTTATACATTATTATTCTTGATTCTTCAATAAAATTGCAGGTTTTCCTTGCCTCTTTAATTTAATTAATTTAAGAATTCATTGTTAAACTTGTTCCTTTATTATGTTTCCGTATAAGTTGGTATCATAGAAGACTTCTCTTGGAATAGCCACTGGTAACGAGAGATGTGATGCTAATCCCATCGATGGAATCAAAGATTTTTCTACTACTACCCAATTGCAAACATTGAACAATTGATTGGATCACATGGAAGGAAGGTTCAGTTGAGTTGATAGAAACAATCCTAATAGGCAAGATGGTCATGATATGGTATTTGCCCAAGAACGACAATTTAACCGTTAGGATCATGTTCCACTTCATAGAAATTAGGCCCACATAAAAAGTTCATCAGATGAAGAGCACTATGTTGCAAACTAAACTCACACTACAAGAAAAAAGATCATTAGTGACAACATTTTTCAGCGGGAACAAAATTTTGTCACTAAAAATTAATTTCAGTGACCAGAATTCATCCTGTCACAATTGTGCGACATCTTTAATGACAACAGTGCTATGTCGTCACTAAATGCTCCCTGCCTTTTGGCGCCAACTTACAACATCGACAACAGCCAAACGTCGTCTATAAATATACAATCTATAGTAACAACATTCTTCAAGTTGTTACTAAAGTATATTCATGAGATTAGTGACAACTCATGTTGTCACTGAAGATACAACCTTTTTGACAACTACACATGTTGTCACTAATGTTGGACTCTTTTCTGACAACCTTCACAATTTGTCACTAAAATATGTGCAAGACATTAGTGACAACATATGTTGTCACTGAATCACTGCCCTTTTCTGACAACCTTCTGATGTTGTCACTAAAAGCCTGATTCTTTATTTACGATTTTGACAAATTAGGATTAAGATATTAGTGACAACTTATGTCGTCACTGAATCCACAACCTTTACTGACAACCACTCCACGTTGTCACTAAAGTCGGGCTCTTTTCTGACAACTTTCATAAGTTGTTACTAAAATATGTCCATGGCATTAGTGACAACATACGTCGTCACTGAATCTCTAACCTTTTTTGACAACCTCCTCATGTTGTCACTAAAACTGGACTCTTCTCTTACGATTTTCACAAGTTGGGATTAAGGTATTAGTGATAACTTATGTCGGTAGCATTTGAAGTTTTATTCAAACTCCTATAAGAAAATCCTAGGGGAAGAAGGGGTTAATATGTTATAAATATTTGATTACATCTTCTCGCATCACCTTGTTAATAGATAAGAAAATTGGTGAATTGCCTCCACAAATCTTTTATGAGATTTTTCTTTTTAGTGCTATCCAATTGTATGAAAAGAAAGTATGCTTATTTATTTTTTGCAGTTATTTTACAATTGTTTTATGTCTTTTTTTTTTCCACATGGGAAAACATTCTTCTGATTATACTAGAGAAATTCAAAGTAAACGCTTAAGGCACAAGATGAGTTTTAATAAGTGAGAAAACAGAATTGCGGATATTTATTTCTACAGATTGCGCTATATTCTCTTAATCCCTTTTATTTCATAATAATTAAAATGAAGGGAGTTTCGAACAATGACTACCTATTGCTCTCTTTTTTAGCTATCGAAAAACAAAAATAAACTTAAACCCACCTCAAATTTAGACTAGTAACGTTTGTCCCCGTATACTATATTCAGTGTCAGTAACAACCTGGGAAGGATTGGTGTCATCAATCGAGCCAACTCCGAAGTGGAAACTAAGTTAATTTTCCTAATAGAAGTAGCATTAGAAATTTCTGCTTTATTAGTACTATTGCTGAAGCCAATTCTTGCATTCTGAAACTTTTCTGAAGGCAGAGATTGAGCTTTAAAGAAAGATGGTGATTTTGGTTTGAGGATACATGAAGGTGCTGGAGCCAAAACTAAAGAAGCAGCCATGGTGATTGATGGTGTTTTATTTCATCAATCCTCTCTTTGTATAGTATCATGAGCCGCTCCAGTCACTTTACATAGTTGTGATTTTTGTTTATACAAATTATAATAAATGTGTTTACTTTTTATAATTTATGATCATACATAAATATACTAAAATATCACTTACATATTTTAACATGAAAAATATCATCTATTTTGTTGTGCATCATGTCCAATTTAAATTACCTAGTGTAAATATTTTAACTTTTTTTTTTTTTTTGCCAAACTTCAAGCAATAGGGAGAGGGGAAAGGGAATTGTAAAGTAGACTTATTAACTCACTCCATTCAGACAATATAAATATTTTTACTATTTGCTTTAACAAAAATTTAAGACATGCAAAAGTTAGCAACCACCCTATCATCTTTGTTGTTGACGCAAAACTGTCATTATTCTTGTAAGATAACGACGTACAATGAAACAAAGCCATCCCAGTCCTAATATGGATACCATCGACCCCTAAAACTTGCCACGTTCTGTGTCATAATTATATATTTCACTATCAAGTGCAAGGTACATCTTAAATATGATTGGCTGATGAGATTACGATGGATTGAGCAGTTAATACAATGGTATTTCATGTCGGGACAATTTCTAAACATAGAATTATTGATCTTACCTACAAATTGGACTGATGATTAATGACAGAAATATTGCTTTTACGGAAAAAAATGAGCTTAACAATATTAATCATTTTTAAAAATATTGCTTTTACAAATTGGACTAACACGCATGTGCAGTAATACTGCTGATGTATAAACTCTAATAGTGTATGTTCATATTCTTAAAAAAAAAAAATTGGTTTATGCGCATTAATACATCACAAATTTTTGCTCAAAAAAATTTTTCAAAGCGTGATAAAATTAATAATTAATTTTATTTATTTTCAAGACAGAAGTAAATTTTTTTAAATTATCACTTTACCTTCCAAAGTATATAAGGTATTTACCTATTATTAGGATATAGTGCCGATTATCTATTAAAAAAAGATAACTACTTTAAAGAATTATGATTGTTTAAAGATATAGTGCTAATTCCAACACCTTCAGCTTCACTATTTAAATAGATGAGTAAGTGAGAAAACCCAATAAAGAACTAGAATGAGAAATCTTTTTTTTTATTTTTATTTTTTCCCCCTTTGAGTCTTGATTGAGAAAAAGACCAAATTTAGCATCCAATCTGTAAGAAGGTTGAATGACCTAAGCAACGTGATACACGATGTAGAATTTTAGTGCTCTTAATAAGAAAAGAGCAGTTTTGTCCTCTCAACAAAAAGCAAAATCGGACTTTGTGCACAGAGTCAATGTCAAATTGGATCAGCAGGTGTGACTTTTCCGCTTGTTTGGCTTTAGCTGTAAGCTTTTAATTGCTTTCTCAAATCCATTTCTATCCACAATTCATATAAGGTTCCAGATATGCTGCAATTTCTGTGGACAGTTAAGCAAACGACTAAATTGTCATAGATAGTGCTACAGTGATGCTTTATTATTATAACCGCAAAAAAAAAAAGTTTTTTCAAAAAAATGATAAATTTTAAATAAAAAGTTGCTTTTTTGTACTATTATTTTTTTAAGCTGTTTATTTTATGTTAAAAAAATATAAATCACTCTCAATCCCTATGGATGATATATTGGTTTTTGTAAAAAAAATACAGATTAACATTATGAACACATGCAACATTTAATGAATTTCTTAAAAATAGATTAATAATTATCAAAAAGAAGATAGAATTTGTCGAGGAATATGTAGAGTTTTTTAAAATGAAAATGGGAAAAGATAAAATAAAACTTTAAAACATAGAGTAAAAAAATTAGAATTTTCCTACTGAAATCAAGCAACTGGACAATTGCAGGCATTTTTAGGAATATTAAATTATACTTGAACGTATATTATAGATATTAGTAAAATAATAGGCTTATCATATACTAAGACAAAATCAGGAGGACAAAAATATTTTAATAAAGAGTGATATAGGATTAGTTATAAAAATTAAAAAATGTAAAAGTTTATTAGGATAAGATTTGCCATTAGAAAGTGATCAAACACATACAAGCGACCAGATATGGGAGCAACATTGATAGCAAAAGCAAATAAATATAGTAGTAAAAATGAAGACAAAATATGAACATATCTCTCAGGTAAATATGGAGAATAACTATTAGCAAACATAGATTACAAAATTTTAGGTGTTATTACGTTAAAATGGATTGTGAAGCAATAGTTAAATTTTGTAATAAAACCAAAAATAAAAAAATTTAGCAATAGAATATGTCAAAAATTAGTAGACACCAAAGATAAAGATAGGGACAATAGGTTAATAGATTATTCATCTAGGACGGTAACTAATTTTATTTATTATGATTTTGCGGATGGAAGGCAAGAGTTTTACCTTTGGTCCAATCTCAATTCTCAAGTTTCCAAAAAGAACAAATCTTTAGTTTTAAATTTGTTCCCAGAAGCACAAGTTTCCAATCCAAGTTCTCACTAACTAACATAGTAGTGGAACACGTCAATAATGCTTGCTTGATAAGATTTGGAATGGCACGAGGAGATGCTAAAAAAAGTTCTCAGAGCCTTAAATGTATTAACATGTTATTTCTTAACAATAGAACAAAAGTCCCAAGGGAAGAATTTTTCTATCATGGTGGACACAATCCCAAAATATATTACTATAAGTTTTTTGAAGTTTTTGAAACTCTTAAAAGATTTTAAAGTTTCCAAGAAGCATTGAAAGCATGTAAACAAACTATAGGTATTAATCAATCGGTATTAATGTAACCTACCACAGAGTAAAATGCATCGATTCGAGAGCAACTTTCAAATATAATCAAGGGAGAATCGGTTTCAAAATCTCACTAAAACAATAGCAAATTTCCGAAGAAAAAATAAGTCTTTTATTGAAACTTACAACTTTTGTACAAAAACTAACTTTTATTGAAACTTATAACTTTTGTACAAAAACTAACTTTTTTAATGAGAGTTATGATAATAAAAAAAATCACTATATCATTGTCTATGATTAAGGGTTACATCTAAAATAATAGGAAGTTTATAGTCGAGCCAAGAAATTTTAAAAACTTGGAGGCCAGTGCATAAAATTTTATAGCTCCAGCCATGATAGAAAACTTGTACCAGTCAATAGCTAGCGTATGATAAATTCGGTTAGGCATATAGTAATCCGGGATAAAATTTTCCTTTTTCTCATCTTTTTAAAGATCAACAAAATGATGAACTTTGTGACGCCCCCAACCAGGTCCTACTCCAGAACCCTGATCGGGATGCCTGCCTGGCTCGCGCTAGGACTCAAGTACAAACAGTCATATACTAGAAATATAATCAAACGCTAAAAGTTACATATATCTTCAAAAATAATTACAACATTCGAGCTACTTGAATCTCAAATTACATTTATTTGACGAGCTAGTCCTAAACAAAAGAAAATCCTCTCTTTTCACTTTCTTGCCCTATTTCCCGTGGGTTAAGCACCTGTAAGGTAAACAAATTTAACGAAGGTGAGCTTATAACCCAGTGAGGTCCATTTTAAAATCACGTTGAAAATATCTCTCAAAACATATTTGTTTGAATCAAAATTCAAGCGAATTGACGGTACATAAAAATAGAATTAAATCAAGTAGCACAGTAAAACAGAAAAGGATACACAAGTACTGCCCAAGAACATATCAAGGGCGAATCAAGTATGTTTGCCTCTGGCACTACACCAAACATGTCGCCTTCGGCTCTCACCATTTTGGTAGCTCGAGTTCTACCCAAGTACTTTTCCCGTACACCCCCTTGACCGCAAAACCTCCTTGTTGGCCGGAAAGTGCCGAGAGACCAAGATAGCCAAAACTTGGTGACCAAGCCCGCTGCCGGCTCAGCCAAGATCAACTACCAAGGCCGGGCCCCAAATTCATGCACAAGTATAACATGCACAGGCACACTTTGAATTTAACAAGTACAAGTACTGCCGGTGTGATAAAGTACATCACCGGACTTATATCAAGTATAATGTCAAGACATGAAATGACAAGTGATAATATTGACCTTAGTCAATACATGTACAAAAGGCTCACTCTGGCAATCATATTTTTCATATGGATAACATAAAATAAAGGTTGTCGAGGTGTCAAACATTAGTATAAACAAAGGTTCATTGAAGTCGCAAGAAAATCATGTAATTTTCGTAAAACCATGGTTAGAAACAAAAGTGAGTTTTAGGACACTCACAGGCATATTAAAGTTTATAGGTTCTTCAAATGTTCACTTCTTTGTTATCCGAAGCACCTTTCAATTAAAGGTAAATTCATGAATCATCAAATGAAAGTGAATGAACGACGTAATGGAAGTTAGGATTTCCAAAAGAAGAATCTAATTCCATTTTCACTCAACCAAATTTTGCAAGCTCAACACCCCTGTAAACTAGACTTAATTTGGAATATTTTCTATTCAGATACCAAATTTCGGTTCCAATTGCAACCTGATCAAATTGCCATTTCAAATCAATTCTTCCCCAAGTAACCCATGTTTTTCGTTTCACCAAGTACAGGTATTCAACAGGGCATAACTTCCAATTGATATGTTGTATGAGAAAAATGATTATATAGATAGAAACTATATTTCAGGGGATAAAACTTTCATTAAGGATACCAGGTCAAATTCTAACAAAATCATTCCCAAAATCGATCCACAACCTAGTGCTTCACCAACCCTGTTTGTGCTGGGTTTGTTTCCAGCCAAATTCGCGCCATTTCTGGGGTTAATCCACCAAGAATCACAGAATTAGGGTTGTTTGGTTTGAAGTCAAAGCTTTAGGGCTACAACTTTTATGAAGATCACTGACTCAAATTCCGACTAGAACAAGATCAAAATCAGCCCCCAATTTAGCTCATCATCAACACTGTTTATGCAGAATCGAGTTTTCAGCCCAGTTTGAAAAATTTCTGTGATCAATCTACAATGAACCACAGTGCATGCTTCATATAGTTTCAAAGCCCTATTAATCTAGTTTCTAAAACAACAAGAATCATTCAAATCCAAGTTTTCTATACCAAGTTATGAAAGTTTTACTAAAACTGGTCCAGCATGACTGTTGTTCAAGTATTCTTGGGTTCAAGCTTTTCCAACTACGAACCTCTTGGCGTCTAGTCTATTATTATCTATTCCAAATAAGTAAATATATTATCTTATAATTTAATTCATGTTCTTTACCAACTTATATACATTCACACGCAGACGAGAAACCAAGAACCTACCAACAACTTCTCCAAGTCCATACAAGTGTTGAAGTTTTGCGCAACATATCTCTCAGAATATAATTCACATGAACTTGAAATTTATAGAACTACAAACTAAAATCCAAGCATTAAAATTCTCATGTAGAACTCAACTTCATATCTGGACTTGATCATGTTCAAAATTGACTTAAAATTTGGAATCTCGCCGAACCTGCTTGTGCAGGCTCAGATTTTCAGTCAACTTCCAAGAAATTCTGGTGTCGATTCATGAAGATTTGGAACCTGATTTTTATACCATTGGAAAGGTCGTTGAGTTTAGTTTCTAACACGACAACATGGTAATCAATTTCGAGTTCTCTACATCAAGTTATGGCCATTTTTCCAAGACTGCTCCAAGCTACCTGTACACACTGGTTTACTTGGGTGTAATCTCCCTAGCTATAATTTTCCTTGGTTCTACTTGAATTTCTACTTCTCAAATCAGTAGATATGAGGCTTTCAATGGGTTATTATGATCCTTTCTTAACTAAATAACACATACAAGTAAACAAGAAACCATAAATAATGACATTACATCCTAACTTACCTTCAACTTGCTCACAAGACTTCCTTTCTTTCCCTGGTTTCTTCTTAATCCTTTAACCCTCCTGTTCCCAGAAATTCTTGTGATATTATTGCATGTAGGGATGCTAGTTTAGCTTGCCAAGTCAAGGCCCCAATCCTTTCCAAGAAGTGATTTCCAAAGCATCAAGTTTTTCACCTAAAATCCAAGCTGTCTTCAAGTTTTCCAGCTTTGTTTTTAGGTTGTCCTCTCTTTTTATTTTTTTCCTCACTCCCGGTGTTTCTCTAGCTTTTTCGTTGCTTTTCTTCACTTTTCCACAGCTATAATCTGCAAGGAACATTCACGACCAGCTTGCTTCATCACTTCATTCTCCAAAATTACGCCACCTCATGCTTAAACTTTTCATTCTCAATCTCCAAGCTCCAGCTGGTTTTCCTCTTGTTCTTTCTTTCTTTTGATTTTGTTTTCTTGGCTTAGTAATGCAGCTACGTAGTAGCTTGAGTCTGCAATTTATTTCACCTTCAACCCTTTGGAATTTGGACAGCTCTTGCTTGCATTTCCCACCTCATTTTTCGGCTCCAACCTTTGAGTTAACTCCTTCCATTTCTTTTAAAGCTTCAGCTGATTTCCAAATTAACTTTTAACAACATTATTAACATGTAAATAAATAAATGAATAAACAATTGATCAAATCAAACCTAAGTATCCTTGTGTCAACCAAGGCGTCAGTAAGTTACTTTTATGGTCACCGTTGAGTGCTAATCCTTCAAGTATACAAATCTAATCACTAATTTTGTGTAATCTAGCACTAAGGTTACAATGTCTCCTAACTTTAGTAGTTATATAAATAACTTCACTAAATAATTAAATAATAAAATCACTAGTATTTAATAAATTGGTAACGAGCACAAGCCTTCACAAACTTATGATAGGTCCATCTTTTATTGTGGTAGAAGCTTATGCACCGATATCCAATTATTCTCTTGAATTGTTAACTATATCACATCACCATGAGTATAAATTTAACAAAATTAAATTGCTCCAGGCAATAAGGAAATTTTATATTTTTTTCCTTACACCAATTACATACATATTAAAAAACCATTTTTTTTTATCTCTTGAAGTATATTTACGCATGTACAAATTCTTTCATGAGTGAAAGATCTCAATGTAACTGCAAAATGAAGAAATAAATAAGCATTTGTACATTTATGGGGTAAATTAATTTTGACACATAATACAAACTTAGGCTCTGGTTGGATAGTTGTTTTTCAGGGTATTTTTGAAAATATTATTGAAGCAATTTTAGAGATTCTTTTTTATAAATGTATTTCTAAGATAAAAAAATTAGTTCAAAATTGTATTTTAAGTTTTAAAAAAATATGTTTTTGAAAAATAGAACCAAGCAAGCAGTGCCATTTTCTGATATTGATGGTAATACGCTATCTAGACATATTTGATTGGATCAGATAGTTTAGGTTAGGCAATTTTATAATATTAGTGGTTGGAAAATTTGGAAAAATAGTCCATTGCTCCTTTTAGTAAGTCACATTCAAAATTACGCAATTGGGTCGCCACACATTTTAACGTCCAGATCATTTGTCTCGAAACGAATAGAAGGTCGAGCGGTTAGAGATTTATGACTTCACTTCAAAGGTCGGGGTTTGATTCAGACCAACATCATTTCCTTTCGAGTGTAATAGTATAAGTTTGCTTAAAAACAAAAATTTAGTCTCAGATGTTGCCAAGTCACGGCACATAGTATTACAGGCAAAAAAGGAACGATTATACCATGCGATCATTTGATAAGAAAACAATTCTTCTCCATCTAATAAAATGACCGAATTTAGTCAATGAAATATGAATAACAGTTGAAAAAAATTCTTTCACACTAAGAGAAGTAGCCTAAAATTTATCAACTATGAATTGGACCTAATTAATGAACTTTTTTTTGACTGTGGACCTAATTAATAAACTTGAAATGTGGTGTGACACTTTTAACAAAAAGAGTTAAACATAAACGAGATTTAGTGATACAATTTAAAAATGAAAGGACTAAAACAAATTCAATAAAGTTAAAGACCATTTTAGCAATTTGCCTTAATAGTCTGAGGGACACCTTAGTACGAGAGATAGGCTTGCCTTAAAGTAAATGAGGCAGAGTTACACTGTATTAAAATATTAACCTATGCGTAACTATATGTACAAATTAACTTGGCTTATTGATGAATGATGACTGAGTGATCAACTTCATTTAGTTCTAAAAAAATTCTAATGAAATACAATATATTGAAATGGATGATGAATGCGTGGAATTTTAACTTCGAGATCATCCTACGAACAAAAAATCGTTGAATCTTACAATGGATATATCTTATTTTTTCTTAATGATCCTAAAGTGAAACTTATTTGATCTCACGCTAATCAAAGTGAATATAAGCAAACCCAATAACCATAGTCAGTTCGCTTTCGATTTCCATTTTATAATGCATAAACTGAGACTAAGCCCATTAAGTGATTTAAAGTTTTTTTTATATTTCTCTTTTATATGAAACAAAATCGAGTAATTTGTTTGATTTAAAGTCATACTTCAAATGAGAAAACAGTAAAACAAAAAAAAACAATTAAAGACAAATAAAGCATGAACAAGATTGCTTTTTCCACAAATAAGTAGGTTATAAATTTAAGAATACAACACAAACGAAACTTTTAATACCTCGTATACAGTACATTCCCTGCTGGAACGTCATTTTTGTAACAATTTCACCAGCAGCTTATATTTTTCATTTAAATCTGGAAATTAAGAAGGTCTGACAGTATAATAGGTCTGAAGCAAAGTCAAGAGAAGCAGGAAAGTTGCAGCAAATAAGGCAATAGCAGTCCATGGACTCCTAAAGTGAGCGTAGAAGAGTTCAGCTAACCATGTCTTTGCCTTGTTGTTATAATGATCCTGGATTCCCTCGTTCACAAAATGGAAAATGTCGAGATTACTCACGCCATAAGTGTTGATATCTTTATAAACCTTTACCACCTCCTCATCACTGCCTAATGTTGTATACAATATCCTTTTTTCTCTCAGCTCTTTCACATCTTTCGGGCTGTCAATGAGTGATTTCATGAACTCAATATATGCAGCGATTGCTCGATTAGTGAAGGAACTTGGGCACATTTCATAGGCAATTATGTTTAAAAAGAAAACTTTGGTGTGGACTGTAACGAGCCAAGTTGGAACTTCAAGTTGTGCATACAAATAACCTTTTTTGAAATGGATGCCCATCAGAGAATCGGTCATGCTTGGTCTAAAGTGAATTCCCTTCGCCTTCAGGTCTGTGGCCGAACGAAAGCAGTGAACGTATTTCTTGATGCTATTGCCATTGTCTTCTGCTTTCCTGCATGCAAAACATAGCAAATTATAGATAATGTATTTGACACAGCCAGATCTAGACTTGGGGTGTGCGGTTGGTTGGCCTTGAGAATTAGAGAACTCAGTGACAAGAAGTTGCCAGTAAGCCTGCACAAAATGAAGTGGAAGGTCTTCGTCACTTCTGCTGGCTATTTCACACCACTTACACTCCCCAAAAGCAGTTTGAGTCAAGAACTCGTGAAGCATATTTTCAGCTTGTTCTTTCCCATATCTCATACACATCAGATGCTTAAGAATCCAGAAGGGGATTTGATTTTCGAGGATAATCATATCACGAAATACAATTGCAGACACAAAGTCACCAAGGTAATAGTGGGTGATATGGCAGTTCACCAGGGAGCCTCTAGATTGTAATATTATGTTTATGATAAAACAAGCATCAAAAAGCATCATTTCTGCAAATTGTGAATCGCTGTATTTATTTCCATAATCCTCAATATAACAACTTCTTGCATAATTGACGTGTTTAAGTACCCAATCTCGGAAAAATTGTTCGTCATGGCCGCTACCTGCAATGAACATCTGCAGGGCCGTCTGTTTGAAGCCTTCCGCTGACCGAAGCTCCTCTTTGCCATGGTGATAAGGCCCCAAAGAAACCACCAAGGGATCATAATCTTGCTGGTAATTCTTTTCCAGTCGTAAAAGTGGTGGCACTTTTTGTATCTGACCTTCAGGATACTGGCTTTCGCTAGGTGTGTCACCCGCAATTTGCAAATCCTTCTCTAGAATGTCAATGTTTACTGCAACATTTGCAGAAGTTTGAGATTGTTCTTCAGTTGGAGTTTCCATGGTATTCTTATAGATGTTTAGACTAGTTGATTAGTTGCAAATTCTACCATGTTCATATTTATAATGGTAGAGTTGTCCGTCTTGGGCATGGGGCCTTGCAGGTTGGGCCCGTGCCAGTTCAGACAAGTTGGAAGTGATGTAACCAGTAAGTGAAAAAATGTAACTAGTCAGTAAAAATATATAATCGATCAGGAAAAATTTGTAACCAATCCTCACCTCAAAACAACATTGTTTTTTGGCTTCAAATTTGGCATGTTGGCCCAATCTCAATCATCCATTGTTAGTCCTTTAATCTGGACTGTGAACTTGTTGGAAATGAAAATTGTGAGGCCCCATGGCCGTATTAGGAGTTGACAATAAATAAAGGAATACTGGTGAATGTTGTAAAAATAACACTAATATATTTAGTACATTGGTTTAGGTTGTGAGGGGGGCTATGTAGTTATATTAAAATGATAAGAAGGTTATGTGATCAAAAAGTAAGCCACAAGAAGGTTATTAGTAATTTACCCTATTTAATAATAGAAAATGATTCATAGGATGTATATCCCACACCATTTTGTGGCCCCAATTTAGTATGTTGAGGATGTATAATTGGAACATAAATTGCATAACTAAAAATTCTTAAACGAGAAATATTGGGCCCATAACTAACTAGCTATTGAAGAAAAGCCAGCCTTACTCTTATGAGTGCTATTGTATGTAATATAACATGTCTCCAAGTAGATAGAGGAAGTTTAGACCTCTTTTGCGATGTTTAACAATTTATTGATGCTGTTTAATAAATAATTTGACTAGACTATTTTTATGCAATATAAGCCATAGGATGTTCAATAGTTATTCCAATGAACTTGCAATAATCATCAAAAGCATGTGATGAATATTCACCAGATTATCTAGAAGAATTTTTCTTATTGGAGGGTTTGGCAATTGTGCTCGCGGCTTAATTATCTGAGTAAGTAATCTTGCAAATGTTAGTTAGAGAATTAATAATAAACATAAACTTGACTATTTTGTTGATGCATCAATTAACACCATAAAATATCCATATGGTCAACATAGTGAATCTATAGACCCACATAAGTCACAATGAATTTGTTCTAAAAATGCAAAGAATTTAATCCCTATTTTAGTTGGTAATGATTTGATAGTTAATTTCCCTTGAGAGTAAGCAACACAAGAAAATTCAATCGAATTTAGCACTTTTTTATTTTTTTAATAAGTGTCCATGTAAGCTTTCAATAATTTGCCTCATCATTATAGTGGCAGGATGTTCAAGAAGGTCAACCAAAAAATATCATTTGGATCCGTAAACCTAGATGATGAATTTCGAGTGCACTTATTCTTGTATAATATAAAGCAGAATAAAGATAGAAGGAAACTTTTCTAATACATATTTCTTTCCAAAAATACACTTTGTAATTAATAAATATTCACTGTCTGTCTCATTCATAATCTCAATATGACATCCATTTCTGCGGATATCTTTACTAAAACTTAATGGTAAGCTCAATATTTGCATATATTTATGTTATGATTTGCTTTGGATTTTTCAAATTATGATGCATACTATTTATAACTTTTAGGAAGATAAGTTGGAGATTTGAAATGAGAAGATATGGGGAAAAATCAAGGATATGATTGGAGATATCATTGGCACTTATCAAAGCAAGAGGTTTGAATTTGAAAAATCTTATGAAGAAGATGCACATTGGCAAATAAAAAGGATGTTGCAATTCAAACTTTAAAAGAAGTTAGGTAGGATTAGATGACATCTTTTCTTTTAAAAATCCTATCTTTTGTTCATGAAAGCTTATCATGAGGGCAGTTTTTTTAACTATAAATAGGAGAAGCTAGAGACCTTTGTAGAGCATCCTATTCAATTATTACATGTTTCTTTTCTTTCTCTACATTTCTTAGAATAATGTGTAGCTAAATAATCTAGTTCAGTTTAAACAGAACAACGCTCGTCTCCAACACTGGTTGTGAGAAGTAATTTTTGTATTTTTGTAATTCTTTTATATGCAAGTACATTGTTTCTCTTTTGTTTTAGTTCTTGTGCAATTGATTATTGTTTCTCGCTTGTTGAAGTAGAGTTTACACATTGCACACATGTTTTCTAGTTCCTTTCAATTCGCAACTATTGTTAGGGATTAGAGAAGCAAAGTGAGTTAACCTAATTATCTACTCCTTTCATGTTAATTTAATTGGGAGATCCAAAACAAGTTAAATCGTTACAACTTTTGAACGGTTGCTTGGAATAAAATTACATTCTCTAATTTAAAGTTATTATTGAGTGAATGATAATTGCTTATCAATATTAAATTTGCTTGATAATAAGGAATTAACTAGAATTTTTTTCTAGTTAATTTTACCATTAAATATTTTGGTTATCCTTAGCTTTGAGATTAATCAAATTTATTTGCTTGAATTAAAAGTATAATTTTGTGCACTTCAATGATCAAACGAGTCTAGGAGTGGATGTTTACCCTTTGAACTAAGTTATGTTTTGTTGATTTGTTTCGTTAATTTCTCCAAATTTGTTTATTAAATTCTTAATTCAACCCCCCTTTTTTCCTTAATTTTGGTTTCCTATAAGATAATTAGACATAAATTTTTCGTAAATTCAACCTGGTTTTTAGTTTATACTACAAAATTTCTTTATTTTAGTTGTAGAAAGTTAGTATTATTTGGAAGTTTCGACAACCGACCACTTAACAAGTGTCTTGGAGACTCAAAAATGAATAGTGAATTATTTATAACAAATTTTGTTCCTTCAAAGAGAAATGCAGTGGCTCTTCCAGAGCTTTTAATAATTTACCACTATCACTTATTGTATTAACATTTATTTCTCACATTTCCAAATAAGAAAAGTACCTGTTATTTTCTTGTATAATATGCATAGTTGCACCATCGATGCCAAATTTAATCCCAAATATTTGGCATCCATTTATTCTAAAAAAATTTGGCAAACAAAAGTTCGTCGAAAAATATAAATGAAATGAATTGAACAATGTAACATTAACTCTAATGTTCATCCAAAAGAATAAATTTATACCCACCAATCGATCCAATATTTGAACTTACAATTGATTCCTCACATGGTAGAGCCTCATCCTGATAACATATTAAAAAATAATACTAACATACTTACTATAGTAGTTTATATTATAAGTTGTATGCTAATGACATAACAAAATACAAGGAAAAGTGTAGCAGAAAGATAGATAAGAAGCAGGGTGAATTAGTCTTTTATTTTAGTTGATTGCCAAAAGTTTATCACAAAATTATTTCAAGAAAGGTTGGATGACCTCTATTTATGGACAATACGAGATCAATGGTGCATCAACCATATTTAATACTCATACGTGAATTTAGAACTTCTAATCATGAATTGAATTGTTTCAGGGTAAATTGATTTGATCTATGAAGTAACAAGTGTACTAAATTAATTTTACAACACGTTGTATATTTGGTGTAGTGGTTAACCGAAAAATTGCAAAGGGCAACCTAAATGAATTTTGAAAGTAGTTAAGTTAACTAAACCCCATTCGTAAAGCTATTTTGATTACGATTATCAATTTCTAAAAACTACAATTGACTGAAACCATTCTACATATATATATTAGAGGTTAATATCGATATGTATTATAGATAAGTTGAGAACTATTAAGTCATTTTGTTCTCAACTCTAAGATAACTGAAAAACCTAAATATTATATTTACTTTTGCTTTCCATTTAACATTTTGATTTGTATATTATCATTTGATTTTATGATTTCATTATCTTATGTTTTTTGTTACTAACTAAATAATTACTTTCATATAGCTTAGATATGGAATATGAAAGATAACACAAGGAATTCTTACTTGCATTGTGATGAATTTTGATTTGTAATTTTTTATTTGTACAAAGGTGAATATAAAATTTTTAATTTGTAATTTTATTATTTGTTTTGTAACGTAATTAAAATTGCACAAGTAGTTTTTTTTTTCATTTGAAAAAGTACTTATATTATAATATCTTTTAATCTATTTTGTCATATCAACTTATTATTATACAGTTTTGATTAATTGCGATACCCAATCCTCTTTAAATAGGTAGTGACTGAACAGTTAATTGACTAGTGTAGGTCGGATACAGTTAGCAAATTAGATGTGTAAGAACCAACTAACTAGTCCATGCCCATTCTAATTAATATAGTTCCATCAACAACATCCTTTAAGATGTAGCCCACTCCTTAGAAATATAGATCCATCAGCATTATCCTGTAAGATGTAGCATGTTAAATTGAATAATTTGCCACTCAATTGAGCAGTAAATTTTTCTCAGCTTTCTAAATAAATTTGCAATAGTTATAACCTTTTTTCTGGAAACCAGTAGAGCTTTTTAGTAACACTGAAATGAATCACTTCTGCACCAGACAGGACCACGTCAAAAAACACTAAACTTCTATAAGACAAATGACAAATCTAATCAAGAATTCTGAGAGATAAACAAATATTATTGTAAATTAAATAATTAAGGATATATAATTTTTGTGAATGGAATGGGGACAAGTTTTGTATTTTTTCTAGGATTGCACCACTTTTTTCCATGTCCATGTCCAAAGACAAACCACCAAATATTTCTATCCACAAAAATAAAGATCCATCGACATCATCCTTTCCCAGGTCCCAAATTTAAAACCGCCACTTTTTATACCGCATAAAAATAAAGATCCGTCAGCATCTTCTTTGGAGTTGGTATGCTTTGGTTTTAAATATTCTTTATTAATAACCTGCTGGGTTGAACGGAACGGGCTCAGTTTCCCTTAATCAAGCTCTCGAATTTAAGACTTGTGAATGGAGAAACAGGTTGCGGGATTTTTTTTTTTCCCTAAAAGATGTCAGACGCGATTCGATTACGCATTTAGTCTAGTCCAATATATTCTACCGATGGAATACTGGGGCCTAGTAGCCAAAAAAAAAAAAAAAGTCTGCTTCTCCTTTAACACCGTTTGATGTTGCCTGTAGCGTCGAAGCCGTAATTATTTTTTAATATGGTGAAAAATAGACAGTGAAAATTTTCTAAAATTACAATAGTTAAAACATTCACAAATAACAATAGCAATGAATGTATTTCTTAGAAATTAGTAGGGGTACGTAGCTAAATTCTAATGTAGTGTTTTGTGGCCGGCGGGGGCACATGCCTTACCGGAGATAATGTAGATCTGCCCCTAAGTGCGAGCATTGCTGGGATTGAACGGTAGGTATAGTTTGATATTTTTGAATGGTGACAACTTACTGCTAACGAAAGCGGAATAAAGTTTCTCGTCAAAATTTTGTTTCCGGTGAAGAAATAGTAAAACCAATTTTTTTATAAAGTTGCTTTTTTTTTTGGCAAAATTCGAGAGGAATGTCAGCTCAAATTTTATTAATAATAATTAAAATATACGGAGGGGACATGAACTAAACCTCAAAGATGATAAAGGAATATTTTAACAGCCAAAAAATTGAAACATAAAAAACAAAATGTTAACATTTGCGGAATGAAGGATATCCTAACTTATCGAGTCTAAGTTCTCTAACAGCTCTTGGAACTTGGTCAAATTCAATATAAACTTCCGAATCATGAAGATTACAGTCCACATTAGCTAATGATTTAGCTACTCGATCAGCTTCTCTAAAGCAATGTGATACGTCCACAATTTTGTATGATTGGTGGTGCACCTTTTCAACATCCATATGGATAGACCGTGGACATGTAGAGTGTTTTTGAATCAATCGAACCAATACGAGGGAATCCAACTCGACATGCAATTTATCTATGCCACGTTGTATGCAAAGCCTAATCCCAAATATTAAGGCTTTTACCTCTACTTGGAGACTAGCAAGAATTCCGATGTGACAAGCATAAGCAAAGGTAAGTCATCCTTCCCAGTCCCGTGCCACGCCATCACCTCCTAAGATCCCCAGGTTTCTCTTGAAACTAGAGATGTAAACGAATCGAGACGAGTTCGAATATTATCGAACTCGAGTTCGAGCTTGTTAATATTACTGCTGCTCGAGATCGAGTTCGAGCTCGATCGAGTTTATAATTCAAAGTTTGAGCTCGACTCATTAATTTTAGAGAGAGCTGAAACTTGACTCGTGATAGTTCGTGAAAACATAATCAAACTTGAGTTCAAGTTTGAATTCAAAATTCATATATAATTAGTGTGGATAAATTGGTAATTATATATATAATATTTAATAATTATATTTCGAACCCCTCGACGAGCTGTCTAGTATACAAGCTGTTCAAACTCGACTCGAACTCAGTCAACACCAAACTTGAGCCGAACAGCAGACTGAATTGCTCGCGAGCTGCTCGGTTCGTCAACACCTCTACTTGGAACAACCGTCAGAGTTTAGTTTAAATATATGAAGTTGCTATATTTATTCTCATTGTGCCAAAAGATTTTCCCGCGTTTGGCAGAAGGCAAGAATGCAACCAAAAGGAAGAGAAACTCCTACTGATGAAAACCTGACGTTTGGTTATTAAGAATGTAAAACTATCCCATTTCATCAAACTTATTCTATTATACCAAGATTTAGAAATGAATTCAAAGTTTAAGCACATCCAAAGTTCTAATCATGAGACTCAAATACCCCTGTAAGAAAATACTACATTTTAAAAACATATTATTGAAGCTATAACTTTCTAAAAGGAAAATATAAATTAATAAAATATGAATTAACCTCCATGAAAAATATAAACTTTCGTCTTTAGTACCCTAATCTCGACCAAGGTTTGTTGTAATCCCAAAAATTACAGTGTTGACTGTACTTTGCACCTCTAAACTTTACGTCCATTCTCACTTGCATTTCAAAATTCAGTTTGGGATATTATGCAATTAAACTTTTGATATGTCCTCTTTATGAGGAATCTTCACATTGATAGTATTTTTTGTTGGATTTTACCAATAATATACTTCTACAAATATTATATATTACTTCTATTGCAATAGGGATTCGATGTCATCTTAGTATGTTTTCGATAATTTTCATGTTGTCAATTCTAAGGCTCCTAGTAACATAAATTATGTTGTTGATTGGGTTTATGTAGATGTACCGCATCTCTCAAAATTGCGAGACCATGAGTGAAGTCTGCATGGGCTTACCTTTATGATGAGATGGTAAAGTTCCCACTCCCAATGGTTGGTAGTTACTACATTGCTGAAAAGTCAATTCATCTGTGTTGCCAACTCGATGGAACGTGAAACACAACCTTGGAAATTTCCCGTCTAGAAGACTGATTGGGCCAACAGGTGACTTGACACATGAAGACCTTTACAGAATTTTCACATTAAGGGTCCGTTTGATTCAACGTAAAAGATTTTCCATGGAAAATTTTTTCCTAAGAAAATAGTTTCCTGGAAAATATAGATTTTCTCATCAAATTTCCAGTGTTTGGTTAAACTCTTGAAAATATTTATCCCCACAAACTTTCGCACCCACTCGTGTAATGGATTTGCCACCATGGCCCACCATATGCAACAGCAGCCTCAAATTCCCGTGTCCCCGTGTCCCCTAAACCATCACTGTTGGGTTTTCTTCCGAAGGTGAGCAAGCTTCCTTTGCAGAAAACAACTTCAGTAACTCTTTTACTGAAGTTGTTTTCCGTTAAATTGGGGAAAAAAACTTCTACAGTAAAATATTTTCCCTTTCTCTAATATAACCAAACACCAGAAGTTGTAGAAAATATTTTCCAGAAAACTTTTTCAGTCCAAACAAACACACCCTAAATGCTTTTGCTGTTTCCTTAAAAGCGTGCCTGTGCAACAATTTTTCCATTTAGAAAATTCCAAAAGCTTTAATAACGGTTGTCGAAGAACAGAAAATGGTAGAAATAAAAAGGCATAATTTTACATACTTCTCTTGAAGTTTGTTATAATTATACTTACCTCTCCTGAAATTTTGAAAATTATACATGCGCCCCTTATGTTTATATTTTTCATAATAAACAAGTCCATTTTGATAACATAACCCAAAGATACCAATCAAATACCTTAAAATATCTTCAATTGCTTTTAAATTGGTCATTTTTTTCTTGTTAATATATTTATTAGTAAAATTTTGATAGATAAAGTAAATTTATTTAAATTAGTCAGATAACTGAGTTTTGGCAAAGTGATATTTGGAGGAGATTGAAAATTTGATATAAAAATATAAGTCCTTTTTATATTTTTATGATTAATTAATTATTTTTTAATATTTATTTATCTTTTTAAAAAAGAAATTAAGGATATTTTAAGATGTTTAGTTAGTGTTTTTGGATTATATTATCAAAATGGACTTATTTATTATAAAAAAAATAAACATAAGAGGTGTATGTGTAATTTTCAAAAACTCAAGGGAAAGTATGTGTAATTATTGCAAACCTCAGGAAAAGTATGTAAAATTATCCCAAATAAAAAACTCAACCACTTGCCTGTCATAAATTAATAACCATATACGTACTCCGAAAAGTCCGGGCGACAGAACAGCAGTACAATTAGTTGAAACAATTAATTTGATGCAGCCAGATTTTTTTGGTTCTCTACTTAATTAATTTGAGGGTTCATTGTTTCCAATTGGGTACATGGACTTGATGAAGGCCATGAGGGCAACTGGCCCTACTCTCCCACCAGAGTCAAGTACATCGACGTCATATGCTAAACTGAAATGCCAAAAGAACGTGAAACACAATAGACAAAATTAGAGTACGCTCAAAGAAAACGACAAAGAAAATCTGTGCACTTTTGGGGTCGTTTGGTTGGCACTCAAAATTAGAATCAGAATCAGAATCATTTGTATTAGCTTTGGAATGAAATTCTCGATTCTGCTATATGTTTTTGGTTCGGCATTTAGAATGGGTATCACTTTTATAATTATTGTTTGATTTAATACTTAAAATGGATATCATTACTATTTATATATGTATATGCGTGTGTATATATAAAAATAAATATATTTTTTATATAATATTATATATATAATATAATAAAATATATGTATACATACATATATATAATATTATATAATATATATTACTATATGTGTATATAATAATGTTATATATATTATACTATATATAATATATATAACATTAGTATATACACATATAGTAATATATATTATATAATATTATATATATGTATGTATACATATATTTTATTATATTATATATATAATATATATACCTATATATTTATATATATACGTACATAGACACACATACTTGTGTGTGTATATATATTTTATATAATGTAATAAAACATATATATATACATACATATTACATAATATTATATATAATATATATTTAATTTATAATATTATATTATATATACACACACACACTCTTATACATACATACACATACATATACATATATATATACTTATATAGATACCTATACATATATATATATTATATATAATATAAAAAGATGTATATACATACATATATATAATAATAATATTACATATTATATATATTTATATTATATATTATATATATATAATATTATGTAATATTAATATATAGGGTTCATTACAGTTTGCCCCCCCGAAAGTAGAGGTAACCTACACTTTGCCCTCTTGAATGCAAAAATTCTGCACTTTGCACCAAAAAAATTCGGATTAAAATTTTGTCATTAACTCAATTCTGTATAAATTGTTAAAAGTCAAAGTTGCCCTTATAATTTCATGTATATTGACAAATATACCTATAAATATTAAAACTTACTTGTTTTCCTATTTTACCTCTTGCATGTCTATCACACTCCTATAATTTGCATTTATACATATAATTTTAAAAATTAATATTGAAAAATACTTGTACATGCTTATCAACTAACCCTATAAAATATATAATTTTTTTTGTATTATACTTCATGAATAATATTTTAGTTTGTGGCAAAATTTTAAAATTTATGTAATAATCATATATCTTTCCCATTATATACAAAACAATAAAGATTTATATCCAAATTTTTATACATGCATATATATAAAACCAATAATATGATAGAATTTTTATTAATGTGATAAGAAAAGAGTTGAAATTGATATTAATTTAGCCTAATGTATTAAACATAATGTAATATCTTATGTACAAAAAAAAAGTTAAAATTGATATTAATAAGCATATTATATTAAATGTAATGTAATATTTCATGCACAAAGAAAAGAGCTAAAATTGATATTAATGTAGCATAATATATTAAGCATATTAAATTAATAAAAATTCTATCATCTTATTAGTTACACATACATACACAAAGAGATATATATATATATATATCTCTATATGTGTGTGTGTGTAAAAATTTAGACATAAGTCTTAATTGTTTTGTATAGAGTGCAAAAATATATCATTACTATTATGACACTTTACAATTTTAGGACAAATTGAAATATTATTTGTGAAGTATACTATGACAAAAATTTTTATGTATTTTATACGGTTCATCAAAAAGTGTGTACAATTATTTTTTAAAATTATAGATATGTATGGAATAAGATAGGGGAAAAAAAGTAAGAAAAAAATTAAGTTTTAGTGTCTATGGATATATTTGTCAATAGACATGCAGTTATAAGGGCAATTTTGACTTTTAAAAATCTATATAGAATTAATTTAATAACAAAATTTTAACCCAAATTTTTTTGGTGCAAAGTGCACATTTTTTTGCATTCAAGAGGAAAAAGTGTAGGTTACGCCCATTTTTAGGGGGCAAACTGCAATTAACCCTAATATATATATATGTTATACACACGCACACATATGCACACACATGCATGCATACATATATGTGTGTTTATGTGTGTGTGCAAAAAAAAAAAAAAAAAATCTATGTGCGTGTGTATATGTGTGTATGTGTGTTTGTGTGTGCACATGCATGTGACATTTGGGAATCAAATTTGGGTTTTGGACAAAACCCTCCAAATTGGTTGGATTTTGTCCAATCCCAAATCACCTACCCTTAATCCAAACACCCATTGTGAAGTTAATTCCCATTCCCAAATCTCAAAACCTTAAACCAAACGCCCCATTGTATTGTAGAGGACGGATTGGGCCAACAGGCTACAGTCATCGTACGGACACTTTCTGTAAGTTTCAAATAAATTGACTAAACTTTTGTTTTGTTGTTTTCTTTTGCTAAATAAAAATTTGGCTGTGTTTGGATGGTTATTTTTTAGAGTGTTCTTAAAAAATTTATTGTAACAGTTTTAAAGATTTTTCTTGATAAATATACATGTGAGATAAAAAGGTGATTGAAAAATATATTTAAAATTTTTAAAAAATATGCTTTTAAAAAACACCAACAAGCAAACAAAACCAAAAGGAGGAAACAACTACATCAGTCGTCACGTGGCTATATGTGACATGTCCTTTTCCTATCCTTTTCATATTTTTTTTCTTTTCTAATTTTGCCCTCCTCCCTGCCCCTGCGCCATTCCTGATCTTGGTTGGGCTTCTTCTACAACACTTTGCACTTTTGGATACATTATTTTTTTTTTTATAAAAATGACGCATAATCAATGAAAATTTAACTTTCTTGTATATCGCAAACAATATATGTTAACATATTAACGAATGTAACATAAATACACAATGTAATCTTTAGCCCCATCTCCCGGTATCTTTACTTTCTTCTAACTCCATCTTACATAAAAATTTAACCCCTGCCATGTTGCTACGCCAGTTTCCAATTATTTTCACAAATTAAATAAAAATGTAATTTACTTATAGATTGATATTGGGAAAAATATCAAATTCATGTATTAAATGCTAACTCAACATGAATTGCACTACTTATTGTTAGTGATATTTTCTTTTTCCCGCTACCTCCCATGGAATTTAGTTATTTTCGAATGGTAGACAAAAAATCTATGTTTAATCGACTTTGTCCTCTTTCATTCCAGGGGTTAGAAATGATTGTCCCTCTTAAATTATTGGAGGAGATTCGTTGTGCCAATAAAATTTAATTTTTCTTGGCTGTTCCGCTGTGCTTTTATTTTAATGTGAGTGGATGCCTGATCAATAACATGGACAAATTACATGTATGGGTTTAGTTTGTACATGCACTGTATAAAATTGTACAGGCTTTTGTGCATATAATGGATTATGGAATAGTTGATGGGTCGTCATTCCAGTCTTGAATTCGTTAGGATAATTGCACGAGCAAGCTTAAGCGGAGGGATGCAACTGGACTCCCAATATAAGTGTAAGAAAATTCACCTAGCAATGGTTTCATCTTGTTGCAGCATTGCTGAATTTCTTCCTTCAATTCGTGTAAATATTCTTCAAGACAATACTGAAGAAACCGTAAACATCTTTGCCACTTCTTTATCGCTGCCTAATGTGGTAAATAATATTCTTTTTTCTGGCAGCTCTTTCATATCATTAGCATTAACCATAAGTGATTTCCAGAATTCAATATAATCTGTCAAGACCTTTCGCTCATTGGAAAGTCTAGAGACTCTAGAAAAATTATTTGTAGGCTATCATGATGTATCAATAATATGATATTGAGCCTATTTGGGATTATACCCAGTAATACCTGTTTAAATATGGATACGGTTGGGAATTACTTGGGACTCTCATATCCAAATATAAGCAAACTTTTAAAGAATTTGTATAACCCAGTGCAACATTGAAAAATACACTAGGAACTAGTCTTCATATTTTGGGTTTCATCTAAGTTTCTAATGTTTACAAAAGAGGAGATGTTGGTTTTTTTTTTTAATTTTTAATTTGATTCATTATTTTAGTGATCGATTTAAGTAGCATGTCTTTTAATAAAAATAATATCCAAATTAGTTATCTTGGGGGTAGATCAATTAGTTCTCTGCACATCCTCAAGTTATCCTCTTTACATGTAATTATTGGAAAACTGTAGTTTATAACTGAAATTTTCAAAAGCATTAATAAATGAGATTTAAAAAAGAATAATATAAAAATCAAAAAGTTATAAATTTATCGAGGTTAATAAACTAGAAAAATAAATAGTATAAAAAAGGAAATTTTGATGTTAAACTCAAAAAACTAAATGATATTAGGAAAAAAAAACAATTCATCAATAAGGAAAAGACAGTTTAGAAAATAATAAAGTGAGATTTATTGGGTATTTGGGCAATATCAAAATGGGATTTGCTCATTTTAGTCCTGCCCATATTGATTCCATGACAAATATGAGACTGTTTGGATACGGTCCATATTTTACAATCCCAATTAAATCCTGTCCATCCCGCCCATATTCATCGCTGACAAATATGGGACTATTTGGGTATGGTCTATATTTTACAATCCCAATTAAATCTTACCCAATTCTCACCCATCCCGCCCATTTGCCATCTCAACTGATAAGGGACATGGGAGAAGGATTGTTTTAGATTCGTTTGAAATTTTTTGTCTTTGAGGTTTGGTAAAAAAAAAAAAAAAAGATTCTAACTAAAGTCGTATATTTCTTCAAAATTAAAGTCATAAGTCAGATTATTTGAGTAATAGGGGCAAATTTGTGCGGCAGTGAGCAAGTCATTACGAGGTATATAGACATGATGCATCCTGCATAAAAAAGTGAAACTCTCTAAATTTCAAACAGAAAAAGTAATTGTGATTTCAACATTGAATTTTAAAGAACTTTAAATCCACAGCTCTTGACAGCCCAAGCTCTTCAAACAGCAAAAGTATAAACTAGATTAGGTACAGCATGAATAAAAAATATATAAAACAAAAGCAGGGAGTTCACAAATGTAGTTAACAATTAGTTCGATGCAGTTATATTTTTCTTAGTTCTCTACGTAACTAATTTTGAGTGGAATCATTTCTTTTTTTAGTTTCATAGTTTCCAGTTGAGCACCTGGATTTTGATGGAGGCCATGACGGCAACTGGCGCCACTACCCCCTTGCTACTTTTGCGCCTACTGCTTGCTACACGTAGAATTTAGGCAATCAAGGTCATCAAGTCATTTTGGGTAGGATTGGTGTTTGCAATCGAAAGTTTAAAAAACTGACGGTATAAATTTCAAGTTATTTGAAATTTAAAAATGTGATAAGTTTTACATCTGTAAGTCGTCATTTAATTAGTATGTACATTTGTTGATTTCGTATTTTACGTGCATGGTTAATTTTCTTAAATAAATTATAACTGATAATTATTGTGACTTGGATCAGGATTTTAGATACTATTAACGGGCAGATACAATGGTACATCTTGTATTCACCATGTTCCTCTTTCACCAATACTGAGCCTGACTTACGACAGGAAGCGGGGTAGAAATTATTGTCCATCTGAAAATCATTTCACTTCTGAATTACTTATGACGTGCATAGTTTTTTCAGGACAACTGTGCCAGAAGGGCAAGCATCCAATTATATGTTTACGTAACATAATTAAGTGATGTAATGTATGCATCGATGCATATACTTTTTAAATGGTACAAGTACTTAAATGTCATCGTAACATTTAGTCTCACATCAAAAAAAATTAAATAATATACATTAATGTATAAGTTGAATTTGAACAATCAAATTCAAATTGGGATATTCATTTTAGACTAGCAAGAA
Organism: Mitragyna speciosa; assembly: GCA_024721245.1. NCBI lineage: Eukaryota > Viridiplantae > Streptophyta > Magnoliopsida > Gentianales > Rubiaceae > Mitragyna > Mitragyna speciosa. Next base: position 33,819,142 of record CM045553.1, read on the forward strand.
CAAAGCCTAAATAGTTGAACATAACTGTTGAGACTCTAATTGCGGCTTTAGCCTGTGTGCTTAGGCTGGGAAAAAATGTTATATGAGCTAATTTCGTGTGCAATCGTTTGGTCTCTGTATAAGGTAAGATTAGACCAGTGATATTGGACCACGACTACTCAAGTGCAAGAACTAAGTACTGTGCAAAGTTAAGTGCTACGTCGACTTAAGAGTGGGTGCCATCTCTATAGTCTATGCAAGCCACCTTTAGAATCAAACACAACTAAGTAGATGGTTCAAATCATGGTATTGGATTGGGCTTTGTATCTATCTAAAACCTGTATAAGCCACCTCTAAAATCTAACACAAATAAGTGAATAGTCTAGATGGTGCAAAATCTAATAAGGAAGGGTGAATATAACATCCCATCCTACATCGTCTGAACCATCTCTAGAATTCGACATAGCTAAGTGGATAGTCTAGATCATGGTATTAGATTGGACTTTGTGAGGGTGCAAAGTCTAATAATAATGGGTGAATGTAATACCCCTCCTACCTCAGAAAAGTCAAGTGACATAGACAAATATATAAGTTGAATCTAAACATTCAAATCCAACTTGAAATATTCATTTTATACTAGGCAAGATAGAGTTTAAATAATTAGACTTGGCTGCAGACTCAAGATGTGACAATTGTCTGTTGGTAGGACTTGGCTGCAGACTCAAGATGCAAACTCAAATAGGGATGCAATCGAGTCGAGTCGAGCTCGAGTATTACCATGCTCGATCGAGCTCGACAGACATGGATATTGCTTGAACTTGACTCGAGCTCAATCGAGTAGGTATTTTTGTAGTTCGAGCTCAAGCTCAAAGTAGTAAAGAACTACTCGAGCTCGCCTAGACAAGCTTTTTTTTTTTTTTTGCCTACTCAAGCATGAGTACTCGATGGCAATTTCAATAAATTTTACAACTTTCACATCTAAAATAGTTAATACATAATAAATAAATATATAATAATTAAATAATTATGTGCTCGATAAGGCTCGATGAGCTTTCGAGCTTGAAAAATTAATATTCGAACTCGACTCGTTTGCCTTATCGAGCTACTCGAACTTGGCTTGAACTCAGTCAACTCGAGTTTGAGTCGAATAGTTGACCGCTCGTGAGCGACTCGATTCGATTGCAGCCCTAGACTCGAAATTGTTGCCTATGCAACAATTTTTCCATTTAGAAAATTTTAAAAGCTTTACCAACGGTTGTTGAACAACATTAAATGGTAGTAATAAAAAGCTCAACGAATTGTCTGTCATAAAATAATAACCACATGAAACTTGCCTGTACAACAGTGTTTCCATTTAGAAAATCTTAAAAGCTTTAATAACGGTTGTTGAAGAACAGAAAATGATAGAAGGAAAAAACTCAACTACATGCCTGTCATAAATTAATAACCATGTACGTACTCTGAAAAGTTGAGGAGATAACATAGTGGAAGGTTTTTCTTTTTATATGATTTGAAGGGCCAAAAAAAAAAAAAACACTGATGGCACAGGGAAATATATGTGGCAAAGTTGAGAGAAAAGAAAAAATATATTCTTTGACAATGAAAAAAAAAAAAAAAAGAAACTTTGAGCATGCAGATTAATATATATATATATATATATATATATATGTTTTTTAAAAACTTTCAAGGATGTTTTAAAAATGTACTTAGCTCTTGTAAAGTTGGTTAGTGTCTCCAATGAAAGATAATTTCCAAAATTATAGTAAAAACAGCCAAAATTGTAGTAAAAACAGTAAGTGCCTGTTTTTCTCAATAGCTTTTTTACCTAGTTTCTAATTTTTTAAAAATTTATTTTGTGATGTTCTCAACTGCTTTTTTTAGTATGCTTTTGAAATTTTTAGGCTAAAATAAAGAGGAACTGATTTTAACTTTTCTAAAATTAGTTTTTATAAAAATTAAAAGCTATTGAGAACGAGTCTTAAATATGTAATCTAACAGAGAATTATCATAATATACCTTAGATTTATTTACATATGTTACAAGGTGGCGTTTTCGTTTTGTTAAAAAGATAAAGTCAACAATATAACTGAAAAAAGACTGTTATTTCAGCTGTCAATTTTAAAGAACTTACTTAAAATCCACTGGTTGAACACCTAAAAACTAGACTTTTTATTTTTTGGATAGAAAAAGTTACTTGTATTGAGTCTGAATGGCAGATAAATCTGCTTGCAACTGAGCTACAAGGAAATCAGGGGGTGATCATCCAAGTGAATTATTCGTTGAAATCTATTGCATGTTGTGCGTGTTGGTGGGCAACTTTATTCTTATATTTCTACTAACTAGACTAGAAACAGAAAGAACACGAAAATATAATTCAAAAGCACGGAGTCGACAAAATTACAGCACTCTTAAAAAAAAAAAAAAAAGTCTGTGCACTTTTATATCGTCGAGGACGGTTTGGGCCAACAAGCTACAGTTATCGTTTGCTGTAAGTTTCAGATGGAACTGACTAGACTTCTATTGTTTCCTTTTTTTCACTTTGACAATTCACATGTCAATGACAAGCCAATGCCAATGAAAACTTTGTTTCTTTTTTTTTTTTTTTTTTATCCAGAAAGCAGAAGTGAAATGAAAACTTTGTTTCTGCATGGGCAGGAAACGACTGCAGCATCACGTGTCCATATGTGACCTGTTTTATTTTAGGGATAATTTCATATGCCGAGGTTTGTCATAATTGAACTTGTCTCTTTAAGAAGTACACTTACACTAAAGATTTTCAGATGGTAGAGTTTTTCGCCCACCTCTGAATAAGAGTAGAATACATCTTAATCCTATCCATTATTTTCACTCCTATCTTATCAACTAAAAATTCAATTCACTCTTTGAAATAGGATAATTAACTTATCGAAGAAACCCTATCAATTTGCTCATAAGACCTGGTCCGTCAATGTAGGTACATACACTCCTTATTTTCATGTACAGTTCTATGCAAAATTTTCAGCTTTTTTTTTTTTTTTGGCCCAGAAATGCCACAAAATTCAACAAACTTCTCAAGTTTCAGCACATTCATACCATATTTTTGCCAACACCAAAAATAAAAACCCCAAACTCAGAAGCATATTACGATCTTGTTGTCACGTTAAAATGGATTCCACTGCTTTGTCATACTGTGACCCCCCCCCCCCCCCCCCCACAAAAAAAAAACCCCCCGGTTCTCTCCTTCCTTCCTCCTGTTCCTCCTTTCTCTCTCTCCTTCCCCTTTTGGGGTCTGGTTGTTGTCTCAGTATTCATGGTCTTGAGCTTTGTCATGACATTGTTTTTGTTCTTCCATTGGCAATTTCATAATTTTTATGATCTCGTCTTGGTGATAGGCTGCTAATTTTATTGCAATAACTTGAAAATGAGTTGATGTACCATAAATTAATTTCATAGTAGTCTTCTGTTCAAAGTTTCGGAAAATTGTGAGGCAAATTATTAAAAAAGTCCCTTACAATAATTGAGTTCTATACCTTTTTAATCCTTCGCTTTTAAAAAATTCTGTTTCGGATCTTTTCTTTTGAGGTTTTTCTTGATAGTGCTTCACTTTTAAAATTGAGAGTTTGTTCTCTTACATATGGAAATACACGATTTTCATTCTAAAACTTGCTTCCCGTCATATTTACACAGAAAATAACGCAAAAAATCAAAAGCCAAAATATTCTGGCTATATACGTAACTGATAAATTACTCGTACAAACTACTATTTGATAGAAGTTGATGATAACATTATAGCAGGAAATGCTATATTTTGCTTGCTATTGGTTTAGACAAGCAATATTAAAATATTAAAAAGTGTGAAATAATTTATAGAATGACTAAAATTCAACTAAACTATGTTACAATGAATAAAATGATTTCCAGTGCCCTAAAAGCACCTAACATCAGTTTTAGGCACAAATCAACCTTTTACTAGTTTTAAAATATTTTCAATAAATACCAATGGAGTTTGTAAAATTCTTATATTATGTAGCAATGATCTAGAATTCATAAAATGTTTTTAAGGTACCTCAAATATTATTTTTTACAATATATTAAAGTTTTGTCAAAAATAAAATTTCACGTAAAATTGTTACAGGAAATCAGTTTTGGGACAAAAACAGGTGCATTTTGGATATGGTGAAAAACTAACCTCGTCATTTTAAAAGTGAGGGACGAAAAATACAAAACCCAAAACGCATCATTTAAAAATGAAGGATTAAAAATTGTATAATACTCAAATTTAAGGGACTATTTTATTTTAAAATTGCAATTCCGGTGGCCGGTGCCGGATAGTCAAACCAAATCAGCAGTAAAGTGGATTGCCTGAAATTGGGCCAAGTGTTCAGTATCACAAAAAAAAAAAAAAAAAAAAAAAAGTTGGGCAATGCTGGGCAAGCTGCATGCTATTTCCTGTAACGACAGGCTCTATAAGCCTTCGCAAAAAATACAGCTGACATTTACATTTAAGAAGCTGTTGTTATTTTACTCCTTTCTTGCGAATTCATTAGAGGGACATCTAAACACATTAGAAAGAATTGACTCGCTAAACTAAAAAACCACATAAGATGCGAGTATCCGTTATTCTTTAGTTTTAGTTAATTATTTTTAATTTTATTCACTGTATATATTTTTTTATAATTAGAGTTTATGCGATTATACATGTGTGCATACATACATTTATGTATGTGTGTATACACACACATACATATATGTAACACAAATACGTATACGTATGTATGTAAGTACAATAAGTTTATATGCTGATTCCTTCCGAAGTATCTATGGTTTGTGGTAAGAGTCGTTGATGCATCCAATTACAATACATTTACTTTAATCATTTATAAGGGAAATTTGTCAAATTAATCACTCACATTATCACAAAAAATTGTTTTAAGTCCCTAACATTTAAAATCAGCCAAATCAATCCCTAACATATCAAAAGTGCATTCTGATTGGTTCTAATGATCATTTTTGCTTGGAAACATCAGGGACCAATTTGGCAAATTTTTCTCTGAAAACTGAGAAAAAATGATCACTATGACCAATCGGAATACACTTTTGATATGTTAGGGATTGATTTGGTTGATTTTAAATATTAGGAACTAAAAATTTTTTTGTGATAATGTGAGGGACCAATTTGGCAAATATCCCTTTTTGTTTAATGTTTTAGGTACCCATATTCTTACTTTTACATACGTCATTCCAATTAAAAAACAAATAAGTACTAAAGAAAAAAAATGTCATATAGCGACGGACAAAAAATCTTAGTATTACATATAAAAGAATTGATATAGACCAACCTTAGATACACCAATGTAAAATATTGTCGTTGAATTTGCCCTTGATGATAAATGTTTACCTAACTGAAACATTGTCATTTGTATAGTTACGGTGTCAACACTAATGGTATTTCGTAGCGATGGCAAATGTCAAAATCTCATACAGATAATATTAATAATATTTTTTTCGCTCTAACTCGTAACTTTTACTATAAAATGAGCATGAAAGCAATTACAGGAGTTTTCTACTCAACTACAGACACCCAACACCAGCTATTTCAAAACGAGAAACATCCAATGTATAAAGCGAAATAAGAAACAGACACGCGGCGGAAAGACTGACTGATCGAACTGCCAAGGTAGGAGCAATTCCCACTTCCCGTTTACTCCGCTGTCAATGTTCAGCTTGCCACAGTTTCTCGGACATTCTGGATCACCCTTTGTATTACAGTATTTCCAAGATTCTCTTTCTAAACACTTTCCCCTTCCTAGCATGCCACGTGTGATAAACAATAACTGCTAAGCTAAATTTGAGTACTTGGCCAAAAAAAGTTTCTTTTTGTGAAATGAGTACATCACCAAAGCATTGATTTGTACATAATCTTTCAAAATAATTTTTTCTTTTGTTCCCGAATTTTTTCAAACGAAGAATTAATTTTTCATCAATAATATCACTTAAATCACATTGTTTGAGATATCGTTGCATTATTTGAATCCTCTGTTCTCTCTTGGATATTAATCTAAGTATACAAAATTCTAAATTTTTCACCGTTAACCAACTCTCTTTTCATCTTAAGATTACAACAAATTTTTTTTTTTTATATCTGGGTGAATAAATTCTTCTTCCTTCACTTTGTAATTTATTTAGCCTCCCTAACCGATAACTGAATCACACTCTTCAATTCTGCAACTTTGTAGCATCAATAATTTTGAAAAGATACTTCACTGATCTCTATCCCAACAGTTACAACCAATCACAATCTATGATCTATTCCTCAACAATGGAATATCTCAGGACCAACCTTGTGGTCTAACTCTGATAACTAAAAGTTCCAAGGCAAACCTTGTGTCTTAACTTCAATAGCTGAAAACCCCAAGACCAACCTCTTATCCTAGCTTCTATCTCCAACTAGAAAATTCATAAAGACTGTTTCCACTAGCTCTGATACCAAATGTGAAACCTACAAAATTTATAAGTTCAAATATTAACTCACAAAATTACAGAATTGAGAGAAATTAATCACAAGAAAATATATGAAAGAAGAAAATAGAAACTCACAATATTATTAATATGTCAAACAATGAAAAGAAAACTCTATGGATTCCATGGAGTCTCTCTCTAGAATCTTTAAGACTCTCTAACAATAAGATCAACAAATAACTTATTTGTAACCAACTAAACTTAATAGACAAGAAATACCAAACACAATTAGTTATCAAATAAACTATTCTATTACAAATAGAAAACTAATAAAAAATCAAATAGGAACTACTAAGCTAGATTTAATTACTCCATCAAAGTCGAAGACTTGCCCAGAGTCAATGATGTGACATTCTGTGGATTTGTTTTGCCTTTTCCGGATGTTTGGCTTTAGCTGTAAGCTTTTAATGGCTTTCTCAGATCAATTTCTGTCCACAATAATAGATGATTCATATAAGGCTGCAGATATGATGCAATTTCTGTGGACTGTGGAGCAGACAACTAATTGTTATAGATAATGATACAGTGATGCTTCATTATTATAATCGTAAAAAAATAATAATTTTTTTAAAAAAATTATAAATTTTAAATAAAAAGTTACCTTTTAATTCTATGTTTTTTATAACTGTTTATCACTATATTAAAAATATAAATCAGTCTCAATCCCTATAGAAGATATATTGGTTTTTGTGGAAAAAAAATAGATTAAGGTTATGAACGTTTATATGCAATATTTAATAAATTTCTTAAAAATGAATTAATAATTAGCAAAAAGAAGATAGAATTAGTCTAGGAATATGTAGAGTTTTTAGGAATGATAATAGGAAAAGGAAAAATAAAACTTTAAAAATATAGAGTAAAAAATTAGAATTTTCCTAATAGACTGAAGAAACTGGACAATTGCATGCATTCTTAGGAATATTAAATTGTACTTGAATGTATATTAAAGATATTAATAAAATAAGAGGCTTATCATATAGTAAGACAAAATCAGCAGGACAAAAATATTTTAATAAAGATTGGTATAGGATTGGTTATAAAAAATAAAAAATGTAGAAGTTTATCAAAATAAGATTTGCCATTAGAAAGTGATCATACTACAAGAAAAATTACCCTATAAGGGCATTTGAAAATGTCAGTAAAACAATTGTATGCTGACACTTTAATTTTCCTGAACACTCAGATCAAGTGTCGTCCCTTCTCATGTGGGGATAGGTCTATGACACTTCAAAGTGTCAAGAAAACTCACTAACACAACACTATAACTGATAAGATACAATGCTAGTCTTAACACATCAAAAGTGTCAGGAAAGACAGAAACTATTTAAAAATTAAATAAGTATGATGGCATCTAAAAATGCCTTATATATGTATTTTATCTGACACTTTGAAGTGTCAGTAAATAGTCTTCTTAGTGACACTTTTGTTATTAGTATTTTTGGTGATACATCTATTAATAATACAATGGCACTAATTTATGGCATTGATCCATGCTATCCTGACACTTAAAAGTGAATACATTGAAAATTTGAAATACAATACAATCAATAATTATTCATCCAAAGTGAAAAATACAATGTATTTCATAAAAATAAAAGCATCCAGCAAATGTGAACCAAATTCAAGTAGTTAGATACAAAAATCATTCACCATCCTACTAATTTCTCAAAACTAAATTTATTCTAAGACCATAGCAAAAAAACAAGGTAATGACATATAAGGTGATAAAGCCTTTATCTAGCAGCCATTGAATCATCTTCCGACGCCTTTTGTTCTTGATTGAGACTGGCCAAAAGATCCTGAATTCTTGAGCGTCTGAAAAGTTTGCACCCTAAGAATTCAAAAAAGAAATTTACCCGTTAGTCAATTCCTAAATATCACTGAAATTACTCATTCACATAACTACAAAACTCATGAAAACTAAAAGGTGGCAAACAAAAAAATGCTGCAAAACTCACCTGCTTACTTATGTTTTTAACATGCCTCTTAGCTGCAAACAATTCTTGACTGCTACCAGTCGGATATGAAAGTTCCTCAGATACTTTCAAAGTTCAAAATGATACACGTGCAAACTTTACAGACTACTTTCTGTCTGTCCATTAAACAAATATCTGATATGCTCTAAATTGTTTGAGAAGGGCCTCAAAACACATTGCAAGATTTTCTTTCAATTTTTGCCATCGAGCATAAAGACCCAAACATCAGCTCAACCAATACTTTAAGGATCTGCTGCAAGATCTTCCCAAGCATTGGTACTAAGTGCTCACATTCACGATTTATAGCTAAGTCTTCTTCTAAACCCGTTGATCTTGACATGATTCACATCTAAGCTAGAATAACTATATAAGTATCATTATAACATTATATACGTCCAACACAAAAAAAGCTTGCATTTATAATTCTCATGATAATTGCATGTATAAGCACTTCTACCTTTGAGGGCACTTGGTTTGGTTATTTAGAAAGAATGAGTCACTAAATGCACAATTCGAATTAGCAAAGTGATAAGATTTATGCGAACACATCAACTAATTCTAACTAAAAATAATTGAAAAAGGAACACATAACCGAGACAAAATATTATTTACTGCATAATACATTATGGACATATATCTTTTTGCAATAATATAATCCAAATAAGAAGATCGATAAGCACAACCAAGAAAGCACATATACATATATATGTCTCACTAGCATACTCACAACTTATGAATTCAAAAACTATAGGAAAACAGAAAAATTGAGCATCAATCTATCAATCTTCAGCTTTCAATAAATTTATACAGTACTAATTGATTTTTCATATAGAACTGACAAAAAAAGTACAAAAATAAAAACAAAACAGCATCACTAAAAATAAAACAAATTGGCCTAAGAAGAAAGTACCTGGAGACTAGAGAATTTACCTCTCACTCCAGAACCAACCGACATTATCTCCTTTCATGCACATAATTTCCACTCTACCCAACCATTGGTAACCAGCACAAGTGGCATTGCTGGCATTTTCTCTACCAGGCTATAACAAATGTACAAGGACATCAGTAGATATATTCGAATAGATCATCACCTAAAGGTCTACTTACCAAATTAAATATGAGCTTTCAAATCCCACACAATTTGATAAGCAAGGAAAAGAATCTTATTTTTATTTTCCAATCAATAAAAGAACTCAAAAAATATTGCAACAATAAGCAAAATTCCAAACAAACCTAATTATTTTCCAAAATTATTTAGACAAAAGTTCAACTTTCTTCATGCAAATCAGTTATAATATGACATGATATACCGTACAAACTACAAAATCTCATAATATACAAAATCTCACAACACTATTATAGACCTTTCTTTTAGTCATAGTTTCTAAGAGCTATTTCACTTTAACATGAACAAAATGCAGACTTTTCATTCACCATCGTATCAAGTAGAATGTGATTTTACCCAAAAAAAAAAAGACATACAACAAAACAGCTATATTTTCTACTCAAAAGCTTTATATATTCCCTTTCTAAATAAGGGTAGGCAGGAATGAAAAATGGGAGGAGCATGGATAGTACATTTATAATCAAACCCTCATTCTAAGACCAGAAAACAAAAACACTTAGCCACCAGCAATATTTTAATCACCATATTTCGTGAAGAATTAAGTCAAAATAAGTAAATTCTACCATAAATTGAATCACCATGAGCAGCAGGATATTGAGGTTCGAAATTTGAAGTCTTAAACACACTGGACCTTTTCTTCCAGTCTTGTAACAACGTATGCTTATTTACCTTATCATTTATAACTTGTTGGATTAAGATTGAATTAAGTAAAGATGATGATTATCTTTATCAAATATAGTAAAAGAAATTATACTATTTTTTGAGTGAAATTATACTATTAAACTAATGAAAAATTAAGCAACAATTAAGCTGATAATTTATTTACTCGATAATATTGGATTGAGTAAAAGAAAACAAAGTCGCAATGGCAATAGCCATAACGAGAAACACTTCGAAACATTTCTCCAATTCTTCATGGCTTTAGAATCTAAATTCTTATTTACAAGAACGTCGACGCATTCAACTACCAATTTGAAATTGAATTTAAAAATAGATTTGGCAATATCTGAGGAAAGCACTTAGACATGGTTGCCAGATTCAATTAATTGAACAATTGTTCGATGAGGGTTTCGAGATTGGGGTAGGTGAATCGGACAATTGAAATGAAGCGAGGGGAATATCAGAGAGGAAATGAGGGAAAGGGCTATCAGAGTGGGGGTGGAACTAGGATTTGTTTGGATCACCACTAGAATAATGAAATCATGTATTTATTTTGTCACAATGTGTCAGGGAGTGAAATAAAATACTAGGAAACTCAAATAAAATTATATAAAAAAATACAAAAATTAATTGAGAAATTAATTGACAATATATACTAACCTACAGTGAAAGATTCGATACTGGAGAGCCATATTCATAACATAGAGAGAGATCAATAATGGAAAGCCACATTCATAACAGAGAGAGAGGAAGAGACGCAAATATAGATACAGAGGGGACGAAGTGAGAGAGGTAGGACGATGAAGAGAATTAAAGATGAAGAGGGGGAAAGGGGAAGAAAAGACTAATGTGAGTTTAAGCAAAAGAATTCGGTGAGCTATGAGATAAAGAATATAAAATAAAAATAAAAAAACATTTGCACCAATTTTTTGAGGAAAAAGTTTAGGCGCTTACTTTGAGCGCCGAAGTGAAAATGAGTAATTTTTGCACACCGACTGTTCTGACATGACTAAATGTCATAACAAGTGTTTTAATTTAATACTTCACTTTTTCTCAAATAAAAGAATGGAAAAAGAAAATAATGTTATACTATTAACCTTGTTCAATTATGGCACTCAATACCTAAATGCCTTAATAGAGTTATAAAACAACATTTATAAAAAAGTGTCAGCATAAGTGTGTCATAATAGGTGTTTTTTCTTGTAGTGGTATAATTACAGAAAAAAATGCAAGCGACCACAGATGGAAGCAACGACAACATATGGGAGCAACTTTGATAGCAAAAGCAAATAAATATAGTAGTAAAAATGAAATAAAAATATGTACGTATCTCTGAGGTAAATACAAAGAATAAGTATTAGCCAACATAGATTATACAATTTTAGGTGTTATTACAGTTAAAATGGATTGTGAAGCAATAGTGAAATTTTGTAATGAAACCATGGAAAAAAAATTTAGCAATAGAATATGTCAAAAATTTTTAGGCACCAAAAATAAAGATATAGACAATAGGTTAATAGATTATTCATCTAGGACAGTAACTAATTTTATTTATTATGATTTTGCAGATAGAAGGCAAGAGTTTTACCTTTGGTCCAATCTCAATTCTCAAGTTTCCAAAAAGAACTAATCTTTAGTTTTAAACTTGTTCCAAAATGCACAAGTTTCTAATCTCTGTTTTCACTAATTAACATAGTAGTGGAAGATAGCCAATAATGCTTGCTTGAAAATATTTGGAATGGCACGAGAAGATGCTAAGAAAAGTTCTCAAAGCCCTATATGTATTAACATGTTATTTCTTAACAATAGAGCAAAAGTCCCAAGGGAAGAATTTTTCTATCATGCTGGACACAATCCCAAAATATATTACTACAAGTTTTTTGAAATTTTTGAACAAACTGAAAAATTTTAAAACTCTTAGATAAAAGATTTTAAAGTTTCCAAGAAGCATTGAAAGCATGTAAACAAAATATAGGTATTAATCAATCGGTATTAATGTAACCTACCACAGAGTAAAATGTATCGATTCGAAAGCAACTTTCAAATATAATCAAGGGAGAATGCCTCGGTTTCAAAATCTCACTAAAACAATAGCAAATTTCCGAAGAAAAAATAAGTCTTTTATTGAAACTTACAACTTTTGTACAAAAACTAACTGTTTTAATGAGAGTTATGATAACAAAAAAATCACTATATCATTGTCAATGATTAAGGGTTACATCAAAACAACAGGAAGTTTATGGTCAAGCCAAGAAATTTTAAAAACTTTGTGACCAGTGCAAGAAATTTATAGCTCCAGCCATGAAAAAAAATTTGTACCAGTCAATAGCTAGCGTATGATAAATTCGGTCAGGCATGTTGTAATCCTGGAATAAATTTTTCTTTTTCTCATCTTTCTAAAGATCAACAAAATGATGAACCTATGATAGGTCCATTTTTTATTGTGGTAGAAGCTTATGGACCGATATCCAATTATTCTCTTGAATTGTTAATTCTATCACATCACCATAAGCATAAATTTAGCAAAATTAAATTGCTCCAAGGCGATAAGGAAATTTTATATTTTTTTTCGTTGCACCAATTACATACATATTAAAAAAACATTATTTTTTTTTATCTCTTGAAGTATATTTACGCATGTACAACTTCTTTCATCAGTGAAAGACCTCAATGTAATTGCAGAATTAAGAAATATGTAAGCATTTGTACATTTATGGGGTAAATTAATTTTGACACATGATACAAACCTAGGCTCTGGTTAGATAGTTGTTTTTTAGGGTATTTTTAAAAAATATTACTAAAGCAATTTTATAAATTCTTCTTGATAAATGTATTTTTGAGATAAAAAATTAGTTGAAAAGTGTATTTTAAATTTTTTAAAAATATATTTTTGAAAAATAGAACCTAACAAGCGGTGCCATTTTCTGATATTGATGGTAATACGCTGTCTAGGCTTAATTGATTGGATCAGCTAGTTTAGCTAGGCAATTTTATAACATTAGTGGTTAGAAATATTGGAAAATAGTCCATGTCCTTTTTTAGCAAGTCACATTCAAAATGAAGCAATTGGGTCGCCGCACATTTTAACATCCATACCATTTTAGTCTCGGGATGAATAGAGGGTCGAAAGATTAGAATTCTATGATTTCACTCTAAAAGTTAAGGGTTCGATTCACACCAATACTATTTTCCTTCCAATGTAATAGTATAAGTTTGCTAAAAAAAAAAAAAAATCTCAGATGTTGCCAAGTCACGGCACATAGTATTTTAGGCAAAAAAATGAACGATTATACTATGCGATCATATAACAAGAAACAATTCTTCTCCATCTAACAAAATGACCGAATTTAGTAAATGAAACATGAATAACAGTTGAAAAAAAATTCTTTCACATTAAGAGAAGTAGTATAAAATCTGTCAACCATCAATTGGACCTAGTTAATAAACTTGAAATATGGTGTGACACTTTTAACAAAAAGAGTTCAACATAAACGAGATTTAGTAATAAAATTTAAAAATGAAAGGACTAGGGCCTGTTTGTTTCAATGGAAAACTTCTTCTGGAAAATATTTTCCTAAATTTCCGGTGTTTGTTTGCATTTTAGTTTAGGAAAAATTTTTCTAGGTGAAATTGTTTTACACCATGGGGTGTAAAACAACTTCACTAAATAAATTACTGAAGTTAATTTCCTCATCTCTTCGTCCCAGTCAATGTGCTAAAAAAAACTAAAAAAGAAAACTAAATATGTATCTCTTGATCTAAAAAGCTTAACGGTCCATAGATGCAAAACTTCAACTAATTATGAGGCAGATGAGTAGTGAATCTCATCGGCAACCCTGCCGGAGGCCTCCTCCTCCTATCTGCTATTCTCGCAGTCCCTTTCACGCCAATACTAAACGAGATAGACAAACTTCAGATCAAATAGATGAAGGTGGCAATTTATTGGCAAGGAGAAGCAAAAGAGGATTATTCACAGTACAGGGAAAATCAAGGGAAGAAGGATAGAAATTAACAAAGTAGCTATGCATTGTTGTGGAGTAGATCAATACATTTGATTATAGAACCTGAAAAATTGGAGCTGTTTTAATTTTTTCCAAATCTGATTAAGTATAAAAAATTAACATAAATTCTTCACGGGGAAAAGTTTAGAAGTACGAATGAAAATTGTTAATTTTTGCTTCAATAAAACATACCCTCCTCTTTTTAATTTTTTTAAATTGTTGCTTGACAAAAGTGGTTTGGGAGTTCATCCGGGTGTAGGTTCTTTTCTTGTTTTGTTCAATCGGCACTGGGTTCGTGGAGTGGGTTTAGTGGTTTGGGAGTTATCCGGGTGGAGTCTAACTTCTATTTTCCAATACATCACCATATTGACGGAGTTGCTTAGCGGCACTAAGGGCGGAGTTTGGTTTAGCAGCAGTAGGGGCAGATATAGGGTGGGAGACCTAGTGGCGAAGAGCATATAATTTTTTGATAGAGGAAACTGTGTATAGATGGTAGCCAATAGGAAAATGTTATCCAAATATTTAGCCAAACAACTGAAAATTGTGAAAAAGGCAAATATCTTCTTGAAAATACTTTTCATAGAAAATATTTTCAGATAGAAAACATTTTCAGTTCAATCAAACAAAGCCTAAAACAAATTCAATAAAGTTAGAGGCCATTTTAGCAATTTGCCTTAATAGTCTGAGGAACAAATAAATACGAGAGATAGGCTTGCCTTAAAGTCAGTGACGGTAGAGTTACACTGTATTAAAATATTAACCTATGCATAACTATATGTGCAAATTGACCTGGCTTATTGATGAATGATGACTGAGTGATAAACTTCATTAATTCTGTGGTCAAAAACAAAAAAAAAAACTTCATTAATTCTAACAAAATTCTAATGAAATGCAATATATTGGAATGGATGATGAATGCGTTCTCATTTTTACTTCGAGATCATCCTTCGAACAAAAAAATCATTGAATCTTACAATAAATGTATCTTATTGTTTCTTAATGATCCTAAAGCGAAATTTATTTGATCTCACGCTAATCAAAGTGAATATAAGCAAACCCAATAACCATAGTCAGTTTGCTTTCGATTTCCATTTTATAATGGATAAAGTGAGACCAAGCCCATTAAGTGATTTCATTTTTTTTATATATTTTTCGTTTATATGAAACAAAATTAAGTAATTTGTTTAATTTAAATTCATACTTCAAATAAGAAAAACAGTTTAAAAAAACAATTAAAGACAAATGAAGCATGAACAAGATTGCTTTTTCCACAAATAAGTAGGATACAAATTTAAGAATACAACACGCAAGGAAACTTTTAATACCTCGTATACAGAACATGGTCCAGCTGGAAGACTATTTTTGCAACAATTTCATTAGTGAGTATTGTGTGTACTACACACGCCACGCGACATGTCACGTGATGTACTAGAACTAATCATACATCATCAAATAATACAAAATATGACCCACTATCGTCACATGGTGATAAATTATTAATTTTAATACACCACGTGACAATACACATAATGCATTTTATACTTTTCCCAATTTCATCAGCAGCTTGCATTTTTTTTTTTTCTAAATCTGGAAATTAAGAAGGCCTGACGGTATAATAGGTCTGAAGAAAAGTCAAGACAAGGAGGAAAGTTGCAGCAAATAAGGCAATGGCAGTCCATGGACTCCTAAAGTTAGTGTAGATGAGCTCAGCTAACCATGTCTTTGCCTTGTTGTTATAATGAGCCTCAATTTCCGTCTTCATCTTGTGGAAAGTGAAGACATTGCACACGCCATAAGTGTTGATCTCTTTATAGACTTTTACCACCTCTTCATCACTGCTTAAGGTTGTGAGCAATATCCTTTTTTCTCTCAGCTCTTTCACATCTTTCGGGTTGTCAATCAGTAATTTCATAAACTCAATATATGATGTGACTACTGGGTCAATGATGGCACTTGGGCACAATTCATAGGCAATTATGTTTGAAAAGAAAACTTTGGTGTCGTATGTAACGAAGCAAGTTGGGATTTCAAGCAAAGCATAGAAATAACCTGGTATGAACTTGATGTCCTTCAAAGAATCACTCGTGCTTGGCCTAAAATGAATTCCCTTGGCCTTCAGATCCGTGGCTGAACGGAAGGAGTGAATGTATTTTTTCATGCTTTCACCGTTGTCTTCTTCTTTCCTAGTCTGGGGACCTTGTGGTGTGGTTGGATAGTATGTAGTATCAGAGTACTCTCCGACGAGAACTCGCCGGAAAGCTTCCACAAGATGAAGTGGAAGCTCTTCATTTCTGCTGGCTATTTCACACCCCTTCCACTCCCCAGAAACCGTCATGGTCAAGAACTCGTTTAGCATCTTTTCACCCGCTTGTTCCCCATATCTTTGGTACATCAGACGCATAAGAATCTTGAAGGGGATTTGATTTTCGAGTAGAAGCATATCACGAAATATTGTCTCACGCACAAAGTCACCAAGATGACAGCGGGTGCTAAGGATGTTCTCCCGGGAGCCTTTAGTTAGTAATATGAAGTTTATGATGAAACAAGCATCAAGAAGCATCATGCGTGCAAATTCTGCATTGTCGTATTTATCTGTAGAATCCTCAATGTAGCAATTTCTTGTATAATCGATATGTTTAAGTACCTGGGAGAGGAAAAAATCTGCGTCTTGGCCGCTACCTGCAACGAACATCTGCAGGGCCTTTGGTTTGAAGTCCTCAGCTGCCCGAAGCTCCTCTTTGCCATGGTGATAAGGCCCCAAAGAGACCACCAAGGGATCATAATCTTGCTGGTGATTCCTGTCCAGTCTTAAAAATGGTGGCACTTTTTGCATTGGACGTTCAGGATACTGGTTTCCACTTGGGGTGGCATCTGCAGTTTGCAAACTCTTCACTAAAATCTGAACGCGTACTGCATCATCACAGGTCTGACCATAATTTTGCTGGTAATTCCCGACCAGTCTTGACGGTGACGTGACATTTGTATTTTTCAGAAAAAGCTCTGAACTGGCGAAGTTTGATGCAACACTTGCAGGACTTCCAACCACCGCACTTGCACCACTTCCAACCATAGTGTTCTTATACATGTCTAGACCAATTGTTTAGTTGTAAAATCTACCATGTTCATATTTATAGTGGTAGAGTTGTGCTAGGAGGTGACAATAGACAAACAAATACTAGTGAACAACATAAGTAACACGTATCATTAATACATGCCATTCGTCATTTTACTTTTCACTATATTAAATTATATTCATCACCCATTGACGTGTTATATCATTTGCATAGCAAAAGCTTCCTGGGAAGACTTTCTTATTTAAAAAGACATCATACCGTCAAAGATGGATATCATTCCTATGCTCATATAATGATTTAGATATAGAAAGATGAACATAGGTAAATTTCCAAATGGATACAAACACAAATAAATTTCCAAATGGATACAAACACAAAATTCATTTTAATTTTTTCCTACCTTTACACATATATGTCAAGTGATGCACACAAGCACCCATATACATATACATGTAAAGAAAAGAAACAAAATGTCAATCCATCATGATTTTTAAAAGAAACAAAATGTCAATCCGTCATGATTTTTACATGTTATTGGCGTCCGTCAAATGTATAATTGCACATGTATAATTGTTTAACAGATTACACATACATAGAATGTTCCCCAACAGCTAACTCATTTATTTGTATACGTTTACCATTTATGTATTGTATATAGCAAAACCTAAACTTACACCTTTATCTTGTTGGCTAATATTACATATATTTGTATATTACATAGTGATCTTGTATATTGAAGTTAATACAAATTAGCAATTTAGAATGAACTAAATAGATATTTTTGAAATACTATATAATGATACTCAATATGTATCCCTATCAATTGGTTTACTTTAAAATTTGAAAGCCACAAAATGATGGAGATAAGAGAAAATCCCATGGTAGATTTCCCAATAATAAACTATACAACAAGTTTATGATTTAATTGTAGAGATATTTCACAATTTTTCTTGAGTTTTGTTGATTTTTTAATGTCAAATTTCATTACATTTATGAAGAATCTTTACATGACAGTATTTTTGTTGTTAGTTTTTTTTTTCCAATAATTACATTTACAACTGTTATATTTTTATTTTTATTGCAACTGGAATTTGATGTTAACTTTGTTGTTTCGATAATTTTCATGTCGTCAGTTCTAAGGCTAATAGTAGCATAAAAATTATGTTCTTAGTTAGGCTTATGTAGATGTACCCCGTCTCTTTGTAATAAATGAGACCAATCAAAAAGGCTACACGGGGTCGCCGAGTAAGTATTGCGTGTATCACGTGTGTCACGTGACATGCTACATGGTATACTAAAATTAATCACACTTCGCCAAATAATATAAAGTATGACTTACCACGTAGTGACAAATTATTAGTTGTAGTGTAACACGTGACAATTCACGTATTGGCAGCACAAATAAACTTGAATTTTCAACAATGAAGCAACTACTTCACATCTCATGACAAAGGCAACCTCTGGAAAGGTATTAAATGAGCACAGATAAACTTGAATTTTCAACAATGAAGCAACTTCTTCACATCTCATTACAAAGGCAACCTCTGGAAAAGTGTTAAATGAAAAGTACTTAATGAGCACAGATAAACTTGAATTTTCAACAATGACGCAACTACTTCACATCTCATTACAAACGCAACCTCTGGAAAAGATATTAATACTTTTCCAAAGGTTGTCTTTGTAATGAGATGTGAAGTAGTTGCTTCATTGTTGACAATTTAAGTTTATCTGTGCTGCCAACTCAATTGAACGTGAAACACAACCTGGGAAATTTATAGCATAAAGACTGATTGGGCCAAATATTGACTTGACACATGAAGACTTCACATTAATTGACTAAAGCTTTTGCTGTTTTCTTAAATCAATTTCACCCAGGCATCCATTGTCATTAAGTGTCCATACCAAATAATTCATAGCCGAAAACCGATGTATGAATTAGTTCTATGATGGAAGCAAAAACAAGAGTTGAGGAGATTCTTATGTATAGATCGGGTTCAAGTTCCACTTGTAAACATCTTGATATAAAAAAAAATGTCATATAATCATAGTGATCCATACTGATATAAGAAAAGGATATAAGAATGTTAATGTGATACTATTTTATACCATAAGATTCACATGTAGGACGACAAATCAAGTCCATGTAGGAATTTTTCATCTATCAGGAACAATGAATTTTGGTTAGGGAGGTTACGAATTAGTGTGGTCGTGTGGTTGTGTATTTTTCAACAGTACAAAAAATTGGTATATAGGAGAAAAAAAATGTTGGGTACAATGTCATATTATTGTACATCAGATTTTGTTACAAATGCACAAACTTATACGTTGCATGTCCTGTGACAACATTAGGGCGTAAATAGTTTAAATAGTTTGTTGACTAAGACATTTATTTGGAATATTTCCATAATTGTGTAGTTTCACGTTTTGATACATTTAATTCGTACACAAGTTTAGTGTAAATACATATTGTTTAGTTGGTAGCATTTTGAAGTTGTAAGAAAATCTTTAGTTATGTTATAAATATCTAATTACATCTTCCTCGCATCATTAACATAGGTGTTCTCAAAAAAAAAAAAAAAAAAAAAGAACATCAGTGAATTACCCACAAATCTTTTAAGACGTCCTTCTTTTTAGTGTTATCTATCTATTACTATATAATATATTCATGTTTCTTCATTTTTTTTTGTGATTCCTAATCTACCCTTATTCATATTTCTTCCTCCTTTTGTGATTCCTAATCTATCTTTATAATCTATCCTTACATAATTGTTGGCACAAATTAAATCACTCACAAAAAAAAAAAAAGAAGCAAACTATGTATATCACATGCAACTTCAATTACATTACAACTCTAACAACAAACCACCAAATGGATTCCTAATATAATAGGCTTTTTCTCGGGCACAATTTTGTATTCTATAAGTGCTCGGTTTTTAAAACTAAAACAAAAGGTTCGAATTTGGTTTTTGGTTTACAGATTTGCACCAGATCGGTTGTGACAAACCTTCATCTCCCCAAATTTCTTGCAAGAAGCACAAGTTAGTTTTACTGTTTTCTTTTTTTTTTCCCATCTGATGTTTAATTTCTGGTATTTTAACAAGTTAGTTTTACTGTTTTTATTTAGAATATTCAGGAAAAAAAAAGAATAAGGGAAAAGAAACGTAGGGGATTTAATGATCTACATAGTGTTAATTATCTTCGCCTTTTTTTGTTTATCTTGTAATATTTTCCTTAAGATTTGTGATGTGAGCCAACCTTTTTAAATATACACCTTGCAAAGTATGACACTATGTCTCTCCGAAAAATAAAAAGAATAATATCTATTACTGAATAATATTTTATACCCGGCTCCTTTGAATTCTCCCTCAAGCCTAATGTTTGTTTGTACAATAGTCAAGTCAAGAAACAAAAGGGCTACCACAATCCACGAACTACTTGCAGGTTTTACATCATGCTTTTATATTTTTCTAACTTTTAATCCGTCTACATAAAATCTGGAATATTTGTCTTGAATAGAAGTGCTAAATAAATGATGATATTGATTATTTCTCTTCGATTATTGATGAAAAACATGATTATTAGATTAAACTTAGGCCGTTATTGCTTTTGGTTCCTTTCCTAAAGTCACAAATAGACCTTATTCGATGCATTGACAGTGTCTTCGAACCAATCATACAACATTAATCTTATAGTTTGTTCTCTTTTCCCCCCTTTTTTTTTCCAGAGGATGCTTTTGTGTATATGCCATGAGAAGATTTCGGAATAATACCATGTCAGAATTCGATGCACTGGTTTAAATTTGTGTCAATAGGTTAATAAAGCTAAAAAATTAAATTAGAAATTATTCTTGAAAATTCAAATATGAATGAAAACGAAATAAACTGCAATTTAAATTTTAATGAACAAACTTGAAAATTAGTCACAAAGAAATGCAGTGAAAGCAATAGTTAACATGATTATTAAATCAATATTGCAATTATTCTTCGTAAACAAGACCTAAATTTTAAGAGAAATTTGGAATTCTTTTACCATCAGTTTTACACGAGAAGTCTTGGTTTCTATTTGAAATCGATCAAGCATGGTAAACATCATTTAAATGATATAATAATTGATCACAATTAACGTGAATTTATATTTTGCAGTGAACTTGATTTTTATGGTTTAGGATTTTTATTATTTTATGGGTAGACATGTTCTTCCATTCTAATTCTAATGACATATTTTCCATTGAACATGATTTCAGTGGATTTTCCTGATTGAAATTAAAACAAGATAAGTGATTTATAGTGTAAGAGGTATATGATAAGAATAAGCTATATGAGATATTATGGTCACTATAGTTGTACAATTGGCTTCCATGATTTCATGTAAAAATTATGATTCAGAATGTTTGTGTTCCATAGTTTTTAACAAAATTTCGGATCCGTATTATTATGTGTCTTTATTGCCATGGGGCAAATTTTGCTTATAGCCGTTAATCGTTTTACATCCTACCCTATTCCACAGTTCACATGCATTATCATATTCATGATATTCAATAGTTATACAGTTTAGGCCTTAACAGAGTTTCAATGGTTGTAGAATTAATACCAGAGACGCATTATAGTGGGGTTTATAATGTCAATTAAAGCAAAATGATATTGATGTCATTGTGATTTATATAAACATGGATTCTATATGGATTTTGATTATCCTTTATGAGATCTAGAGAAAGATTCGTTACATAACCTGATGCATGTTCTTGAACAACACAAGAATGGAAGCCTAATTTGGGACTGAAGAAAACAAAAACAATCAATTTAAGCCCATCACAGAATGTTATAAGAGGTACGGAAATATGCACATTGACATTCAAAAGGCTTGGCACTATCATCAAAGTACAGATTAAAAGTCATTACATGTGAAGTATCCAATTATGCACAATTTTCAAATTTCAGGGTTCAAGAAGAGTGAAATGACCAAGTATGGCTTTTCACTAGGTTGCCCTGAAACAACAAAATCCAGGCAAATTAGGTTTACTCTTTGCACGTAATCCTACTTATGAATTTTTTTCGTCTTTACTTCTTTATACTATCTACTTGTCAATTTTTTTTAATGAATTTTTTTCTTCTTTACTTCTTTATACTATCTACTTATCAATTTTTTTTTAATGATGCAAGAATTCCTTGGTCGAAAATAATAATAGGACAACAATTATCTTAACATATCAAAAATATATACAAATAGAGAGAAAAAAGAATATTATACATGAAAAGTAGTAATCCCAAACATAATTGACCTATTAAAATTATTTTATGGACTAATTAGGATGAGCTATAGGTAGATTAGGAAAAAGATGTAATTAATTAACATTTAACTTAGTTATGTAAAAAAATCAGTAGTTAACTCTATGATGAAGATCGTTTTAACCACCTAAAATGCACTCTATGAAGCATAAAAAATTCAAGAATCGAAAATTTTGAACGTGAAACTCCTAATGGTGTTACCATGAGTATATCGAGTATTACATGTAAGATTATTAAATAAAACACTTTTTTTTTTGTATTTTCTTTCCTTTTAACACCTCCTCGACTTCTTTCCGGCTTTCAAATGACTATGTCAAAAGTCTAAGCTTCATTTTTTTTTAATTATCTCCATTTTTTATGTGTTTCATAGTTGATTTGATTTTACAAACTTAGTTCCATAAAATGGGACAAAAACCAAAATTGGATTTAGAAACTTATATTTGAAAGGAAAATGCAATAGACAACATTTAAAAAATCAAAAGTTATGTCTTTTTTTGTAAATTTTTACTTAAAATAAGTAACAATTGACAAATGTACCTTCTCTCTTAAACTAATTTCGTGCACAAAAAAGAAAATAAAGAATGGGTACAGTAACTTATTTTTAAGCAAAATGCATTGAATAACATTTTCAAAATTTCATAAATTTTTAATTTAAATTATGTAATTTACAAGTTGACCATTATCTTTTTTTAGTGTTTTAACAATTTCTTTCACTAAATCATAATTAGTTATAATTAATCTATACTTTTTTCTTTTAAACAAAATATTTAGCTTTATGCATATATTTCACAAATGGAAGCTATATCATAATTCCTTTATCTCTGCATTTTTCTCATAAACAAAACTAGATTGAGATGCACAGAAGCTAAGTAAAAGTAGAATGAGATTCACAAACTCTCTATTTTGTTGATTTCATAGTTGTATAAAAATTGTAATTTATATGTTGGTGATCAACACTGAGAATATAATGAAGCAATTTTACTTTATGTATAGCGCTTTACGTAATTGAAGAGTAACAATCAAGATTAAAAATAAAGTAGTGGAAAAGATCGAAACACAAAAAGGAATGGATAGGGTAAATGCTAATAGATACTTTTAGTAGTTATGTAAGAAAAAAATTAAATAAAATATGTTATTTCTTTATAATATATGCTTATCATTTTTTTTTCCAAAGTTGTAAGAATTCCTTGATAGAAAATAATAATAGAACAAAAATGACCTTAACATATCAAAAAATATATAAATAGAGAGAACAAAAAATATTATGCATGCAAGGTAGTAATCCCAAATATAATTGACCTATTAAATTCATTATCTAAAATAATTAGCATGAGCTATAGGTAGACTGGGAAATTTGAATAGGAATTTGATGTAAGTCAACTTTTAATGTCAACATATTCAAAACAATCATCTGTAAATGTATTTTCTGTAACTGTTTCTATATGTATCTTAGTATAATATACGTGCCACATGACTAGAGTAAGTACAAAAGATGACAAGTGACTTAACCTTTGAATATGAAATACTAATAAAATAATTGAATTTAAAGTAACTTTTAGATATATTTTAAGTTCAAATCCAATCACATTTCTATTTTTGTTGCAGAACATATTTGATATCTTGAATTAGAAATATAAGAAAAGAGTATTACTCTTGTATATGATTGTATTTCTTTTTTTTTTTTTGTGCTTCTTAAAATGCCCTCACTCAATACTATCATTCTAATTTTAGATGCTTATCAATTAGAAGAAAAGTCCCAAAGAAATTCAAGATTGCTAAAATTTTATTAAAATTTTGGAAACCTAGATTAGTAAAATTTATCCAAATGTCTACAAGTTTCTAAATGAAATCAACTTTATTAGAATGCAATATTCAATAAAATAATATTGAACTATGAGTCAAGCTATGTGCTCCTTTTTTAGAGTTTATAGGTTTCAAGAGTATAATTACAGGAAATAAAAATTCAAAGATCAACTTGGTCGAGGACAATTAATAAAAAATAATTCGAAGGTAGCTGAGGAAAACTCTTATAGCGTCTCTTTTTTTTGTTTTTTAGAAGTTAAATATCAAAGATATTTAATTTATTTTATATATTCTTTTCTACAATTTTGAGATATTAAATTTCTAATATTTTTAAATAGAATTTTTATTTGATTTCTTTTTCTATATAATTTTTAATTTATTTCTATATATTTTTTTGTATTGTGTTTGTGATTATTGGGTTTCGCTGATATTTATTTTAAATTCTATTATACTTAAATTTGATATTGTTCTTGATTTGAGTTTCTTGGTTTTGGCTTTTGGCCAATCATTAAACTTCATTGAAAATAATTTCATAGTTTACACATATTTTCCTCATATTATGCAAGTTTAGAAAGCTAACGATCATGTCATTTTATATGCTTATTGATGCCAATTTTTCTTTGTTTTATATGAGAACCCTTTTAGATATAACTACACGGATGCAATCACTTACTTTGGAATTTCATTTGTACCATAGATATGTAAGTATATATACACAATTGTTTTGTGGTATCATTACCCTAAAATCTTATTACAATAGCATTAATCTATTGTAGGAATTGTTGCTTAGTAAACACATAATTGCTTGCAAAAATAACTTTAAGCATAAATTGTGGGAATGATAATCTTAATTTTAAACTCAAACTTTATAATTCTAAATCCAAAAGTTAATTCACATAAATGTCTAAAATTTAAGGAAATGTAATAACTTTTTTAAGAATATTTGTCATATTTTTTTACAGTGTGAAAATTATTTTCTTGAAACAGTTAATTATTTGGACTACAATGTCATGACTTTTAAAATCCATAGCTAAATACAGTATGCTCTAGCGATGATGCCGTAACATAATACAAAAACATAAATTGGAGAAATGATAATACTTATTTTAAACTCAAATTCCATAACTTTAAATCCGAGAGTTATCATAATATCGTACAAATGTCTAAAATTTAAATGGCTATTATAACTTTTTTAAATATTTTAGTATTTGTAGTACCCCTTTTAGTAAGAATCATTTTCTTGAACCAGTTAATTATTTGCGATGGTGCTATATATTTTTAAGTTGTTAAAAATATAATTATTACCCATCCTTTATCCAAATAGATAGGAAAAATATGCTCTTATTCCATAAGCATTCTACAAAAACAATTTAGAAAACTTGCCATAAAATCCAATTAAAATTAAATTAATTATTGAATGTAAGCTTGGTGTTTTATAAAGCCTTAAGCTTGGTGTTTTATTAAGCTTTGGCAATCATTTTACACAATCATAAGGGCATAGCCCAGTGATTTACAATTGAAATCTACATATCTCTGTATACGTGCTTGTCTTACTCAAAATTGTTCTCTGCTATGTTCATTTCTTTACACAGGTCCTGGTTTTGTTTTATTTTCCTCACTCCCCTCCATCCTAAAATAGCTCCTCTTAGGTCTCTCATTATGAAACAACTCCTCTAAGATCCCAAAAACTTTAATTACTAACTAACTACCTTTAATGACATAACATTGCAGAATAATTATGTTGATTCAAAGTAGCGGTTGATAAAGTGCAAAACATATATGATCCATGGTACAAAACATGTATAAAGTGTTTCTAGACTATTATGATGTTGTGGAAACTGACAAAAAGAATGATCAGCTCATTAAATCCATAATAAATTAGATTTTACAATTAAAATCTTAATAATATATAATTAAAATATATTTTAGGTATAGATTGAATATACACATCAAGGATGAAAGCCATCATGCAATTGTTACCCTATTTGAAAATACAACAAAAATGTACATCAATGTCGTTGAATACAAGAAATTAATCAAAAAGGCTTGCTAGCAAAAAGAAGCAACATATTTCGTTTAAATTCTTGATGATTCTTATACAACAAAAATAAAATAATGTCACAAGATGATACAAAATCAAAATACTACATGGAATTGATTAGATTTGATGATCAGGATTGAGATAATTGAAAGAATTTAAATTACTAATGAAACACTCAAAGTCACAACAGAGGCAATAAAAATAATTTTATAGCAACAGAACGTCAATAAAGCATCAATCCACAATGAAAGCCACAAATTCTCAAAGTCACAACAGAGGCAATATAATAAATTTATAGCAACAAAAGGTCAATAAAGCATCGATCCAGACTAAAAGCCACAAAATTCAACAAAAAATAAACAAATATCTCCACCTCAAAAGATAGAGCACCAAGACAAAGACAACATTGAACTTGCAAAAGCACAAATCAAAAACAAAACCACAAGTTTTAACTAATTGACACACACTCAAAGCATGTGCAACGCACATGCACATTCCTAGTACAGTTATATAAAAAGGAAGTATGCTTATTTAGTTGTTTCAGTTATTTTACAATTGATTTATGTCTCTTTTCTCCACATGGGAAAAACATTATTCTGATTATAAGGTAAGAAATGGTGAAATGTTAAAGAAATTCAAGTAAAGGCTTAAGACACAAGATGAGTCCTTGCTTAGGGAGAAAATGGAATTGAGGTGTATGTTCTTTATATCCATTAATTCCCATGATAATACAAAGGAGTTCCGGACAATGATTCCCTATTGCTCTCTTTTTTATTTGTCGAAAAGACAAACAAAAATAAACTTAGACCCCCTTAAAATTTAGAGATATTAACATTGCTCTATTTAGTGTGAATTAACGACAATATTAATTATTTTGGACAAATAGTTCCCAATTAGAATTATTTTCTTTGTTCTTCATTGTCTTTTTCCTTTCCCTTTTTGTTTCCTTACTTTCTTTTTAATTTTCCTGATTTCTTCATCCTCCCTTCCCTTTCCCAACACCAACCCCAATCACTTAGCATCCTTCCTTCTCTTGACTCATACAGATAGAATACGAAAATATAATACAACTAGATTTTCTTGGTTCTCTACCTAACTAATTTGAGGGGAATCACTTCTTTGATTGATTTGGTTTCATACGGCTCTATTTGTTTGATTCTGTTTTTTAGAAATATTTTTTTTACATAACTTTAAACACATTTTTCAACGAACTTTTTATCTTACAAACACATATATTGAGAAGAATCTTTAAAATTGTTACAGTAATAGTTTCTATAAAATATCTCAAAAAACAATCATTCAGACGGAATTTCCAATTGACTACATGGATGGACTTTGATGAAAGGCATGAGGGGCAACTGACCCCACTATCCCCATTAGAGTCTGTCGCGTCCTAAAAAAAATCGTTGGCAAGTAAAAAGGGTGTATGTGGGGTCGTGACAGTCACGTTCCGAAAAGACGGTCTAGTCTAATGACCCTTTTGAAAAAGCAAGTTTTTGGGAAAAATCGTGCGCGTGTGTGAAAAGTGTATTTCAAGAAAATGGTATTTTAAAAGAAAACAAGGTCGGGACTAAAAAGTACGACAGGTTTGGCCAACTAATTTTGAAAAAGGGTTTTGTTTTATTTTAAAAAATGGAGTCGCCACTTGGTACTGAGTTAGGGTGTACCAAGTCACCCGAAAAACCACTCAATAAAAATAAAAATAAAAATTTTAAAAAAATATTTTAAAAACCCTTTTTCGACTCCGGTCTACGAAAAAACGAGAGAAAAAAGGTCCGGGAGTCACATTTGAAGAAAGGGAAGGCAAAGGCTTACGCCTAAGGCACCCTTTCAACCTAGCCGAGGCTAGTTGCGAGGTTTAATCAAAATTTCCTAAATTAACCTTATATTCTATCGCGTTTTGGATGTATCTAAATGAATGCAATTTCTAAATCTAAATGTGAATACCGAAAGGGTCGAGATGTTCCGTCGAGACTTGATCGAGATTGTCGCATTAATTGCGAAATCCGAGTCGAGGTCTCAAGGGTGTCACGAGTATCTATGCAAAATGAAATGCAAAAAGAAAAGAAAATAATAATAATAGATATATAATAAGTGATTGAAGAAAGTGGGAATGCAACATGACGGGTACGGGGAACTAGTATCTCGTGACTGAATATTTCTACTCATGGAGGGGGGAACGGCATGTACGCCACCGCTTCCCACGTGAGTAGACAACTATTTCTAGTCAAAACACACAAATGTCTTTAATTTTCTAAGTGAAATGCAACCTAAATGTCATTCATTTTGAAAATGTGTTTAAAATAATAATAATAATAATAATAATAATAATAATAATAATAATAATAAATAGTAATAATAAAATCATGCCAAGTGAAAAGAAAAACTAAAAGTGTGTGAAATGAGAAATGCACACGAATGAACCTAATGCTAAAATGTCCTAAGGGTCTAGCGTTGGACTAGCCCTATTCTAAAAAGTCTCACTAGCGTTGGACTAGCGAGAGAAAATAAAGCCACAACTAGCGTTGGACTAGTGCGGTGACGGAATATCATAAATCATGAATTGAACATTTAAGCATGAATTAAAAGCAAATTAAACAGATAAAACATTTAAGATCACATAGGAGCATATAACTCATAAGCATAATATTCTAGATGCAAAATCCTGATGAAAGCGGTAAAAGAAAATAAACACATAAGCACGCAAAAGCAAATAAACCCTAACTATTACACCGGGGAGCTTAATTTACAACTTAATGGGGGAAATTAAAATGCCCTATCTATTACACTTTCTATCTAATTACACAATTATTGCTAAAATATGAGAAAAATAACCTAACTATTACATTGATTCGCTAAATACAAAATATTATATTTTTCAAAATAATAAATATTCCAAATTAAACAAATTAACTACTTAAATACGCAACAAGTATATAAAATAAGAAATAAACAAATAATAATAAAAATAATGCATAAAATCACATTGGAGCATATTGGAGCACATAAAGAAAATTTAACAAGTAGTAGGAATACCTTTTCGAAGACCCGGTACAAATGCTTAAGAAAATGAACACACGAGTCAAGGTATCACGATATAAATAAGTAAAAATGTGAAATATAAAAATATTGACAAATTTGAGTAAAATTATAAATCTTAGCAAACTAGGGGTACAAATTGCAAATTTAAGCAAATAGGGGACTCAATTGTAAAACTAGAACTAAGTAAGGGACACTAATGGGATTTCAGCAACTATGGGGGCACAGACGTAAATTAATACGGACCTAATTGAAAACAATTAAACAAGGAGGGGCAATCTGTAATTAAAAGGACTTAATAAAATAAAATAGAATAAATTAAAATGAAATGAAATAAAATCACTCTAACTACTCTAAATGAGTTAATTGTAAAAAGTAAAAATAAAGTAATAATAATAATAATAATAATAATAAAAGAAAAAAAAGAAAAAGAGATTAAGAGGTAAATAAAATATATTAAAATGAGCACTAAACTAGAATACAAAGATAAAATGTGTGTTAAGATAAAAGTTAAATTAGACTCATTAAACACAATTTAGCATTTAACTCAAAACTAAAAAAATTGAACCAGAATTAAAATTCAATTACACATTTTTATTAGATTAAAACCAAGACAAAAGCAAAAATAAATTAAATCAATAAAATACCCCACCCCTCCATCGTCTTCTCTCTCTCTCTCTCACCGATCCCTCTCTTTCTCTCTGGGTCTCTCTCTTTTCTCGGTCCCTCTTTTTCTCTATTTCTTCCTCCTGTTTCTCTTTTTTGTCCCATTTCGTTTATGTCTTCTGTGTCCTATCTCTGAATCTGATTCCCTCTCCCCGTTCTCTTCTTATGCCTTGCCTCTTTTCTCTCTCTTTTTCGTCAGTTCTCTCTCTATTCTCTCTGATTCCTCCTCCGAATCCATTTCTCTCTTCCCACTCGGTCTGCTCTCTGGTCTTCTCACTCCCTAGCAATTCTCTCCGCCTCTATACTCTCAGCCCTCTCTCACTCATTTCTCTAATCTCCTCCCTCTCTTCAATCGAACGCTTCCAGATTTGGGGGAGAATCGTGGCACATGTGATGGACTTGAGTCAGAAAGAGGGAAGGGGCAGCAGCGTGTGTAGATGTGTGACCACAGCACCGCTGCTAGCTGCCACTCTCACAGTGGTGTATCTGGTTTTGGTGATTCATGGGCTGCTTGGGCTGAGTGAAAGTGGTTTGTCAATTGGGAGGGGAGGAGGTGTCAATTGCCGATGGTAGAAGGGGACCGTCCGGTGGTCTTGGGGTTAGTAAGCTAGAATTGGATTATTTGATTGGATTTTTGCAGGCCTTGAGGGAGCTAATGGTGGAATCAGCGGGGTTTGGCATTTGTGAATTTGGGGATGGGACGGCGGAGATGATGGTGGCGTGATTTTTGTCGCTGGTTTCGATGTTTTCTGCAGGGGATTCTGGGGTGAGGATGTAGTGTGTGTAATGTGTCTGTGTCTGTGCGAGTATATATGGGTTTGTTTATCCTTCTTGCAGGTTGTCAATGGTGGAGGCTATGGTGATGTATTGAATTTGAATTTTGGCTGTTCGATGGGTGAATTTGATGTGTTCTGTGTTTGTGAATCTGTATGTGTGTGTGCAGTGTGTGTTGCTGTGTGAGAAGATAATGATTATGTGTGCTTTGAATGTGTGTTTCTGTGTGCGTGTATGTGTATGTGGTGCGTACATCTGCTTACTGATTGTGAGTATGAGTTGCGTGATGCTCGTGTGTACCTGATTATGTGTTTGTGCGAGTGTATGTGCGTTTGAGTGTGAGGGATGCTTGTAATTGATATGGCTGTAATGGGGATTCAGTAACGAGAGGATGTGAATTGCCTGATTTGCAGTGATTATTGCTGCGGTGGAAGGCTATTGGGTTACTGGTATCTGAAACTAATACTTTTCTTGCAGGTGGGGGCTGGATTGATGGGTCTGGGGTTGACTGGGAGAATTGGTTTTTGCTAATTTCAGACTGAATTGGTGATGGATTGGTGGTTGTCAATTATGGTCTGTTTTCTTGTGAATTTTGTGTTTGAAACCATGGAGCAGAGGGAGCTTTGGTAGTCGATTGGTAGCTGGGATGAGGTTGTTTGGCTGAGGTGGTGGAGGCGGTGGAGCCTGGTGGAACAGTGGTGGTTGGAGAAGCTATTGGATTGGCAGAGAGAGAGAGAGAGAGAGAGAGATAAACGTCCAGAAAGATAAAACCCAGAAAAATCTGGGCCCAAAAAAAAAGTTCAATCTTTAGACAAAAACTGCAAATTTACAGACAGGTTTTGATATAGATTGAATCAATTAACAAAATCACTAATCAATCAAACTAAAAACACATAAAGAAAACCAACAATAAAAAAACCAAAAGCTATGAAATTACCTGCTTATTAGATAAGCCAGATAAACGGTAGAAATGGAGAAGCCAGATGAACAGTAAAAATCTGAGACCGAAGAAGATGAACAGTAACCGGGAATAGAAAAAGTGGAGTGTGTGTTTTTTTTTTTTTTATATGTGTGTGTTTAATCCTTAAAGATAAGGAATCAAATGTGTTTTTTTAGTTTCTAAATTTTCTACCGATTAGGGAGAGTATTTATAGGCCACTTGTCTTGTTAGTCAAGAATGCTGTAAAATTACGAGAATGCCACCGGTATTAAAAAATGTTAATTTTATTAAAAAAATATATTTTTAAACCTAAAATTAAAAAAATTAATACAAGAAATATGACAGCGATCCCTAAATTTTTAAAAGAATTTACAGTAAATTTCAAAAATAAAAACTAGAGTTTAAATCTGACAGAAATGCGTTTGGGGTGTCAAATGACGATTTTGCCCCTAGACAACACAAATACACAAAAAAATAGCTATTAACATCAAAAAATTACCAAAAAATAAGAGTAAGCTTAAAACACATCAAAAATGCATTTACGACTCAAAATTTGATAAAAAAATGAATTTAACTGTAAAATGACGATTTTGCCCTTGGACAATGAAAATTCACAGAAAAATAGCTATTGATCTCAAAAAATTACCAAAAATTAAAAATGAGATTAAAACACTGGAAAATACATTTTGACTCAAAATTGGTAAAAATAAATTTAATTTGTAAAATGACGATTTTGCCCTTAGTTGGTACAAAATATATATATATAAAAAAATAATAATTAAATCTAGAAAAATCATAAGAAATTAAAAAATTCACATAAAAATAAAAATATGAATTTAAAACCCCCAAAAATTGATAAAAAATATTTACAGATAAAATTACTATTTTGCCCCCCAAATTATTGAAAAATTAAAAATTTGTCACAAAAGTGCAAACATACCCCCCCAGTGTTTGAAAATAAATGGTGTGTCAAAATTTATTGTCTATAGAGTCAAGTACATTGACATCATATGCTAACCTCAAATGACAAAAGAACATGAAATGAAACACAATTGAGAAAATTGAAGTGCTCCCAAAGAAAACAAGAAGCACTTTCATACTGTCAAGGACGGATTAGACCAACAAGTGACAGATATTGTACAAAAACTTTCTATGAGCTTCGAATGGATTGACTAAACTTTTGTTTTGCTGTTTCCTTAACCAATTTCTATTCACGTGTCAATGATAAGCCGTTGCTAATGAAAAGTTAGTTTTTGTACGAGAAGAAAACGACTCCGTCATGAGATATGTCACGCCCAGCTAGATTCTATGCCCCGTGACTTGATAAAGTCCCCCAAGTACGTTGCCCAAGATAGAATATCATTGCTGATCACGCCTGTGTGCATGCTTTGTCTGCACCCAGAGTCGTGCGGTTATTATTTGCCACGTCCATACCGCAGCTCTCGTGCCCTATCGCACAGTGCATTCCTTGCTTACTGCACTCCTGTTATAGCTACTATGACCTGTTGTACTCCTGTCGTAGTTGCATGCCTAGCACAAAGCTTGTTGATGCCAATCGTGACTCACGGGAAGACGGAGTTGCACGCCCTGCACCACTAGCACTCGGGACACGTGGGACTGTCGGTCGCCGATTAGCTCCAAATTTTTCCAAGATGAAGAATCAAGCACTAAGAGCATAGCGATATAATTTTAGGTGTTAATTTATCCTGTGCATGTATATAGACTTGTTTGTGATTTTTTCCTTTTGTACAGAAAAATATTGTTTACTCCTATCACTTAAAGTTTTTTTTGTCAAGACTACCACAGGGGGCGACAAGGAATTGGATACGAAGATGGTTATAAAGCACATTTGTAATTCTTGCGATTATCAATGAAATCTCATTTGTTTACTTTACTACTATGCCTCTAAAACTTTTATATGCATATGTATGTTATAATTGTGATTGCGACACACAATTGGTTGGTAGGCGAAAGTAGCGTATAGAACGTTACTTGCCTCATGGCTCGTGATGTTGTGGAAAAAATGAACGACCCATGATAGTTGGTATCAAAGCTCTAGTTGGGAAACAAGGCTTACTATATTCGAGAATGGCTATGCACAGAGAACGAATTGATGCCTTAAAAAAGGCAGTCAATCGTCTCCCCATAATCTGTTTGGGCGATGAAGGTGCCGTTCTTCTAAACCTACGAGTGGATTAGGCTGAGACAGATCTTACTCACCTAAGTGCAGACCTTGAGAGGGAGTAAGGGACCACTCAAAGACTTTCAATGAAGATCCAAACTCTTAAGGAAAGAGTCGTAGGCAATACTAACGCAATTGCGAAATTGCAAGCGATGATGATGGAGCTCCGTCAGAGGTACGGATTCTTCAGTTGGCCGTGGCCAACAACAATACTGTGGCCATTGCTCCAAAGATGGTAAGGGTATTCAATAGGCCAAAAGTCCCTAGGCCAAAGACGTTTGACGGGGCACGAGATACTAGAGAGATAGAGAAGTTTCTCTTCGATATGGAATAGTACTTGGAGGCAACCAACGTTGGGACAAGGTCGTGAAAGTGACAATTGCTTCCATGTATCTGTCGAGTGAAGCCAAAATGTAGTGGCGTACATAAAAGGCTGAGATCTAAGCAAAACGCATTTCAAGAAACACGTGGGAGGAATTGAAGCAAAGGATAGAACGATAGTTCTTTCCATATAATGTTTAAGAACAAGCTCGCAGTGCCTTATGCAGATTAAGGAGGACGGGCACCATTCGAGATTATGTAAAGAGCTTCCAAACCCATCTCTTAAACATTACAGACATGTCAGAGAAGGATAAGCCATTTTTCTTTAAAGAGGGCCTGAAGCCACGGGCGAGAGCAGAGTTACAACGAGTAAGAATTCAAGATTTGAACTCAACCATTACTCAGGCTGAGGGGTTGGTTAACTACTAATTTAGAACTGAGACGAGAAACGAGGCCAGCAATCAACCAGTCTAAGGGATCAGACAATGAATTCAATCGGTGAAATAGGGAAAATAGTGGGGGACACTAACCCTTCACATTATGAAATGATACTCAATCAGGGCAATCCAAGGGTCGAAGTCCAAGCACCAGCAACAGTGGAGATATATAAAAATGAGGGTGCTGCATCTGCGATGGTTCACACAAAATGGCTGAATGTCTAACGAAAAGACTCTTAAATGTTTTGCTTGCAGAAGACAATTTTCTTAGCCAAGAGGAGCCGCCTTCATATGAAGACGATGACAAGAAGTTGTACGACCAGAAAAAGCATGTTATGGAGGCATTCTCCTACTGGTGCAATACACTTAAGAGCTCAATGCAGACCACAAAAGCCAAAAGACCCCTAGAGGACTAAATTGACTAGGCGATTGCTAAGTGCCAAGTGAAGGCACTTGTCAAACAAAAAGACCGCACTGCTGTTAAAACAGGGAGGCCAATCGTGGAGGATACGGCTACGCCAAGCCTTGAGGAGGACGAAATAGAGCAGGTCAAGCCAATAAAGGGCAAAAATAACGGCCTGATATACATGAATATGAAGATATTGGGGAAGCTAATACGCGCAATGATCAATAGAGCGACAACCCATAATTACCTCTCCGACACTAAGGTGGAGCAATTGGGCTTTGTGTTAGAGTCCACGAATAGAGTGAAGGCAATCAACTCTACTGTACAGCTAATCATGGGAGTTATCAATGGCATGTCCATGAAAGCTGGTTCGTTTGCAGCACGGACTAGTTTTTCAGTAGTTAAGGTGGATGACTTCAAACTCATTATTGGATTAGAGTTTTTAAGAGATACAAGGATCGTCATATACCCTCATGACAATGCCTTAATCGTTCTAAGCAACAATTCATGCTTGATTCGGGTCTCAGTGACAAAAGTTAATGGAACGAATCTCTCGACACTATAACTGAAGGAAAGCTAAAACCGAAGGAAACAAGTTTCCTAGAGCATCCGCTTTGGGAAGAGGGTTCGAAAACTTCTGGGACGGATTCATTTTCAATTCCCACCAAATTGAGCACAAGTCCCACAACGAATCGTAATTCTGATGGTCAGACAAAACGGTTCAATAGAATATTAGAGGAGTATCTCTAATACTTTGTGATGGCCAATCAGAAAGTTTTGGTGCAATTGTTAGATATGGCCCAACTGTGTTTCAACACTCAAAGGAGTTCTTTAACAAATAAGAGCTCTTTTGAAATCATTATAGGGTAACAACCTCTGTTAGCTCACATGGTGGATGTTGCGGAAAAATTAGAAATCGCAACTTGGTTGAAAGACCATTCGATTTTTCATGATAGTCTTTTAAAGCCATACCATGAAGACATGAAAAATCATCTAGGGGACAATATGTGCAGAAATGTCTCTATATTGAAGCCAAAGGGAAACAAATTGTCGAAGCTATTCTTGATAGGTGACCAAACACAACTGTAGAGATCATCTGGAGTCCCTTGTAAAATGGCCACGATTTGGAGACAATGAGAATTCTTGGAAACGATCATTAAACCTCAGAGCCTTCCAAAAGACCGTTGATGCTTGCAATGTTTTCAAGGCTCCGAGGATATTGTCAAATCATGTGGGGAAGAATGTCACGGGCTAGCTAGACTCTATGCCGGTGACTTGCTAAAGTCCCTTGAGTACGTTGCCTAAGATAGAATGCCATTGCCGATCGCGCCCGTGCGCATGCCTTGTCTACACCCAGAGTCGTACGGTCGTTGCTTGGCGCGTCTGTGCCGTAGCCCTTGTGCCCTATCGCACTTGTGCTTTTTTGGCTCATCGCACTCGTGTTGTAACTAGTACGACTTGTTGCATTTCTACCACAGCCGCACACCTAACATAGAACTTGCTGATGCCAATTGTGACTCAAGAGAGGATGGAGTCGTCCAGCACCACTAGCACCTGGGACACGAGGGATCGCCGATCACCGATCGGTCCCAAATTTTTCCAGGATAAAGAATCAAGCACCAGGAGCATAGTGATGTACTTTTAGGTATTAATTCATCTTGTCCATGTATATAGACTAGTTTGTGTTTTTTTCCTTTTGTATAGAAAAATATTATTTACTCCTGTCACTTAGAGTTTTTTTTGTTGGGACTATTATAGGGGTCAACAAGGAGTTGGATACGAAAACGGTTGTAAAGCACATTTGTAATTCTTGCGATCATCAATGAAATCTCATTTGTTTACTTCATCACTGTGCCTCTAAAGTTTTTATATGCATGTGTATGTTATAATTGTGATTGCGATATACAATTGATTGGTAGGCAGAAGTAGCATGCGGAACGTTACTTGCCTTACGGCTTGTGATGTTGTGGGAAAAACGAACAACCTGTGACAACATGTATGTCTGTGATATGCCCTTTTTCTTGTCCTTCTTTATATATATATATATATATATATATATATATATATATATATATAATCTGATTTTCCCTTCTTCCCTTTCCCTAAGCCATGATCTCGGTTTTGGTTCGTGTGTTACATTTTGTACGTCAAGATATATTTTGGATAAGATGACGGATTATAATCAATGAGAATTTAACTTTCGTCCGTATCGTTTTTAGCTTCGTTCGAAATATCATGTTTTGGAGGTTTG
Organism: Mitragyna speciosa; assembly: GCA_024721245.1. NCBI lineage: Eukaryota > Viridiplantae > Streptophyta > Magnoliopsida > Gentianales > Rubiaceae > Mitragyna > Mitragyna speciosa. Next base: position 33,856,601 of record CM045553.1, read on the forward strand.
GTATTTTTCTTTTTCTAACTAAAGTCGTATATTACTTCAAAATCAAAGTCATAAGCCAGATTATTTGACTCGTAGGGGGAAATCTGAGCAGCGGCAACCGAGTCAGACAAGGCATATAGACACCATGCATCATACTTGAAAAAGTGAAACTCTCTAAACTTCAAACACAAAAGTAATTGTAATTTCTTTTTTCATAAAAAAAAAGTAATTGTAATTTCTAAAAACATGTTCTCAGGAAATAAACCTAAACAAACAGAGAAAAAAATTAAGCAAAACAACAATTCCTTTTTCTATCTCTTTTCATTTATTTATTTATTTATTTTGTTTTTTCCATTAATTGAAAAAATAGGTTGTTGGGCGGGCCATACTAGTACAGGGCAAAGGTTTAAGGACTTGTCCCAAAACGGATCGTCAAATCAAGAAAGCTATCACACAATAGTGCCTCCCACGTATTAATAACTAAGCGAGAACGGTGAATGAAGTTAATGATGAATACCAATATAATAAGTAGGCAGCTAACATATGTAAGTTCAACTGTGTTAAAAGAACATATATATATATATATATATCTATATATATCTTTTAGAATTGTTTTGAAATTAGTCCACCAAGGTATATGTTTTTAAAAGACGACTGAGTCATTTAGTGAATTTTTTACACTTCGCAACAGGTTTTTTATTTACTTTGAGGGGAGTTAACTTTAAAATAATTTCTAGGGTAAAATCCATTTTCCACCTAAAACCCATTTTTTTCCTGACTTTGTCATCTAACTTAAATTAAACCCATATTGTCACCTAAAGTATAAAATTAGACTCGATTTACTATCATATACCTATGAAAGTAGAAGCAAGTTTTAATCAACAAATAATGCCATTTATATGACTTAATGAATGTCATGCTCTTTAAGATGGAATATCACATAATTAATGTACGACTAACTAATAATTTAGGATTTTTTATTTTAAATTATCTACTTTTATTAATGATACAGGGCAAAGTTTTAAGGATGTATCCCAAAAAGATATATAGTCATCAGATCAAGAAAGCTGTCACACACACACACACACGCCGAACATTTAATACTAAACAATAACATTGAATGAAGGTAATGACTATTATATAATTTGGATATATACCAAAATGACATAAGTAGGTAGCTAGCTTATGTAACTTGAAGTCTGCTTAGAGATAAAATGTATATATTTTAAATGTTTTGATAATGGTCCTACTAAGTTATATGATTTTAAATGACAAAAAAAGTTATTTGGTCAACTTTTTACATTTCGCAACAGATTTTTGATTGGCTTTACGGGAGAAATCATGCATATGTGATAAATTTTAAAAACAATTTGTAGTGTAAAAACCAATTCCCACCTAAATTTTTTTTTCTGACTTCCTACTTTGTCATCTAAACTTAAATTTAACCCATATTGTCACTCAAAGTTATAGAAATAGACTCGGTTTACAATCATGTACCTATATAAGTAGAATCAAATTTTAATAAATAATAATGGATCATTTACATGACGTAATGATTGTCATGCTCTTTAAAATATTGGAATAATGCTAAGTAAGCACAAAGCATAACCATTAAAAATCATATAACTATTTCAAAGTTTCAGTTAATTTTGACAAAATTCTATACTTATAATAATTATCTAGTCACACGAGTAAAAAGAAATTAGTTATTAAGTTCATTTCAATGTGATTAAAACATGGACTTAGATGGTAAAGTAAACACAATTTACTACCTTGTAAGGCAATTAGAGGGGGAAAAAACCGAATTTATATGGAAATGTTACAAAAATATGCAAAAAAAAAAAAAAGCTTTAGGTTACAAAGAAATATCTGTCCATAATTAAATGTGCAAAAAGTAGCCAACAAGAAACGGTACCACATCCATTTTTCAATTCATTGTAATCTCGTCATGCAATCGCATTCATTATTCAATCCGTTGTAATCTCATCATCCAATCCTTAGATGAAATATGTACCTGAGAGATTGAGTATCAACTTGACAGTTTTGGTAGGTACTAATATATGTGTGACGAAAACCTTTGGCGACATCTATCTATCTACGGCTGCATTACTACAAGTAAAAAAGTTATCTAAAATTAATTATACCCAATTTTCAGGATATGTTGGACTAAAGATTTTATTTACACACTTTATCTGATCAAGGGTAGGAGCACTATGATCATAGATATGATCCAGAGCAATTGAACAAATCTCACTCATGGGTGAACATCCTTTGCAATTGAACCCAAATATGTGCTTTTCTTTGCTTACATCACCAAACTGAAATCCTAAACTACCATCGAGGGGAGATATGTACAATTTTTCAAATGTGAGCGGAATTAGCTGCAATCATAATAAACTTCAGAAAGTTTAGAAAATTATGCCTGGTTAAAATTTTAAGTTGGTATATGCTATATGTTTACAACTTGAATGATCTAAGCAACGTGAAACACGACCTAGATGTTTTGTCGTCTTAACTTTGTGCAGAGTGTCAATGTCTGAATTTGAGCCAGCTGGTGTAATATTTTTGTTGTTCACTCAAATGAATTTCTGTCCACGTGTCCAAAATAACGGTAGACTAGCTGTGAGATAATTCATATGGGGGGGCAGATACCATGCATTTTTCTGGATTGTGGACCAAATGACTAAATGGTTACAGCGAAACTTCATTATTATGGGGAAAAAAAAGGTCTTTGACTATGAAAAATGTTAAAAGAAAATAGAAATTTGAGCACACAGATTAATATTATTAAGTCAAAAATTTTAGATCACATTGCAGTGGGGAATTCAAGATATCTTTGCCACCATTTCCCGCTAGTAGTTTCTATCACAACTTGAAATCAAGACCCCCAAATGGTGAAATAGGTTTGAGCCAGAGTTAAAAGAAGAAGGATTGCAGCAGCGATTGAACCGATTGCAGTCCACGGACTCCTAAAGTAAGTGCACAGAAAGTCCCCCAGCCATGGCTTGAACTTGCTGCTGAAGTGTTCCTTAATTGCTTCCCTCACATCTTCAAAAGCTATATCAGTGGATATGGAAGTGTTTAGATCTTTAAACATCTTAACTACTTCTTCCTCACTATCTAACGAGGAGAACAATATTCCTTTTTCTCGCTGCTCTTTCACATCATCAGCATGGACAAAAGTAAATGGTCTTTTCTTTTGTTAGGGGAACACAATTATCATTGCCTTGGTCATTGTTCCTAGCATTTTCTTAATCATTCTGTTATTGAAAATAATAAGTTGTCTTCTATCTTAGATCTTTGCACTGGAATCGTTCTTCCGCTTGGGATGTTGCACTTACAATACAAAAGGCTAATTGCAAGTAATGATGGTGACTTTTCAATCAAAGAGACCACATGTTCTTATCTTTCTGATATCTTGAAATGGGCCTAAGAATCGGACCCACAGGGATGGGGCCCAATGTAACCTAGCCCAACACTTTTCACACCTGCTAATCCTTTGAAGTCAACCAACACATTGCTTGAAAATCGGCTACCCACCGGGCTTTGAGTTAGTTACTAAAATGGATTTGAGCGAGCCCAGATTCCTGATCGTCGTAGGCTGACTTGTTCTTCGAAACCCAGAGCCCGATGTTCGGGCCTATGAATGCACTGACTCGCGTTGACAGACTCCGAGGATTGAGGGAAAGAGTTTCGATTTTCTATCACCTTTTTTTTTTTTTTTTCGGAGACAAAAAAGCATTTTGCATCCCCTTTTTCTATCCTTTGGTCTATCATCTGATATGTTTCCTCTTAAAATATTGCAGCTCATCATAGCTGGATTTCGAGAAGTAAGCGAATTGAAACAGCCAGCTATTAGCTCAAAATATTCATCGCAAATTTTTCATTTTTCTGAACAAAATTTATTGAAAAAAAATGTTTCGTTTTGTAAATAATTGTATAAAAAGTGAAATAAGTTTTTAGTAAATTTTGAACATTTCAAATAAGTTTTTCAAAAATTTTAAAATTCAAACACTTCCTTCCATTTCAACAAAAGTCAACAAAAAATACACTCCAAATAATTTTTTTAAATAATTCTCAAAAAATGCTCTAAATAATATATACAAACAGAACCACAGTCACATCGCCATTTTCAAAAGATTTATAGATATACATGTAATTAATATATGTGACAGTTATATAAGAGTGAGACAGAAGAAACATAGAACTTTTTGGGACAAAAGATTCGAAGTTTTTTCTACGGATTGTGGAGCAAACAACTAAATTGTTACATATCGGTTACAGTGACACTTTATTACTATAATGGTAATAACAAATAAGCACACCAAATAATCATAGTCTGTTCACCTTAATCTCTGTTTTGTAGTAGATAAATTATAAGAAAAAATAAACCAACTAATTGGTTCGATTTGCTCTTATTTACTAAAGTCATACTTTAAATCAGACAAAAAAAATTAAAGACAACAAAAAGATAGCAATTAAAACAAATACAGTACGATTTTCAAAAAAAAAAATGAAGTACGAATAAGATTACCTTTTTCCACAAATATTAAGTAGAACACATATGCATGCATACATACATACATACATACATACATATATATATATATATATATATATTATATATATATTATATATATATATTTTGAATCCTAGTAGAACACATATTTAAGAGTACAACATGCAAGGAAACTTTGATACCTTGTAGTACATATCCAAGATAACGAAACTTTGGCACCTTATATACAGTGCATATAGCCCGGTGGGAACATTATCTTTTACAATTATTTCATCAGCAGCTTATATTTTTATATAAATCTGGAAATTAAGAAAGCCTAATGATATAATAGGTCTGAAGAGAAGTCAACACAAGGTGGAAAGGTGCAGCAATTTAATGATATATATATATATATATATATATATTAATTTACTTTAAAATTTGACAGCCACAAAAACACGGAAATAAGAGAAAATCCCAGGGAAGATTTCCCAATAATAAACTATATAACAACCTTATGATTTAATTGTAGAGATTTTTCACAAGTATTCTTGTGTTATATTTGTTTCTTAATGTATTTATGAAGAATCTTTACATAATAGTTTTTTTTTTTTTGCTTTTTTCCAATAATTACTTTTACAACTATTATATTTTATTTGTATTGCAATAGGGATTTGATGTTATCTTTGTTGTTTTTCAATAATTTTCATGTTGTCAATTCTAAGCCCAAACTCGGTCTGGACTGGCTAGTCTGATCGGTCGAATTGAGTACTGACCAAGTATTCGGTCCGAATCAATTTAAAAAATGGAGAATTTATAAAATCGGTCAAACTCAGTCAAAGTCAGATTGGACTGGTCAAAATGGGGTTTGACCCTGAATGGTAGAACAGGGTTTAAATTTGAAGTTTAAAAGCCATGTTTTATTTTTGTATTCTTGATCTTAAAACATCAAAAAATGATCTGGATTTGCTTAAAGTTGATTTCTTTAGCACTGATTTTGAAAAAGAAAGGCCATTTCTTTAAATAGGTGCTTCTGCTCCTTATTGTCTCCAAAATCTCAAATGTAAAACTGCATATTCATTTGATAAAAAAAAAAAAAAAAAAAGAAGAAGCATGAGAAGCTTAGATAAACTAACTAAATTAGTGGTTTCTTCATGAATCTCCTTCACTTTCCCAGTATTCAAGCCCATGAGGTCTGTCTCCACTCTTTCTTTTTTCTTTCCTTCTTTGGTTGACAAAATGGAAGAATTAATTTGGGAACTTTTTTTTTAATTTGTTTTGGGTTTTGGCTGCAAAAAGAGTGGTTTTTTTTTGTTTGATGGCTACGGTGGAGAAGAAGGAAATGAAAAATCAAAGGGAAGGCAAGATTGTGATTTGAATGTGAAAAGACTAATGAATATTATTTAATTCTACAATTCCAGAACAAATCTAAGCCGTTCAATTTTTATCATTAATATTTGATGTCAGTGATTTGTTTCGATTGTTTCCAACTTTTTTCACCGGCTATAGGCGGTAATAGATAAAGTGCTAGGACCCGTGTTTTTTTTTTTTTTGTTAGGAAAAAGGCCCCGTCGTCTTGGTTTTGGTCTTCGCCCTTTTGTGATCATATGCATTTGGGTGGGAATTAATAATCCTAAATAAAAGTTACCAAAATTAGTAATTTGCTTTGTACCACGCATTATATTAGCAAATAATTATTGCACTAGGTAAGACACATGCTCTTTTTTCCCTTTTTTCCGATTTTTTAAGACGACACATGCTATATTTGAATGAAAAATATTTTTGTAGAATGGTAGAATAGCTAAGAAGCAAAAGTGACACAAGAAAACTTGATTTTTGAATATTTTTGTCATTTCAAAATATCATAAATGTACTTGTTGCTTTATTTGGATTTATATTTGCCAAGAATTAAACATGTATGAGATTTCTATATTTTGAATTTTGTGAGTTTGGATGAGTTTGATGAATTATTTAGTGAACTGGATATGAATTTGAATCTCTATTAATGAATTGTAGATATTTCTTGGTAAATTTTGAAAGTTTAATTTGTAGTGTGTGTGTGTGTCTATATATATATATATATATATATATATATATATATATGACGTATTTATAACGTCATCTGCTTCAATCCTGAGTCGATCCCTGGTCGAATCCATTAACTCCGGACCCTTGAACTCAACCGAGTCGATACTCGGTCCGAGTTTGAAAATATAGACTCTAAGGCTACTAGTAGGTTAAAATTATGTTGTTTATTTATTTTTTTTTTTTGGAAATTATGTTGTTTATTGGGTTTATGTTATCTTTGTTGTTTTTCAATAATTTTCACAAGTACCGCAGCCCTCATAATGAATGGGACCATCAAAAAAGTCTGCGTTGGTCCCCTTTGCCTTTATGATGAGACGGAACGTCAAACTTTATACTATTGGACTCTGATTTGGGCATATCGGTAACTTGACACACGAAAACTTCCATAGAATTTGTTATTTATTTAAATTTATAGTATAATTGACTAAAGCTTGTGTTGTTTTCTTACATCGATTTCTCTCCCACATGTCCATAGTCATTGTCCCTACCAAATAAATTCATATGAAAAAAGCTAGTCATCACGTATCTATTTGTGACAGCGGATTTTGGCAAGTGAAGTTATGTTGTTGTGAGGTTGAGTATTTTTAAACAGTATTTAATGTATACTTACATATAATATTGTTCTAGTACAAAAACTGGTATATAGAAAAACAATAATGAGTACAATACTATCATATTACTATACACCAAATTTTGTTAAAATGCCAAAAATATAGACCACTTATCCTGTGACAACATAAAGCCAAAAAATAGTTAAATAATTTGTTGACTTAGAGATTTATTTGGAGTATTTCCATAATTATGCAATTTCTCGTTTTGGTACATTTAGTTTGTACATAAGTCTAGTGAAAGTTTAGTGTAAATATATATTGAATGGTAGGTAGCATTTGAAGTTTTATTGGAACTCCTGTAAGAAAATCCTAGGGGAAGAAGGGGTTGATATGTTATAAATATTTGATTACGTCTTTTCGCATCACCTTGTTAATAGATAAGAAAATTGGTGAATTGCCTCCACAAATCTTTTATAAGTTTCTTCTTTTTAGTGCTATCCAATTGTATGAAAAGAAAGTATGCTTATTTATTTTTTGCAGTTATTTTACAATTGTTTTATGTCTCTCTTTTTTCCACATGGGAAAACATTCTTCTGATTATACTAAAGAAATTCAATGTAAACGCTTAAGGGACAAGACGAGTCCTTAGTTAGGGAGAAAATGGAATTGAGGATATTTATTTCTGTAAACTGTGCTATATTTCTTTTAATCCAGTAAATTTCATAATGATGCGAAGGGAATTCCGGACAATGATTATCTATTGCTGTATTTTATTATTTATCGGAAAAAAAAATACTTAAACCCACCTAAAATTTTGAGCTAGTAATATTTGTCCCCGTAAACTATATTTAGTTTCAGTAACAACCTAGGAATGATTGCTGTCATCAACCGAATCTGACTCTGAAGTTGAAATTAACTAAGTTAATTTTTCTAATAGAGTCAGCATTAGAATTTTGTGATTTATTAGTACTATTGCTGAAGCCAATTCTTGCATTATGAAGCTTTATTAAAGGCAGAAATTGAATTCTGAAGATAGATGGTGATTTTGGCTTGGCGATACGTGAAGATGCTGGAGCCAAAAAGTTTAAATAGTTTGTTGATTAAGAGATTCCTTTGGAATATTACCATACCTATGCAGTTTCTCGTTTTGATACATGTAGTTTGTACACAAGTCTAGTGAAAGCTTAGTGTAAATATATATTGAATGGTCGGTTGCATTTGAAGTTTATTGATCTCCTATAAGAAAATCTTAGGGGAACAATTATAAAAAAATCCGTGAATTGCCCCACAAATATTTTTATGAATTTCTTCTTTTTATTGCTATCCAGTTATATCAAAAGGAAGTATGCCTGTTTATTTTTTTTTTCTAGTTATTTTACAACTGTTTTATGGCTCTCTTTTTTCCACATGGGAAAACTTTCTTCTGATTATAAAGTAAGAAATGGTGAAATATTAAAGAAATTCAAAATAAATGCATAAGACACAACATGAGTCCTTGGTTAGGGAGAAAACAAAATTGAGGATATTTAGTTCTATAAATTGTGCTAATATACTTTTATCCCAGTAATTTTGACGATAACACGAAGGGGGTTCCAGACAATGATTACCTATTGCTCTCCTTTTTATTTATCAAAAATAAAAAAATAAAATTAAACCTCCTTAAAATTTATAAATGGTAACATTTGTCCCCTTAAACTCTATTTAATGCATCAGTACCAGCCAAGTTTAATCCGAAGTCAAGACTAAGTTAATTTTTGTAATGGAAGTAGGAACAGTATTTTCTATTTTATTAGTATTACCAATTCTTGCTTTCTGAAACGTTTTTGAAGGTAGAGATTGAATTCTAAAGAAAGATTGTGATTTTGGCTTGAGGATACATGAAGGTGCCTGAGCTTAAACTGTATAAAGAAACAGCCATTGTGATTGATGGCATTTTATTTCATCGATCCTATCTTTATAGTGTCGTGCGCCGCTCCAGTCACCTTACATATCTGTAATTTTATGTTTATACAAATTATAAATGTGTTTATTTTTTATAATATAAGATCATACAGAAATATACTAAAATATCACTTATTTTAACGAGTTAAAATAGTACTTATTTTCTTGTGCATCATGTCCAACTTAAACTATCTATTGTAAATATATTTACGATTTGCTTTGACAAAAATTAAAGACACGCAAAATCAACAACCACCCTATCATCTTTGTAATTGACTGATAATTGTCATTTTTAAATAATAATGAGGTACCATGAAACAGAGCCATCCTAGGTCCTAACATAGACATCATCCTAGGTCCTAACTAGCCACGTTCTGTGTGCTAATTATCTTTCACTATCACGTGCGAAGTGCGCCTTAAATATGATGATGAGATTTACAATTAATATTTGGAGATTTTCTTAACATAGAGTTATTAATTAATATTTGGAGATTTTCTTAACATAGAGTTATTAGTCTTACCTAGGAATTGGACTAATGATCAATGACATGAATATTCCTTTTCCTGAAAAATAAAAAAAGAATATTTCTTTCGAAGGACATGAGACAGTAATCCCAAAATGGGATAAATTAATAAATAGTTTCATTTATTTTCAAGACAGAAGTGAATTTATTAAATATCACTTTACCTTCAAAATGTATAAGCCTTGTTCTATCATTAGAATTTAGTGCCAATTATTTATTAAAAAAATTACTACTTTAAAGAATTCTGATTCTCAAGGTAATTCCAAGACTTTTAGCTTAAGTTTGAGTGTTTGGATTGCTAAGTGAAAAAAGCTAAGAATGAACCAGAACAGGAAATCTGTTTTCTTTTTCTCTGAGTCTCGATTAATTATTCATGGATCACAGAATTATTTGAGAAAACTAAATAGAATATAATATTTTCGGAAAATGAAAAAAAAATGTATTTAACAAATTATCTTTACGTTTTTTTCCTTGGAGCTAAATCACTTGTGTTTTGAATGTTGAATACTAAGTATTTGGCAAAACATTATTTCTACCATTTTAAAATGAATATCTTAGTTTGTCTTGACATAGATTTTAAAAAGAAAGAGTTAGAAGCAATAGTATAAGTAGTTAACAGGTAACATGTGGAGTAGTCCTCCACATTAGATAGTTAAAATATTGAATGATAGTAGAAAGCATGCGAGTCACTCAAATTTATAGTCTATAAAATATTTAAAGGCAATAAATATTTATAAAAATGGACATTATTTTGGAATGAACAAAAAAACTTCTATTACCATCAAGTTGTAATTGTGCCACTAATATTAACATCTAAAATATTAACATCTAGAAGGTGGAGCATAGAACACCCCAAATTTGAATCCTCGAGAAAGAGAAGTCTCCTGAATATCCAATTTCTTAGAAGGTTGTCTCATATTACATGTAGCTGGATTATAAATGGAAAGATGGATGAAAACGACTCTGTTCGCACAATTATTATTCTCAATAATATTTGAAAATTTTTTCTAAACATGCTTTGTTATTATATTTTTAAGTTTTCAATATCTTATATACATTACGTTCCAAAAGGTTTTTCCATATTCTTGTTTAAACGACAGTTATAAAAAATACGATCATCGGTTCATCTTCCGTTTAATTTTATGACCTAACCATCGTGAAAAGGTTAAGTTCATATACTTCAATATGTTTACAACTTGAATGACCCTGGCAACGTAGAACACGACATAGAGGTTTAGTCCTCTCAAGGGAATAGCGAAGTTTTGTCCTCTCAAAAATATATATATAAATAAATAAAGGGATAATTACAGAAACCTCCCCTGAGGTTTCTGACAATTTCACTTGGCACCCCTTAAGTTTCAAAAATTACACAAACCTCCCTTACATTTATTGTTTTAGTAACAAGACCTCCCCTATCAACATAAGTTTTAAATGAAAATCCAATTTTGCCCTTCTTAATCTAAAAACCAAAAAAATAATATATATATTTTTTACCACTTGAACTACCGCCACCAACTTCATGAACACCGCCATTAGCAATCACAAAACAATCTCACCAACACCGGTACACCACTGCCAACTAATCAGGAAAATAAAAATAAAAAATTCATCTTGTTTTTACCACTTGAACAACAACCACTACCACCACCATATCACGCTAGCTCCATTTTTATCAGTTACCACCATCACAAGCAACCGTATTATAGAGGCAAAATTCATAAATATTCCCTAGCAAGACATCCAAATATATTTACCCAAAACCAATTATATATTAGTAACTTTGTAACTTCCAAACCCTAAATTCATAAATCAATTTGCAAATAATAATAAGAATAATAAGTCAAGGGTTATTATAGTCATTTTAAGTGGCCAGGGGAGGTTAGTGTAATTTTTCAAACCTCAGGGGTGCCAAGTAAAATTGTCAGAAACCTCAGGGGAGGTTTCTGTAATTATCCCATAAATAAAAATCGAAGACTTGGCGAAGAGTGTCAACATCGAATTGAACCAGCCGGTAGGACATCAAACGAAGACCTCGACTTGTTTTGACTTTTCCACATGTTTGGCTTTAGTTGTAGTTTTTTTTTTTTTTAAATAAACCTACGCTATTATTAAATAAAGTAATTGGTTTGATTTGCTGTTGTTTACTGAGGTCATACTTTATATCACAAAAAAAAAAAAAAAGATTAAAGACAAAAAAAATTAACAAATAAAAAAAAGACAAATAAAATAAGGATAAGATTGCTATTTCCACAAATAAATAGGATACACATTTAACAGTAAAACATCCAAGGAAACTTTAATACCTTGTGGTACGTATGCAAGACAAGGGAACTCTGATATATTGTGTGCTATACATAGCCCTGTCGGAACATTTTCTCTTGCAACTATTTCACCAACAGCTTACAACTTTCATTTAAATCTAGCAGTTAAGATACCTGAGGGTATGATAGGTCTGAAGAAAAGTCAAGACAAGAAGAAACTCGCAGCAATATAATGATACTCAAATATATGTCTCTATAATTTCATTTACTTTAAAATTTGACAGCCACAAAACAATGGAAATGAGAGAAATTCCCAGGTAGATTTCCCAATAATCAACCATACAAGCTTATGATTATATTGTAGAGATCTTTCACAAGTGTTCTTGTGTTTTATTGGTTTCCTAATGTCAAATTTCATTATAATTATTAAGAATCTTCACATGATAATATTTTTTATAGCCTTTTAATTACAACTATTATGTTTTACTTTTTTGGCAATCGGGATTCGATGTTATCTTAGAATGCTTTCAATAATTTTCATGTTGTCAATTCTAAGGCTACTACCATAAATTATGTTATTGATTGGTTTATGTAGATGTACAGCATCTTATTTCATAATAAATGAGACCATTAGAAAAGTCTGCATGGGTCGCCTTGACTAAAGATTTTGTTGGTTTCTTAAATCAATTTCTGTCCACTTGTCCATAGTCATTGTCCTTACCAAATAATTCATATGGGAAAGCGATACTATGAATTCGTTATCTGATGCAGGTAAAAATTAGAGTCCACGAGATTCTTCTATGAACAGTGTTCACTGTATTACGTGTGAATATTATGATATAAAACAGTGCCATATAATGATGGTAATGCATGTTAATGTGAAAAAAATAATATGAAAATGTTTAGATGGCTTTTTTTTATATTATAAGGTTCATATGTAGGAGCATGAATCAAAATTTTCCATCTATTTGAAACAATGGATTTTGGCTAGTGAGGTTACAGATAGTATCATTGTGTGGTTTTGTATTATTCAACAATATTTAATGTATACTTACATGTTGCTCTAGGACAAAAAATTAGAGTGAAATTCAAGAAGTTATCTTGGGTATAGGTCTCTAGGTCTCCTCTTCTTGCTTGCTATTTACTAATCAAAGCTTCCGCTTTTATTAGATAGAGAAAAGAGAGGTAGTAGACGAAAGCATTTGGGTTGAGAGAGAGAAAGTGTGGTGGCTAATGAAAGAGTAATGAAGCCCTAATTTCTTAGACACTATCACGTTTACTCTAATTGCAAATTAAGTCCCTCCTCATTTTATATTTTGTTTCTTGAACTTAGTACTTGTCAAATTACAAAAAGACCCTTACAAATCCCTAGTATGACATGAATGACCTAAGCAACGTGAAAGACGTACATCGAAGTTTAGTCTACGAGAAAAGAAGTTTTGTCCTCTCAACAAAAAATCAAAATCGAAGACTTTGCAGCAGAGTTTCAACGTCGAATTAATTGAGCCAGCTAGTGTGACATCCCATGGAAACCTCGACTTGTTTTGACTTTTCCACTTGTTCGGCTGGAGTCAATATCTGCCCACAATAATAGCAGACTAGCAGTAACACAATTTATATAGGGTGGCAGATATGATGTATTTTCTGTCCTCTATTTCAAGAGCTGTACTTTTCCTTTGTCCCACTGGCTGTCATGAGTATTAATTAAAGGTTGGATGGTAGTGTTAACGAGTATTATGTGTAGTAGTGTTAGAATGAGTAGATAAGTTTGATGGTTAGCACAAAAAGTTAGATTCCTTTTGTGTATATCATCACTCTTCTTTCTACTCTCTCCTAATTCTAATGAAAGTCTAAAAGAAGTCATCAGTATTAATGCAAACTATTTTTTTTAAAAAAAAATTACAACCTTTTAAATTATTTTGATAAATGCATGTACAAATTAATATATATATATATATATATATATATATATATATATGACAGTTATATAAGAGTGAGACAGAAGAGACATAGGGCTTTTTAGGACGAAGATTTGAAGCATTTTCTATGGATTGTGGAGCAAGCTACTAAATTGTTATGGATACGATTACAGTGAAACTTCATTGTTATAACGGTAATTATAAATAAGCATACCCAATAATCATAGTCTATTCACATTTAATCCCTGTTCTGTAATAGATAAACAGAGATCAAATCCATTAAATGATTTCAATTCGATTTTTATATTTTTTGTTTATATGAAAAAAAAAACCAAGTAATTGGGTCAATTTTCTATTGTCCACTAAAGTCATACTTTAAATCAGGAAAAAAAATAAAAACAAAAAAAGATAACAATTAAAACAAATAAAGACAAATAAAGTACGAATAAGATTCCTTTTTTCCACAAATAAGTAGGATACATATTTAAGAGTACAATCTGCAAGGAAACTTTGATACCTTGTCGTACATATCCAAGACAAGGAAACTTTGGCACCTTATATACAGTATATATAGCCCGGTTGGAACATTATCTTTTGCAACCATTTCACCATCAGCTTACATTTTTATATAAATCTGGAAATTAAGAAGGCCTGATAGTATAATAGGTTTGAAGAGAAGTCAAGACAAGGAGGAAAGGTGCAGCGATATAAGGATACTCAATATATATCTCTCTAATTTCATTTACTTTAGAAATTTGACAGCCACAAAACAATGGAAATAGGAGAAAATCCGAGGGTAGATTTCCGAATAATAAACTCTACAACAAGTTTGTGATTTAATTATAGAGATTTTTCACAAGTTTTCTTGTGTTTTGTTTGTTTCTTAATGTTAAATTGCAATACATTTATGAAGAATCTTTACATGATAGTATTATTTTTGTTGTTTTTTTTTCCAGTAATTACTTTTACAACTATATTATATTTTTATTGCAATAGGGATTCAATGTTATCTTTATTGGTTTTCAATAATTTTCATGTTGTCAGGCTAAACCCAATGTTTTAAAAACCGGACCGGTGAATGAACCGGAGAGGGGAGGGGTTCAAGGTCGGACCGGTTGGACCGATCTGACCGGGGTTCAATGATTTTTCTCTCTTTTTAATTTAATTTAATATATAATATAAAACAAATATTAGATATACACCACTCTATTAAACTAGTCAACCCATTAATTAAATAAATTCAACTATATAAATTAATGAATTTATTATATTCAATTCACAAGTGGATGAATATATTTGGTAAAAATTTTATGAAATATTCTATGTCTAGTAACAATTAAATTAACAAAGAAAATGGCATTACAAGTATAAAAAATACAATAACAATAAAGTTTACCATTAAAGTATGTTATTATATTTTTAAATATTTTAAATTACAATTTTGAATATTCTAAATTATTAAATCATATTTGTTGCTTGCTTTCACATTCTTTACTTTTTTAATACCGTCAAGACTTATTTTTTAATATAAAATTCAAATTTATTTCTAATGCCAAAAAATATAATTTGTACATAGGGCTGTTCGAGTAAATGTAATTTTTTAAAATAAAAAATTTCTTTTGCCCTATTTTTTAACGTATGTTTGCATATCAAATGATTTTCAAATTTCAATTTGATTATCTTACTATTAGTTTAGATCTATATAGTTTTTAAATTTTTAAATTTTTTACATTTTTTGTTACAACATCTAACAAGAGGTAATTTCTAACAATCTTGTACCAATCAAGAATTTCTTAAAAGAGCCTAAACTTTATTTAAAATCAGTTCTTAGGCTTTAACTTCAGACATATTCTCTCTAAAAGAAATTTTATTCTTGACGTATCGCACTATTGAGCAAGTCAATTTGACTTTGTACAACAGTCTTACAAATAAAACTAACAAGTAAATCTATTTGCTTATTAGCTCTTAATTTAATCAATTTTGTTTAATTTACACATTTTCTTTTAGTATGTCAAGAAAAGGTGGATATGTGATGCTATAATAATTGAAATCAATATATTGCATAGAAAAAATATGATTTTAATAATCTGAACTGATTTTTAATTTTTTTAATAAAAGAAATAACTTTCGATCCACTTACTTTCAAGATGTCATAGGTGCTTATTATTGAATAATGATTAACCATAATTAAAAATTTTACACAAATGCCTTACAAGAATACCAATTTAAACTTGTAATTAGGAGAATGTTTTAGGCATATAAATGAATAATTAAATAATTTAGATAAAAGAACTAATCTTAATAGGAGAGATTTTAGTTAAAGCAAATCTAAGATTTCTTTAACATAATGAATTTGGATGCCAAGATAAAAAGGTAAGAATTAATTAATTTCATTAAACATGATTAAAAAAAAGTAAGAATCAATTAAATTCAATAAATGTGATTAATAAAAATAAAAAAACTAAAAAAGTAAGAATGAGTTAATTTTATCAAAAGGAAATAAAGTAACTAAAAATGTAATAATTAATTTATTAGAAGATTAAAAGAAAACTAAAGAAAGAATAAATAAAATATTTGCAACATTAAAAACAACAACCTAGACACTGGCTTGATGGTATCAATGTTGAAAGGCTTTGTAGGAGGTCTCAAGTTCGAGACCTCCCACCAGCACTACTTTCAACTTTTTGAAAAAAAGGCTAACTTCAAAAAATCGCCGGGTCACGGTTCAATCTGGTTTGACGGTTCAATTCGGTTCAGAACGGTTTAATGAATCTACAGTAATTTTCATAGAACCGGACCGGAAGCATAGTCGGTTCCCGGTCCAACCGGCCGGTCCGGTCCGATTTTAAAAACATTGGCTAAACCTAGCATAAAATTATGTTGTTGATTTGGTTTGTGTAGATGTACCGCAGCACTCATAGTAAATGAGACCACCGGAAAAGTCTGCATGGGTTGCCTTCATGATGAGATGGAACGTGAAACTTTATAGTGTAGAACTCTGATTGGGTATATTGGGGACTTGACACATGATGACTTCTACAGTATTTATTATTTTCTTAAATTTATAGTATAATTGACTAAAGCTTAAGTTGTTTTCTTAAGTCAATTTCTCTCCACATGTCCATAGTCATTGTCCCTACCAAATAATTTCATATGAAAAAAACTAGCTATCACATATCTATTTGTGTGAACTGTTTGCCTTGTAAAAAAAAAAAACATATCTATTTGTGATATTGGCAAGTGAGGTTATGTACGTTGTGTGTTTGAGTATCTTGAAACAGTATTTAATGTATACTTACATTATTGTTCTAGTACAAAAACTAGTATGTGGAAAAACAATGACGAGTTCAATAATATCATATTATTGTCCACCAAATTTTGTTAAAATGGCAAAAATATATATCCTGTGACAACATAAAGCCAAATAATAGTTAATAGTTTGTTGACTTAAGAGATTTATTTGGAATATTTACATAATTTTGCAGTTTCTGGTTTTGGTACATCTAGTTTGTACACGAGTCTACTGAAAGTTTAGTGTAAATATATATTGAATTGTCGGTGCATTTGAAGTTTTATTGACTCCTATAAGAAAATCCTTGGGGAACATGGGATTAATTATGTTATAAATATTTGACTACATGTTCTCGCATCACTTTGTTAATTGATAAGAAAATCGGTGAATTGCCCCCACAAATGTTTTTTGAGTTTCTTCTTTTTAGTGCTATCCAATTATGTGAAAAGAAAGTATGCTTATTTATTTTTTGCAGTTATTTTACAATTGTTTTATGTCTCTCTTTCTTCCACATGGGAAAACATCCTTCTGATTATACTAAAGAAATTCAAAGTAAACGCTTAAGGCACAAGATGAGTCCTTGGTTAGGGAGAAAACAGAATTGAGGATATTTATTTCTACAAATTGCGCTATATTCTCTTAATCCCGTAAATTTCATAATAATATGAAGGGAGTTCCGAACAATGATTACCTATTGCTCTTTTTTTTATCTATCGAAAAGAAAAACAAAAATAAACTTAAACCCACCTCAAATTTAGAGCTAGTAACGTTTGCCCCCAAAACTATATCAGTGTCAGTAACAACCTAGGAAGAATTGGTGTCATCTAAGTCAACTCCGAAGTGGAAACTAAGTTAATTTTTCTAATAGAAGTAGCTTTAGAATTTTCTGCTTTATTAGTACTATTGTCGAAGCCTATTCTTGCATTATGAAACTTTATTGAAGGCAGAGGTTGAACTATGAAGTGCTGGAGCCAAAACTAAAAAAGCAGCCATGGTGATTTCATCAATCCTCTCTTTATATAGTATCATTGTAGGCTCTAGCCACTTTAGATGTACGCAATTTTTGTTTATACAAATTATATATGTGTTTACTTTTTATAATTTAAGATAATACATAAATATGCTAAAATATCACTTATATATTCTAACATGAAATATATCACTTAATTATTGGGATCGTGAGTTTTCTATCAACTTACAATCTCCTCTCATTTGGCTTGCTAAAGATTTAATGCAAGGGGTATAGAACATTTTTTTAATTTTCTCACTACATCCTTGAGAACAAGGATGGTGTAAAGGAGAGGGTATTGTAATGAACATGGTGGAATGACTGAAGCAACTACAATGAACAATAGTTCAAGAGGAAATAAGAAGAATAGTAGCTGCAATAGCAGTTGAAGAAAGCGGGAAGCAGCTGGAAGGAATAATTGATAGTTAATAAAGTGACATTAGCAAATGAACAGAATAAATAGATTGTAGTAGGAAGAAAAGAATTCATTGAACATTGTAAAGACTCATTGTAACATCTTTTCTCTTTTCTCTCAATAAAATCTCACTTTGTTCTCCCTGATCATTTTTTTTTTCTGTTTTTCTTATTCTTCATTCTATTCCTTATCCCTTTTTCTTATATTCTGAAATTCAGTTACTTATTGGATCGTTACATTTGTCTCTAATTTTTTAACTTCGTGATTTTCCTTCGAACAAAAAATATTGAAGTTTTACGACTAATATTTGACATTTTTTAAATGATCCTAAAGTAAAATTTATTTGATCTCTTACTAATCAAAGTGAAAATAAAGCACACCCAGTGATCACATTCAGTTTGATTTCAATTTAAATTTAGTATTAATGGATAAATCCATGCCAAATCCATTAAATGATTTCAATTCCATTTTCTATGGGTTTTTTTTTTAATTGGTTTGATGTGCTATCATTTACTGAAGTCATATTTTAAATCAGAAAAACAGTAAAAGAAAAAGGGGAAAAAAAAAAAAGAAAGGCTAAGTATGAACAAGATTGCCTTTTCCTAAACAAGTAAGATACAAATTTAAGAGTACAACACGTACGCAACCAAACTCTGATACCTTGTATAAAGTACGTAGCCCTGATGAAACATTATTTTTTGCAACAATTTCACTAGCAGCTTACATTTTTCATTTAAATCTGGAAATTAAAAAGATCTGACGGTGTAATAGGTCTGAAGAAAAGTCAAGACAAGGAGGAAAGTTGCAGCAAATAAGGCAGTGGCAGTCCATGGACTCCTAAAGTAAGTGTAGATGAGTTCAGCCAACCATGTCTTTGCCTTGTTGTTATAGTGAGCCTGAATTTCCTCCCTCACATTTTGGAAAAAGCCGATATTGCTCGCGCCACAAGTGTCAATCTCTTTATAAACCTTTACCACTTCTTCATCACTACCTAAGGTCGTGAACAATATGCTTTGTTCTCTCAGCTCTTTCACATCTTTCGGGTCGTCAATGAGTGATTTCATAAACCCAATATATGCTGTGACAGTTGTGACAGTGATGGACCTTGGGCACAATTCATACGCAATGAGGTTCAAGAAGAAAACTTTGGTGTGGAATGTAACGAACAAAGGTGGAACTTCAAGCAGTGCATGGAAATAACCTGATTTGAACTTGATGCTCATCAAAGAATCAGTTGTGCTTGGCCTGAAATAAATTCCCTTCGCCTTCAGATCTGTGGCTGAGCGAAACCAGTAAACGTAATTTTTTATGTTCAAGCCATTGTCTTTTCCTTTCCTCCATGGAAAACATGGCAAATTGGAGATATGCTGGCCAAGATGGCAGTATTTTACAGAATTTCCCATGCGTTTGAGACAGCCAGATTGGGATCCATTGCTAGATATAGATTGTGGGCCTTGTGGTATGGTTGGTTTGTCTTTAGAATTAGAGTACTCAGTGACAAGAATTAGCCAGTAAGCTTCCACAAGATGAAGTGGAAGATCTTCGTCCCTCCTGCTGGCTATTTCACTTCCTCTTGCACTCCCCATAAGCCGTTAGTGTCAAGAACTCAGAAAGCATCTTTTCGCCTTCTTGTTTCCCATGTTTCAAGCACATCAGACGCTTAAGAATCCTGAAGGGGATTTGATTTTCGAGTATGAGCAGATCACGATATGCAATTACAGATACAAAGCCACCAAGATGATGGCGGGATAATAAGGTAACTCTTCTTGGATACTTTAAGTTGTAATATGAGGTATATGATGAAACAAGCATCAAGAAGCATCATTTGTGCGAATGCTGCATCATCGTATTTTTCTGTAGAACCCTCAATATAGCAACTTCTTGCATAATCGACTTGTTTAAGTACCTGAGAGTAGAAAAATCTTGCGTCCTGGCCGCTATCTTCAACGAACATCTGCAGGGCTGTCAGTTTGAAGTCCTCTGCCGACTGAAGCTCCTCTTTGCCGTGGTGATAAGGCCCCAAAGAAACCCACAACGGATCATAGTCTTGCTGGTAATTCTTGTCCAGTCTCAATAGTGGTGGCACTTTTTGCATTCGACGTTCAAGATTCTGGTTTCCACTTGGTTTGCCATCTGCAATTTGCAAAATCTTCTCTGGAATGTCAATGCTTATTGCATCGTTTGCAAAAGTCCGAGATTGTTCTTCATTTGGAGTTTCCATTGTATTCTTATAGATGTCTAGGCCAGTTGATTAGATACAATTTCTTCCATGTTCATATTTATAATGGTAGAGTTGTCCTAGGAGATGAAAATCGATAAACAAATATTAGTTATGGGGTCGCCTATGTCATGAGTGATGGTGAAATTCCCACTCATAGTTATTTCATTGTTGAACAGTGAAATTCATCTATGTCATAGGTTTGCCAACCTGTATTAAAAATAGACTTGTAAATTTATACATAGAACGTGAAATGCAATATAGAAGACTGATTGGGAGAACTGCTGACTTGACACATGAAAGACTTTTCTAAAAGTTTCACATTAATTTACTTAAGTTTTTGATGTTTTCTTAAATTAATTTCTATCCTCATCTCCATTAGTCAATTTGGTTGCCCTACCAAATAATTTATATGGTCAAACGATGCAGTGAATTCGTCTTTCCAGAAAGTCATCACATAAATGTCTGATTACATCTTCTCCCAACTTTTTGTTAATTAATATGAGAAATCTGTGAATTGCCCCACAAATCTTAATTGCGATCCAGTCATATGAATAGAACGTATGCTTGTTTAATTTTTCCATTTATTTTACAGTTGTTTTATGTTTCTCTTCTTTCCACATGGGAAAAGATTTTTTTCTAGTTATAAAGTGAGAAATGGTGAAATACTAAAGAAATTCAAAAGTAAACACTTAAAGACAAAATATAAGTCCTGGATTAGGGAGAGAATGGAAATGAGGAATTTATTTCTATAAATTACGCTATATTCTTTCTCTAGTAATTCCCATGATAATACCCAACACATGCCGTGTTGCTACTCAGTTCCCTAGTATTTTCGATAATCAAACTTTAAGTACAAACTATGATTTACTTTTAAATTTATAATGCGGACGAATATGAAGTTCAAATGTTGAAAAGGTAACACAACATTAATTGTTTGCCCTACTGAATATGAAGTAAAAATGTTGAGAGGTAACACAAACAACAATTGCCCTACTGAATATGAAGTTAAAATGTTGAGAGGTAACGCAACATCAATTGCCCTACTGAGTATTCAATATATATTTAGCACAACTTGCTCATGACACTTTTTCTTTCCGATGCTTTAGAGACTTGCTACATGGCAGGCAATTTTAAGAAATATTGTTGTGATTCTTCATTACCATAAGCTTTGTTGGTTTTGTTTTGTTTTTTAAAAGTTTCATACACATTTTTTAACTAACTTTTTATATCAGAAACATATTTATCGAGAAAAAAAACTTTAAAATAGCTACAGTAATATTTTTTAAAAATAACTCAAAAAACAGTCATTTAGACGAAGCAATAGTTACTGACAAAATGGCATATATTTGTAAAAAAGTGGTAAGTTTTCTTTTCTTTTAAAAAAATTGGCAAGTTTCAAAAAAGACTTACTACTATTACATAAAAATAATTATTCTTTTGGTAATTTTTCATAACTACAGCATTTTTCATAATTATTTTCCAAGAAAAATTTGTACCTGACATGCTAATTTCTGATAGCAATTGTAGCAAAACTAAAAAAAAATCTAATAAACACGTATTCATAGCCTGAAGAAATGTCCAATCAATCCATTTTACATTTACATCCAATCAATCTATTTTACTTTTACAATCCTATATTTTACTTTTATTGCAATAGGGATGCGATGTTTACGTGGTTGCTTTCAATAAGTTTCGTGTTCTCAATTCTAAGGCTACTAGTAGCATAAAATTATGTTGTTGATTGTGTTTATTTAGATGTACCGCATATCTCATAATAAATAGGGTTAATAGCATTTTATCCCTTAAAGGTATGAGGCAGTCACACTTTGATTTTCTAACCTTTAAATACATGCATTTTGTCCACTTGTCCTTTTTGACTTTGACTACTCATATGAATTTTTCTCTTTCCAAATTAACCTTACCTATTCCTAAACTTTAGTTTTATGAGTTTCTCTTTTCTACAAAGTATCATAAATATATAACAAGGTTGAAAGAAACTAATAGAATAGTTAATCACTAGAAACTCATAAAACTAAAATTAATTTAGTAATATGTCAGGTTAATTTGGAAAGAGAAAAATTCATATAAGTAGGTCAAAATTAAATAAAATATATAAAGGGGGCAAAGTATATATATATATATATATACATATATATTATTATTATTTATAGGCTAGTGGAATAGAGTATGACTACTCATACCTTTAAAGGGTAAAGTGTTATTAACCCTAATAAATAATACCATTAGAAAAGTCTGCACCAGGTTGCTTTTATGATGGGATGGTCAAATTCCACTCGGAGTTACTTTATTGCTGAAAAAGTAGAGTTCATCTATGTTGCTAACTTGATTAGAACGTTGAAACTGAACCAGAGAAATTTATAGTATAGGAAGACTGATTGGGCCTTAAGTACCCTTCCCCTCTTAGAAAATATTTAAATAGACTCGGTCCACAGGTTTCACCTGTAAACCCAATGATTTAGATTAAATCACAAGAGTTCAGGGAGTCCTCCTCAACCATTGTGACTTAATCTAAGTCGTTGAATCCTACGAGTCCATAAATTTTTAGATTCATCTAAATATTTTCCTCCCCTATTTTCTGACCATTTTGGGTTTGTCAAAAAAACAAGTTTCCACATTAGTGGGTTAAAAATGTGTAAGTGCGATCATTAGGACATATGACCTCTTCTTTAATCAACAATTATCTGAATAATGTGACGTTGTACATTAAGTCCCCTTCTCCCTTTTCCCTTACCCCTAGGTTTGTCCAGAAAAAAAAAAAAAAAAAGGACTGATTGGGCTGGCGACTTGACAGATGAAGACTTTACATTAATTGACTAAAGCTTTTGTGGTTTTCTTAAATCAATCTCTCTCCACATGTGCACAGTCATTTAGTGTCCCTACCAAATAATTCATGGGATAATTACACCAACCTCCCTCAAGGTATCTGACAATTACACTCAGATCCCCTATAGTTTGTAAAATTACACCTACCTCCCCTATTTGACATTTTTGGAGTAACATTTGCTTATGTCATCACATTATTATCCTAAAATACCCCTGGTCTATTTGTTAAGACAAATAATTAAATTTTCTATCTAAAATTTTCTATCAAAACCCTATCATTCAATCCTACTATTAATCTTCTATTTATTGCCCAAACTAAGCCACCTTACCCTTAACCACAATTTCATCTTCTACTTCTAATATCTACAAATAATGGCTATAATTTTTCACGTCCAATTCTCCAAACCATCCCACTAGGAGCCAACCTAAAGGATATTCACAATTTCTTGCTCAAACTCTCAACTTATTTGCTGATCACTTTTTTCACTTCTGTCCCGACATGCATTTCCTCTACTAGTGGAGATAAATCATTAGCAACATTCATCTCCAACTATATTTGTCAAAAATATAAAATACAAAATGTAACAATAAATCATAATTACCATCCTTTTTTCCAAGTTTCCTATCAACAATCAATTTGCAAATTATAGCGTTTTCTTTGCTGTAGAATTGAACCAAAATTAGCCAAAATAAAAATTATTAAACATGGGTATCAAATTAAAATAGCCCATAATCAATAAAAACTAAATAATTAAAATATTCCTATTTTATCCACATTTCTTCATTTTTGCTAGGAAAAACAACCAAGACCCTACATCCCCAATGCCTTATTCATTCCCTATAAACAATACCTTCAACCTCTATCACCACCGGCACTACATTGTTGGCCATAGCCACCTCCAACAACTATCCCACTACCAAATTCCCTTCATTCCTATCACTCCACATCCATTAATAACTCCTCTTTCCCTCTCCTTCTTTATTATAGAATTGAACCAAAATCAGCAAAAGTAAAAAAGAATAATAACCATGGATACCAAATTAAAACAACAATAAATAAATAAATAAGATTCTATACTTGAATTTAAGTGTTGAGAATCAAGGATTAGTATTTCCAAGAGACAGAGAGAAAAGGGGGAGTGGAGGGAGGCCGTGGAAGTGGAGGCAAAAGCCAAAAAAAAAAAAGTAGATGGAGAGAGAGAGAGAGAGAGAGAGAGAGAGAGAGAGAGAGAGAGAGAGAGAGAGAGAGAGAGAGAGAGAGAGAGAGAGAAACAAAAAATGGATAAAGCTAAATAAAGGTGGAGGTAGGTTAAAAATTCTGAAAGTTGTTTTTTTTTTTTTTTTGGTTTTCCTTTTTACTTTTAACAATTATGTTGACATGTGAATTTAGTATAAAGAGAAGGTTAGTGTAGTCATTTTATATCACCAAGGGAGGTAAGTGTAATTATTCAAACTTGGAGGGAACTGAGTGTAATTGTCATAAACCTCAAGGGAGGTTTGTGTAATTATCTCATAATTCATATGGGAAACCGATGCTATGAATTCGTTTTCTCTTGTAGGGAAAAACTAGGGTCGAGAAGATTTTTATACAAATTGGTTCACAGTTTTACTTATAAATATTTTAATTTAAAAAACTATTATATAATTATAGTAATATATGTTCATAAAAGAAAATGATGTCAAAATATTTATATAAGTGTTTTTATACCACTAAGATCTACATGTATGTAATATTTTCAGAATCGGACCTCCCAGTGAATCGAAGGAGGAGTGGTTTATGGTTAGACCAGTGGCACCAGTGGTTCAAACTTTTCTCCTACAATTGCATTTGAAAAATTCTTAAAAATCATATTTGAAACTTGAAAAATCATATATGTCATCACACTTGATGTGTAATAAGCATGCAAGAATTTCTTGCAATCCATGGGCAATAAATGACTCTACTAAGAACCAATTGACGGTGGGCAATTTGACGTCAGCTTATTAATTTGGAAGGTAACTAGTGCTACTAAGTCAACAACCAACAGCATTTTTACTTTTTTGTACCACTTAATTGTATGGTCAATATAAAATAAAATATCTTACTAATTAGTTTTTTTACTGGTGCTTGTTACGCTTAATCATAAAAATAAAATAAAATAAAATAAAGAAAAGCATAATCATGCATTGGTCATGTAGAACGGTACCACTAGCAGTTAAATTTTTCTTGAAAATTAGTGCTTATTTTTTTATCGAATTAATTATGAAAGAGGTAAAGTTACCTCATTCTAATGCCAAACATGCCTACATATTATTTTAGCCGCTTTAGACATATCACAAATTCGTATTTTAACTAATTAATTTATGATTAGAAGTAATGAAGAAATTAGATTCCACTAGCCCAAGACCAGTTTTGGATTCCTGACCATTTGTCATAAGGCCAAACCCAAATATGCCTCCAAATTCCAATGCCAAGTGCAACAATGATCACATCTGGACTCCAATTCCAAAATTCTAAATCCAGCCAGCCGGTAGCATTACAAATATAATTCGTCAGTTCCAGGCCTAACAAGTAAACCCAAAAAACAAGCCTGTGCACTCTCTCGCGTCCACTTCAGTTGAGTCTTTCGGCTACCGGAAAACCAAATGCCAATCCAAAATCGCTGGAGAATTGCAAAACATCAGAGCCTCCGATGACTTCCGTCGCTCCTAGATCAAATGACCCCATTTTCACCAGCATTCAATGCATGGTACGTTGAAAAAGAAAAACAGAAAATTACTTAAATTTAATATATTTTTGTTTTACAATTTTAATTGGAACTGAACATATTTTAATGTTAGAATTGATGTTCAAATATTAAATCAACAGAAACACAAGACAACAATTGAAAAAGTCATGAATGAAATAACCCATCGGTTTCACTCCCCACCTGGAGGGGTTTTGTGTTATGTAATGTTAGGTTCTCTCTCTCTCTCTCTCTGTGCTAAATTTGATTTTTTGGTCAAAATTTTGAAAAATTAAAAAAATTGCCGATTCACGGTTCACGTGATTTTTTCTAGTTCACAATGGCTTTTGGGCATTTATTGGCTTTTGTATAGAATTGGACCTATGCTTAGTCGGTTCGCGATTGAACCAGCCGATCTGGTTCTAAAAACGCTACACATAAGGCTATAAACAATGTCCATATAAAAATTTTCATCTATTTGTGTCAATGGATTTTGGTTAGTGAGGCTATGAATTAGTACAGTTGTGTGCTTGTGTATTGTTCAACAGCATTTAATGTGTACTTACATATATTAGTGTTCCGGCCAGTACAAGAAATTGGCATGTGGGGAAAAGAAATGGATGAGTACAAATACATCGGATTTTTGTTACAAATGCAAAATTTTTAACACCATCGCATGAAAGACAAACGTACACAACACATGCCCTGTGACCTGTGACCACATTAGGGCAAAAAATAGTTTAAATAATTTCTTGACTAAGATAATTATTTGGAATATATCCATAACCATGCAGTTTCTCGTTTTGATACACTTAGTTTGTGCACAAGTTTAGTGTAAATATATATTGAATAGTCTGTAGCATTTGAAGTTTTATTGGAACTCCAATAAGAAAATTCTGGGGGACAAGGGATTAGTTATGTTATAAATATATGATTATATCTTCTCGCATTCGCTTTGTTAATTAACAAGAAAATCTGTGAATTACCTCACAAATTTTATATGTCTTTCTTCTTTTTTAGTGCGGTCCAGTTATTTGAAAAGAACGTATGCCATTTAATTTTTTAGTTATTTTACAATTGTTTTATGTCTCTCCTTTTTCCACATGGGAAAAATTATTCCGATTATAAAGTAAGAAATGGTGAAATATTAAAGAAATTCAAAGTAAAGGCTTACGATACAAAATGAGTTCTTAGTTAGAAAGAAAATGGAGGTGCGAATATTTAGTTCTATAAATTGTGCTATATTCTTTTTATCCAGTAATTCCCATGAAAATTTGAAGGGGGTTCCGTACAATGATTACCTATTCTCTCTTTTCTATTTATCACAGAGAAAAACAAATATAAACTTAAACTCCCTTAAAATCTAGAGATAGAAATGTTTTGTCCCCTTAAACTCTATACTAATTTAATTTGTGTCAGTTAACTCTGATATTAATTATTTTGGAAAAATAGTTCCCAATTATAATTATTTTTTCTTTTCTTTGTTGCCTTTTCTTTTCCTTTTTGTTTTCCTTTTCTTAAATTTTTTTTTTCTTTTCCTAATTCCTTCCTCCTCCCTTCCCTACCTCAACCCAACCCCACTCCCTTGGTATCCTTCCTTGTCCTACCTCCTGCAAATGGGTCCTTGTCCTCCGATCTACATAAAAGATTCAACCCATGCCATGTCGCCTAGCAGGTTCCCCAGTATTTCACTAATTAAAGTTTAAGTAAAAGATATAATTTTCTTTTAAATTTATAATGTGAACAAATATAAAATTCAAATATTAAGTGGTGACACAACATCAATTACATCACCGAGTATTCAACATAGAACTAGCTATTGACATTTTCTTCTTACAAATGGCTTGGAATTTGAGTACAACGCAGGCAAATTTAGGACAATGTTGTGGTGATTCTTTGTTATCTTATCTGTCTAGGGAAATAGTAAGTTTTTGTTTATAAATAAACACTTATCCCTCTTCTACAAAAGTTACTAATTTTTTTATAACTCTTTGTTACTACAATATTTTTCAGACTTTTATTAGCCCAAAAAAGTGCACCACATGGGAATGATAATTTCTAATTGCAATTGTAGAAAAATTATAAAATATCTGAATTCAAACGTTCAAACTTGCTTATATTGTGAATTTTGTTGGTCTCAATTTTTTTGGGCTAAAGCGTTACAAATATTCGTCAATAGTGTAAAAAAAAAAAATATATATATATATATATATATATATATATAATAGATTTTGTGTAGTTTAAACTCTGAACATTTCATTTATTTTTTGGCAAATTACAGTTCACACATTGCATTTATCAAAGCTTACAAGTATGTTTTAAAAATGCATTTAGCTCAAAATACTATATGAAAGACAATTTCTAAAATTATAGTAAAAACAATACATATGTAATCTAAGAGAGAATCGTCATAATATGCCCTCAGTTTTTTTTAACAAATGTTATAAAGTGGCCCTTTCGTTTTGTATAAAAGATAAAATCAACCATCTAACTGAGAAAAAAAATTGTATTTTTTGACAGTCAATTTTTAAGAACTTAAAATCCACTGGTTGAATACCTATAAACTAAATCTTTTTTTTTTTTTTTTGTATAGAAAAAAGTTTACTAAGTCCGAATAGCAGATAAATCTGCTTGCAACAGAGCTACGAAGAAATCTGGGGGGTGATCATTCAAGTGAATTCTTCGTTGAAATCTTTTGCATGTTGTGCGAGTTAGTGGGCAACTTAATTCTCATTTCTACTAACTTACAGAAAGAATACGAAAATATAATACAAAAGCATGGAGTTCACAAATATAGTTAATACAATTAGATTTTCTTGGTTCTCTACCTAACTAATTTGAGGGGAATCATTTCTTTGATTTGGTTTCATAGTTTCCAATTGAGTACCACTATCCCCTTTGCGCCAACTGCTTGCTACACGTAGAATTTAGGCAATCAAGATCATCAACAGTCATCAGTATAGATAGAGTGGTTGAGATCGAAATTTTAAAAAAATTGATGGTGTAAGTCTAAAGCTATTTGATATTTAAATACGTGATAAGTTTTACGATGATAGTACTCATTTTTTTTGTTAGTTGCAGAGATGGCAAATGGGCGGGTTGGGCGGGATTTAATTGGGACTGTGAAATATGGGTCATACCCAAACAGTCCCATATTTGTCATGGGATCAATATGGGTGGGACTAAAATGGGCTAGTCCTATTTGATACCGCCCAAAAACCCAATTTATCCCATTTTATTATTTTTCTAAATTATCTTTTCCTTATTAATCAATTGTTCTTTTTTTAGATTACGTGTTTTTTTTAGTTTAACATGAATATTTATTTTTTATATCATTTATTTTTTTAATTTATTAACCTCAATAAATTTCTAACTTTTTTTTGTTTTTATATTATTATTTTTTTAGATCTCATTTATTAATACTCTTTAATCTTTTAATTATAAACTGTAGTTTTTCAATTGTTACATGTAAAGGGGATAGATTGAAGATGCGCAGATATTTAATTTATCTACACATAAAAAAATCAATTTAGATAGTATCTTATTAAAACTCTTGATACTAAAATCCATTACTAAAGTAATGAAGTAAATTAAAAATTAAAATAAATCAACATCTCATTTGTTCATGGACATTACAAACTTTGATGAAGCTAGAATACAAAGACTAATTTTCTCAAGAATAAGGTTGAAATAAAATTAAAGCACTCAATATATAAAATTCACATGAATTTTTTCAATATAAAGATCAGTTTAACCACATAAAATTGATGTCAATAGTAAAAATTTCACATAAT
The DNA here is from genome assembly GCA_024721245.1 of Mitragyna speciosa. NCBI lineage: Eukaryota > Viridiplantae > Streptophyta > Magnoliopsida > Gentianales > Rubiaceae > Mitragyna > Mitragyna speciosa. The sequence continues at coordinate 33,886,642 of CM045553.1, forward strand.
ATTTATAGTAGAAATAGATGAATCGAAGAGGGCAAAATAAAGAAGCTAAGAATGCAAAAATAAATTTCCAACTTGTCCATCATTAAAAAAATAGGTATTCCATTGTTATTGAAAAAATGTTAAAAAATAAAAAACAAATAAAAAATGAAAGATGTTTTGTTAATGCAGATTAAAATGAAGGATTTTTTCAAAAGAAAGTATAGAAGATGTGGATCTGATAAAAAACAAATTATTTCAAGATTTGTCTATATTTGGGTATGGGAATCCCAATCATTTCCCAACCATACCCATATTTAAATGGGTGTTAATGGTATAATCCCAAATAAGTCCAATCCCATATTATTGATACCCATCCCGCCCAAATAAAATATGGACATGGGATCCCAATGGGGCTTGGGACTGATTGCCAGCATTAGTTAGTTGTCATTGAAGAACTAGTAATGTTGATCTAGTATTTACGGACATTGTTAATTTTTACTGATAACTGGTGTGGTTTCGAACGGGATTTTAGATTCTTTTAGCACGCTGATGCAATAGTGCATTTTGTATTGACCATTGTCCACTCTCACCAACATTAAGCATGACTTACAGCAGGACAAGGGGCAGAAATGATCGTCCCTCTTGAATTAAGTTTGTAAATACATTACTTCAGAATGCTTATGCACCAATTGTGAATGTAAATGATTTTTGGACTAGTTGACTGAAAATTATTTCAATCCTGAATCCCTTATGAATGCTTAGTGTTTCCAGGACGACTGTGCTTGTTAAGTGATATACTGCGTGTTTACGTAACATAATTTTAAGTGATAAACTGCGTACATCGGTACAGATACTATTTAAATGGTACAAGTACTTTAATCTTGTCTATTGGTAAAACTTGCATATGCAACAGTTTTTCCATTTAGAAAATTCTAAAAGCTTTAATAACGGTTGTTGAAGAACAGACAATGGTGGAAATAAAAAACTCAACGACTTCCCTGTCATAAATTAATAACCGTATAGGTACTCTGAAAAGTTGAGAGGATAAAATAACGGAAGGTTTTTCTTTTTATATGAAATGAAGGGGGAAAAAACTGAAGGCACAAGGAAATACATATGGCAAATTTTGAAAGAAAAGGGGAAAAAAGTCTTTGACTGTGAAAAATTACAAAAAAAAATTGAAATCTTGAGCACATAGATAAATATTATTAAGTCATAAATATTTAGATTACAATGCAACGGAATTCAACACATCTTTGCTACCATTTCTCGCTAATAGTTTCTATTAAAACTTGTAAGAACCGCAGATTGTGAAATAGGTCTGAACCAGAGTTAAAAGAAGAAGGATAATAGCAGCAATTGTACCAATTCCTGTCCATGGCCTCCAAAAATAAGTGTACAGAAATTTAACCAGACATGACTTGAGCTGGCTGCGGAAGTGTTTCTGAATTTGTACTCACGCATCTTCAAAAGCACTTTTAACGGACAGTGTAGAAGTTTTTAGCTCTTTAAACATCTTAACTACTTCTTCATCGCTGCCTAACGAGACGAACAATATTCCTTTTTCTCGCAGCTCATTCACATCACCGGCATGGACAATGATTGATTTCATGAATTGAATATAGGCTGTCACTTATCGCTCCGGAGAATCAAGACAGCTTTTTCATAGGCTCTCAAGTTTGAAAAGAACAACTTGGTGTGTGTTGAAAACATTCAAGATTGGTAGCTGGAGTTGTGCATAGGAATCAATCCTGACTTGAAGCAGAGGCCCGTTAAAGAAGAATCTGGGCCGCGTCTGAAGTGAATGCCTTTAGAGCTTGTACTCAATAACTTTTTTCTACTTGATCTTAAGTTCTGTTCTTTGAAAATTTTATTTTGTGATATTCTCAATTATTTTTTTTACTTATGTTTTTAAAATTTTTAAACTAAAATTAGGACTAACTGATTTTCAACTTTTTTAAAATCAATATTTATGAAAATCAGAAACTATTGGGAACAATTAGATTTAAAGCCGAATGAAAGGGGGGACAAGCTGCTCCCAGTTGTGTTCATCGTCGTCCTTCTCTTTTATCCTGCGAGTTATGAGCCGTCGTATTACAAAAATCATGAGCCGAAATACACAAGTTATAAGTCGTTGGAGCATATTGGTCTATTTGTTGTCGGAGCATACACAAGTTACAAGTTTGAGTTTGTTGGTTTTTTTAAGAGAAAATTGCAGTTTTGGTCTCAAATGTTTGAGGTATCAGCAATTTCAATTCTTAAGTTTGGACAAAAGCAAATCTAGTATCAAATGTTTCAATTTTTCATCACTTTTAGTCCTATTGACTAATTTTCTCAAAATTTTATCTGAATCCGGTCATGTACACCTCACGTGATTGTTTCAAAATGAATTAAAAAAAGAAAAAAAATTTAATTGTCATAATTTGTAATTAAAAGCACACACGAATGCACTATCCAAGTGAATTTTTTTAGTTTTATCTATTTATTTATCATTTATGAACTCAAATTAGAACCTTTAATTGCAAATTATGACAATTAAAATTTTTTTCTTTAATTTAATGCTTTTTTAGAATTTTTGTAGGCGGCACGTGAATATCACATAACCAGATTCCGACAAAATTTTTTTAAAACTGGTCAATAGGACTAAACATGTCAAAAAATTGAAACATTTGGTACTAGATTTGCTTTTGTCCAAACTTTAAGAACTAAAACTACCGATACCCCAAACATTTGGTACCAAAATTATAATTTTTTTTTAATGTCAGATTTCAATATATTTATGAAGAGTTCCCACGGGTTAGTATTTTTCGTTGGTTTTTCACAAAGAATTACTTTTACAAATATTTTACTTTTATTTTTATTGCAATAATAAGGATTCCATATTATCTAGGTATGCTTTCAATAATTTTTATATTGTCAATTCTAAGGCCAGTAGTAGTATAAAATTATGTTGTAAACTAAGTTTATGTAGATGTAGCGCATATCTCATAATATGCGAGACCGCATGTGAAGTCTGCCTGGGATGGCTTTATGATGAGATGGTGAAGGTCCCACTCAGGGTGGCAACAGGTCGGGTTGGCGGGTTGGCAGGTTGGGTTGAGATCAAAGTATAACAGCTTACCTGCCAATCCGAACCCGACCCGTCAACTCGTCAACCTGAAAATACCCAACCTGAACAAGACCCGAAAACGGGTTGGCGGGTCGATCCGCTGACCTGGAAAAAAAAAACTATTACACTACTACCGCTAACATTTTGTAGCTTTGTTTCACTTATTTACATTCAAACACAAATTTCATTCATTGGATAATTAATCAAGTAAATTGTAAGAAAAATTAAGAATTCTACTTAAGTTTATGAAAGTAAATTGTAAGAGGAATTAAGTGTATATTAGTGATTGACTTTGATATTAGTGTGTGCAAAAAATTGTTTGATCATTTTTTTTTTTGTGTGTGTTTTAATCTCTTTTCTTTTCTCTTTTCTTCAAAAAAAAAAAAAAACTATTTGTAACATTTTGTAGCTTTGTTTCACTTATTCACATTCAAACACAAATTTCATTTATTAGATAATTAATCAAGTAAATTGTAAAAAAAATTAATAATTCTACTCAGGTTTATGAAAGTAAATTATAAGAGGAATTAAGTGTATATTAGTGAGTGACTTTGATATTAATATATACAAAAAATGTGTTTGATCATTTTTCTTATGTGTGTTTTAATTTCTTTTCTTTCCTCTTTTCTTCTTCTTCTCATTCCTCTTTTTTTTTTTTTTTGGGTTCACGAGTTGACCCGAACTTGACCTGTTTTTTCTTCTCGGGTCAGTCGGGTTCGACCAGCAAACTCGCGAACCCGCAAAGCTCCAACCCAAACCCGCTATTTTCAGGATTAAATTCGTGTCAAATTTTTCGGATCGTGTCAGAAATTGCCACCCCAAGTTCCCACTCATAGCTACTTCATTGTTGAAAAATAAAGTTCAGCCATTTCCAAGACTTTTTTTTTTCCTTTGTCAACCAAGCCATTTCCAAGACTTTGCTTGCCAACTCTATTAAAGACAGAACGTGAAACACAACATTGCAACTTTATGCTGTAGAAAACTGATTGGGCCAATTGGTGACTTGAAGAGTTTTCCAAAAGTTGCAACATTAATTGACTAAAGCTTTTGTTGTTTTCTTAAATTTGTTTCTGTCCACATGTCCATAGTTATTGTGGTGTCCTATCAAATAATTTACATGGTAGACCGATGCTATGAATTCGCTTCTTTTTTTTTTTTTAATCATGAGTCATCAGATAAATGTCTGATTAATTCTTCTCCTATCTTTTTGTTAATTAATAAGACAATCTGTGAATTACCCCACAAATCTTTTATGCCTTTCTTCTTTTTTAAGTGCGATCCAGTTACATGAAAAGAAAGTAAGCTTCTCCAAAGTTATCTTACAATTGTTTATGTCTCTCTTCTTTATACATGGGAAAAGATTTCTTCTGATTATAAAGTAAACACTTTAAGACACAAAATGGGTCCTTGGTCACGCAGGGAGAAAATGGAATTGAGGATATTCTTTCTCCAGTAATTCCCCATGATAATACAAAGGGAGTTCCGTACAATGATTACCTTTTGCTCAATAAACAAAAATAATCTTAAACCCCCAATTTGAGATAGTAACATTTGTCCCCTTAAACTCTGTTTAGTGTCATTTAACTCTGATCTTAATTATTTTGGGCAAATAGTTCCCAATTACAATTATTTTTCCTTTTCCGTTTTATTTTCCTTTTCTTACTTTTTTCTTTACCTAATTTTTTCCTCCTTTCTTTCCCTCTCGCAACACCAACCCCGATTAGCTGGGATCTTCAATACCATAAATCAATGTCAAATGTTGGTGCTAATAATAAGAACATGTGAAGTTATCTTCAAAGCTAAATATGTCCTTGAGAGCTCTGATAAGTGAGAATGCAACATGACAATTTCTTATTATTGGCACTGAGTTTGGGACTAGAGTAATAACAATAAATATCGAAGAGCCTTCATTATCAAAGCTCCTGCAAACAGCTCCTCGCCGTCTAACCTACATAAAGATTCAACCCGTGCCATGTTGCTATTTTCATTATGCGTATATATGGAAACTTTCTTCATCCCATGGCTTAGATACTTGGTAAAGTGCAGGCAATTGTAGGACAATATTGTAAGTGATTTTTTGTCACCCATAGTTATCAAAACATGGTAAATTTTTGGGAAAAAGAGCATAAGTTTCAATAAAGACCTAGCACTTTTTCATGAAAATTGCTTTTTTTTTTTTTCATGGGAATGCTAATTTCTAATAGCAATAGAAGGAAAAATATTTAAACACATAAACACGCATTTAGCTCACTCATATTGTGAAATTTGTTAGTTTTTTTGGGCAAAAGCATTAAAAATATTTGTCAATTGTGTGAAAAAAGATAAAATAATTTTTTTGTAGTCCAAGCTCTAATCATTTCGCTAATTTTTGGGCATATTCTTAAAACTTCGAAGTATATTTTAAAAATGCACTTAACTCTGGCAAAGCCGGTTAGTGTTTCCAAAATAATATATGAAGACAATTTCTAAATTATAGTAAAAATAGTGAATACGTAATTTAACTATATGACTAAGTTTTTATTAAGGGAATGAACATATATTAAGAGAATGAACATAATATGCAATTGTTTTTTATTTTTTTACAAATTTTATTATATAAGTTTTTTTACTCTGAAAAGTTGAGAGGATAAAATAACGGAAGGTTTTTCTTTTTATATGAAATGAAGGGGGAAAAATGAAGGCACAAGGAAATACATATGGCAAATTTTGAGAGAAAAGGGGAAAAAAGTCTTTGACTGTGAAAAAATTATAAAAGAAAATTGAAAATTTGAGCACACAGATAAATATTATTAAGTCATAAACATTTAGATTACAATGCACCGGAATTCAACACATCTTTGCTACCATTTCCCCCTAATAGTTTCTATTAAAACTTGTAAGAACCCCAGATTGTGAAATAGGTCTGAACCAGAGTTAAAACAAGAAGGACAATAGCAGCAATTGTACCAATTGCAGTCCATGGACTCCTAAAATAAGTGTACAGAAATTCACCCAGCCATGACTTGAACTTGCTGCGGAAGTGCTTCTGAATTTCTGCTCTGACATCTTCAAAAGCTCTTTCAGTGGATAGTGTAGAAGTGTTTAGCTTTTTAAACATCTTCACTACTACTTCATCACTGCCCAACGAGGTGAACAATATTCCTTTTTCTCGCAGCTCTTTCACATCATCAGCATGGACAATGAGCGATTTCATAAATTTAATATAAGCTGTCACTTTTCTCTCAGTAGGAGACTCTAGACAGCTTTCATAGGCTATCAAGTTTGAGAAGAACACCTTGGTGTGCGTTGAAACGTGCAAGATTGGAAGTTGAAGTTGTGCGTAGTAATAACCTGATTTGAAGCTGAGGCCCGTTGAAGAATAATCTCGGCCTGGTCTGAAGTGAATGCCCTTTGCTTTTAGATCTGAAGCTGAATGAAAGCAGGGGACCTGCTGCTCACAACTGTAGTCATCATCATACTTCTCTTTTATCCTGCGAGTCATGAGCCGTAGAAATACAGAAGTCATGAGCCATCGGAATACATAGGTAAATTTGTTCAAGCCAGATCTGAATTTGCAACGTGAATGAACAGGTGTCTCGCACTCATCGCCTTCCGAGAGAAGAACACGCCGACAAGCCTCCAGAAAATGAATGTCCGGATTATAGTTGGCCATTTCTATTCGCTTACTTCTCGAAAACGCTGAAAATTGGTATATAAATTCGTCAACTAGATCCTCTGCTTTCGGACCGTATCCCATGTACATCACGAGCTTAAGAAACCAGAGTGGAATTTGATTTTCAAGTAGAAACAAATCGCGATAAATGATGGCAAAATCCAAGTGACCAAGATCCCTGAGTATAGTGGAAGCAAATCTTGGATTTTTGGGTGCTAGTACATAGCTTATGATGAATCAGGTATCGAGAAGCATCATTTGTGCAAATTTTGAGTCATCGAAATCTTTTGTAGAATCTTCAGTATAATAACTTCGAATATCACTTACCCGCTCAAATATTTCATCAAAGAAAAATTGCACGCTCTTGCTTGTATCTACAATTATACGCTGCAGTGCCTTAACCTTGAAATTCTCGGCAGGTCGGAGCTTCTTCTTGCCATGGTGATACGGTCCCAAAGCAACAACCACGGGATCGTAGTCATTCGAGTCGTTCTCCAATCGAAGAACTGGTGGAACTTTCTGCATTTGTTGACTCTGGTTGAGGGACTCCCGTCTCAGAATCTCTCTCAAGTTGCCTTCCGCAGCTGCAACATACTTAAGCTTCTTTGGCATGTAATATTTTGGCTGTTGGCGGTCTTCATTCATGCCAAGACATGGTATTTCGATCTCCACTGACATTTTCACAACTTTTGTTTGATCTCCTCTGTGATATTGCGAGAACTTGACAATTATGAGCTGATATATCCTAAATTACTTATACAGGGCACTAGCTCCTTAGACATAGGGATACTAATTTTGAGTGTATCCGAAATAATAATGTGGTTGGAAGTATAAATATGTGTCTCATTGAAAAATATATTGAGAAAATATTTTAAAATATTTTTAAAAAAAATTGTACTCTTTAAAATACTATTTTTAATTTATTATTCATTAATTATTGTTGACTTTTTTAAAATGTTTGAAAATTTGTTTGGACTATAAAGTGTTTACAATAGTTATTTAGAAAAAAAATATTTTGATGGATCATTCTGCAATAATTGCACATCATAAATGTAAAAGAAGCTTGGAAAATTAAAACATAAGTACAAACTCTTTGCACACGTTTAAAGTTAGAAGCAATAATTGGTGGGAATCTAGTGCACGTTATTTGGAATCTTAAGCATGATTACTGCGAAGAGATTTTGGGAAGAGGAGCGTTTTAGTTTCGCTGAAATTTCTTGCTTTCGAGTTTTGGTAAAAAAAAACCTTTCTAACTAAAGTCAACTCAAATTTCTTCAGAGTCAAATTCATAAGTCAAATTATGACTTTGATTTACGTTAAACCAGCAACTTTTTATACCATACAGTAATTTAGATCCGTCAATGTCTTCCTATAAGGTATAAATAAATTCAATAGCTTGCCTCTTCTTTCGAATTGAACAATAAGTCGACTCTGATGGGATGGAATAAAATTTTGTCAATTCTAAATTAAATTTTGTTTATGAAGAAAAGATATTTAATCCCTTTTTTGGAATTTGCTATATTTATTCTAATCAGAAAAAAAAATTTTTTTTCTAGTCTTAGTAATTACTTAAATGAATTTGCACAATTTTGAATGTAAAAATAATATAAACTCGTGTTTACCAAAGTAGTGGGCAAAATATTCTTTTCGTTGGAAAGTGAAAACCTCAATCACTCTTTTAATGCATTTGACAAGAAGGCAAGAATTGCAACACGAAGGAAGAGAAAATTCTACAAATGAAAGCCTGCAATCATCTTATTGTGAATGTTTAAATCAAAACCAATTGCGCCTTCACTAAATTTATTCGATTAACTACCCAAAAAAATTCTGTCTAAGTCTTTGAGCCAATATCTATCTAAGATAATACTGTACATGCTTTATTGAGGTCATAAATTCTAATCTCTATTAAACATAACGTTTTAACATTATTACTCTAACCTCCACCAAAGTTTGTAGTAATCTCATAAAGTACAAGCATGGTATCATCAGTTTCTCTTCCCTTAGTATTTATAAGCTGACTTCTCTAAATTTGTTGTAACTTTGAAATGGCAATCTACATCTTGTGGACGCTAACATTCATGGAAACTTCGTTTAACACAATACAAGTTTAAACAAAACAAATATTTCGATTTCTTTTCCTTTTTATTTATTATTTTTTTATTTTGCTTTTTTTTTTCATTAATTGAAATGCAGGGCAAAGTTTTAAGGAGTTGTCCCGAAAAGGTGCGTGGTCGTCAAATCAAGAAAGCTATCTGTTTGGATCATAAAACTTGCTGCATTGGATTACTAATGTAGTTTGATTTATTCTAAGTAAAAACTCTAAGGAAGCTTCATCTATGATGGAATTTTTGCTTCAGATAATTGCATTTTGGAACTAAAAAATAGTGTAATTTTTTCAAATGTTATTATTATATCTTTAGCTATTACTAATCAATATTATTTTTCCATTTCGCAAAGCAATGTTGGTCGGCGGATGATTTTATCATCTTTTTTTTTTCTTCTTTGTTCGGATATGCATCAATGATATCAAGATGTTATAGTTTTAGGTAAAAATTTGGAAAACCATATTTGTTGCTTACCGTGTGACATGTAATCTAAATTTGCCTGAAATGAGAACTGAATTGTTTCCAGATGAAATGCCCCACGATCGACCTGATTTGTTGGCACAAATCTTTCGCGCTAAATTCAATGAATATAAAAATGACATTGTACAACAATGTGTTCTTAGAAAGTATCAACATGTGTCTCCATAATCGAATAGTCATACAATCAGAACCACACAAATTGGTAGTGCTAGAGGATTCGGATAAGGTCATAAAGGTTGAAATAACTTCTAAATTAACAGTATGGACTTGCATTTTGTGAAGCTCTTTTGAATCACGTGATTCATGGTTCTTGCGGTGATGGGTTTCCCATAATCCATGCATTGGAATGGAAAAATGTTGAAGGAAATACTTGCTGTCATATAACAGCAGCGGTCCAACCGAATCTGATGAGATGCACTGGTATGATGAATACAATGAGTCTGCACATAAGAAAGAGAGAGGCGGACTATTCTCCTAGTAAACTTCCGATGCCCAAGTTAAAAAGGTATAAAATGGATAAGGTAGTTCGGTAGTAAGAAGGAGGTACCTGTTATCTTGTGTCTCATGATAGATTTTCGAGAGGGTTTTATAATTTGGAAGAGAGAGAAAAGAGAATCAGGAATACTACTCTCACTTAGTAACTAGTCTGTCTCATATTCTGACAATATATCACTAGGAACTATTTAGTCTTGCGGGCAGTTGGTTCGTCAGTAGATTAGGTAAGATGTCACACCATATAAAGCACCTTAGCAATATCAGTAGGTAATTGAGTAAGACAAGTTGCTAATCATTATCCAAAGTTTAGCCAACATGTTATAAATTGTGAATGCCGAAGTTCAGCAGCTATGACGAGGTGTGAAAATATCATAGGTAAAATAGGGACGAGATGATGATGTCAGCCATTCTGATGAAGTAATGCGACACGTGTAGGGTCGTAATTAACCTTAAGTCCCACAGAAAATGTAACAGAAACTTTACCAAATAATTCTGCTCAGATACCAGAATTGCATGCGATCTATTTCCAATTTATAGAAAGCATAATGTAGCCCCCGTGGTCACTTGGTACCAATTCCAAAATTATGGCAGGCAATGGTTGTATTGAGGGTTATAATCCGTGGCTACTTTTGATGTATGATTGCCACACTAATGTTAAAAACACGAGTAATGTCATATGTTTCAAGTATTTGTATAAGTATGCTTTCAAGGGCCCCAGTTGTGTGGAGCTAGAGATACGTCGTGAACCATTTTAAAAGTCCAGCATCGTTTGAAGATTTGGTGACACTACATGGAGTGACATGTACTTCTTTCAAAGAAGCAATTGAAAAGCAAGGATTTCTGGAGAATAATGACTACATCCAACAATGTTTATGTGAAGCAAGTTACTTCCGTTTGCCATCCGAATTTGGAGATTATTTTTATCCATCTCGGTTCTTTATGAACGCCTAGAGTTCGTCAGCTTTAAGATGAGTTTCTTTTTTTCTTTTTTTTTTTTTTTGACAAAGCTTTAAGATGAGTTTCAGAATTACATGATTGACTTCCATATGTCTGCCCATAGGCTTTTATTGATATTGAAAAAAATTATTTCGTAAACACAATAAGGATGTTTCAGAAATTTGACCTATCATTTGTCATCGAAAAAGATAATGAAAATTCAACCTTTCAGGAGTTGTAGAAAATGAGCTGTTAATTGGAATACTTGAACATGACGTACCATCTTTTGAACAATTAAATTCTGATCAACTTAATGCATGCTATGCTATTATATCTACTATTGAGAGAAAAAAACAGCAAAATAATCTTCATCTGCAGTCTTGAAGAACTAGAAAAACTTTTCTTACTTAAAAAGACATCATATATATCATTAAAGTTGAATATCATTTCACTGACATATGTGTGCATACAATGGTTGAGAAAAAGACGGATGAATATACTGCCAAATTGATACAAACCCGTATTTCATTAATGTAAATAAATCTATATTTCAGAAGTCATTTTAATTCTTTTGCTGTCTTTACACATGTATATGCAGTGATGCACGCATGCAACCACATACATTTGTATATGTAAAAAATAATGAAAATTTCAATCCATAATCATTTTTACATAACATAAGAAAACACAATTTATTGGCATATATTAAACACATAATATAATTATTTAACAAATTATGCACATTTCGAGTTTACCCCAAAGCTAATTCATTTTATTTGTATACGTTCATTACCATTTAGAATGTATTGTATGTTGCACAAGTTGAAACTATCTAGATCGGTTAATATCTAAAGGATCTAGTACATTGAAGTTAATACAAATTAGCTCTTAAAAATTAACTAACCATATTCCTAAAAAGGACAGATTTGATATAGTATATAATGATACTCAATATCTAACTCTATTATTTCGTTTATTTTGAAATTTGACAGGCATAAAATAGAAAATAAGAGAAAATCCCATCGTACATTTACCAATAATAAACTATACAACAAGTTTATAATTTAATTATGGGGATCTTTCACAAGTCTACGCGTGTTTTATTGGTCTTTTAAAATGTCAGATTTCAATATGTTTAAGGAGAGTTTCCACATGATAGTATTTTTAGTTGTTTTTTTTTTCAATAATTATTTTATTTTATTTTCATTGCAATAATAAGGATTCGATATTATCTAGGTATGCTTTCAATAAGTTTCATGTTGTCAATTCTTAAGCCACTGGTAGCATAAAATTATGTTGTAAAGTTTAGGCCGATTCGTATTAAAAATAGAACGTGAAACACGATCTCGTAAATTTATACTATATAAGACTGATTGGGCAAACTGGTGACTCACAGGCAGACTTTTCCAAAAGTTGGACATTAAATGACTAAAGTTATTTGTTGTTTTCTTAAATCCACATGTCCACAGTCATTGAGGTGTCCCTACCAAATAATTTACATGGTAAACCAATAGTTATGAATTCGTTTTTTCACGGAATCATCACATAAATATCTGATTATATGTCGCACCTTTTTGTTAATGAATAAGAAAATCCCTGAATTACCCCACAAACCTTTATGTCTTTCTTCCTTTTAGTGCGATCCAGTTACATGAAAAGAACGTATGCTTTTTCAGTTATTTTACATTTGTTTTGTGTCTCTTCTTTACACATGGGAAAAGATTTCTTCTGATCATAAACTAAGGGTGTTTTTGGTTTAGTGGAATCAAAGAGAGGAATGGATATTATAAGTAGTGACACCCATTGTTAATGTTTGTATAACAATTATCACTATCATTCAATGGGAATGATAGTGATTAATTAGAGTGTTAATGATTCCTCCAAAAATACTATTCTATAAAACCCATTAAGGGCAAAAATACACCCACTAAAAAAATACATATCTTTTGAGTCACCTAGTCCCAATATACTGTTCTTCTCTCTCTCTCTCTCTCTCTCTCTCTCTCTCTCTCTCTCTCTCTCTCTCTCTCTCTCTCTCTCTCTCTCTCTCTCTCTCGTTTGTCTTTTGATTTTGAATATTCTTTATTAGTATTTTATAAAATTTTTTATAAAAATTCTTTTTAATAATTTTTTTACATTTAATTTTTTTTATAAAAATTTGAACTAAAAATCAAAGATATATAGTACTCTATGTTAATACAATAAGAATGACTTTTTTTTAAGGTTGTCATTTACATAAAACTCAAATTAGAGCATGGCTATATTTAAAATTGAAAAAACCTTTTTAGAAATTCTCTTTAAAAATATACAAAATAAGAAATCTAAAAAATATGTATATCATCAATAAAAGATTTAAAAATTTTAAAATTTTAAAATTTACTTGAAAGTCATTCCAGTAAACCAAACAAGTATAATAATACCCATTCCATTTTTAAACCAAACGTGTTGGGGGAAATCATCAAAACCCATACTTATAGTAGGGTTAATGATACCCATAATAATAGTAATTGAGACATTTAAACCAAACGGCAAAGAAATTCAATGTAAACACTTAAAGACACAAAATGAGTCCTTGGTTAAAAAGAGAATAGAATTGAGTATGTTCATTTTTGTAAGTTGTGCTAAGTTCTTTTTATACAGTAATTCCATGACATTGCAAAGGGAGTTCCGTACAATGATTACTTATTACTCTCTTTTTTATTTATCGAAAAGAAAAATAAGAACCTCTTAAAATTTAGATATAATAACATTTTGTCTCTTTAAACTCTATTTAGTGTCAGTTAACCCGATCTTAATTATTTTGGATGAATAGTTTCCAATTTTAAGTATTTTTCCTTTTCCTTTTCTTCCTTTTATCTTTTCCTAATTTCTTTCTCTTCCGTTCCTTCCACAATACCAATACTAATTAATTGGGATCCTTAGTACCAAAGGTCCAATGTTAACACGTTATGTTCTTACTTTAAAGTTATCTTGAAAGTTAGAGATATGTTTGAGATATCTGATAAGTGGGACTGAGTTTAGCACTGGAGTCATGGTACTGAAGATCCTAAGTGCTCTCATTCTCCAAACTCCTACGAATGGCCCCTCACCCTCCAACCTACATACAAGATTCAACCCTTGCCATTGTCGCTATGTAGGTTCCATTATTTTCATTATAAACTTTAAGTAAAAAATTTAAATTTCTTTTAAATTTATAATATGATCAAATATAAAGTTCAAATGTTGAGTGCTAACACAACATCAATTACACTGGCGAGTATATATAAATATGTATAGTACAACTTGCTATTGACACTTTTTTGGTCCAATGGCTTAGAAACTAGGGACAATGCAAAAAATTGTAGGACAATATTGTAGGGATTTTTTGTGACCTTAGTTACTAAAACATGGTAAATTAAAAAAAAAAAAAAAGGCATAGGTTTCTATAAAGACTTAGAGGCTTTTTCACGAAAATTACTGTTTTTTGGTAATTTTTCGTTACCACAACATTTTTCATAATTGTATTACCCAAAAAAAATGAAAAATCGTACCACATTGGAATGCTAATATCTAATAGCAATAGGCGGAAAAAAATATTAAGTACCTAAACACGTATTCAAATGTTCAAACTTGATCATAATGCTAAATTTGTTAGTTTAATATTTTTGGGGCAAAAGCATTACAAATATTTGTCAATAGTGTGAAAAAAGAGATAAAGTAATATATTTAGTTCAAGCTCTAATCATTTCACTAATTTTTTGGCATGTTACAATCGATGTATTGCTTTTATCAAAATTTCCAAGTATATTTTAAAATTGCACTTAACTCTAGTAAAGCTGGTTAGTGTTGTAAAAATAGTAAATATGTAATCTAACCATATAACTAAGTTTTTATTAAGAGAACGAACATAATATGCAATTTTTTTAAACAAATTATATAAGGTGGCCTTTTTGTTTTGTTAAACGTATAAAATCTAAAACCTAATTGAACACAAGAAAAAAAAAAGAGTAATTGTAATTTTAACATTCAATGTCAAAGAACTTAAAATTCACCGATACATATAAACTAGACTAGACACGGAAAGAATACAAAAGAATACAAAAATATAATACAGAAGTAGAGAGTTCATTAAACGTAGTTATATACAATTAGTTTGATGTGGTAAGATTTTCTTGGTTCTCTACATAACTAATTTGAGTTGAATCATTTCTTTGATTTGGCGTCGTAGCTTCCAATTGAGTTCCCAGAATTTGAGGGAGGCCATTAGGAAAATTGGCCCCATTGGGCCCTTGTTTCCTTTGCAGTTAGGGGTGAGCATATATCTGTTAAATTGTCCATATACTGAATATTCTAACTGAAACCGATTGTATTGATTTGTTTAATTTGCTAGCTATACTTGACTAGCATTAGCCGATGCAAGTTACCCGATTAAAGATGATCGGACACTATAATAAACCATGATCTTGTTAATCTAACAAAATAGGTAAAAAATAATATAACATAAATATTTGTTTAAATAAAAAATAAACTATTTGTTCAAATAAAATAAAACTATTTGTTCAAATTAAAAAAATTATTTTTAAAATTTTAATTACTTCGCAAAATAACTAATGAAATGACAAATTAAAATTTTTTTCATCCACTTATGTTGTATTCCATACTCCACATCCTAATTATATAAAATTCTTTAATCAATAACGAACGTATGATGGTCAGAGTATAAAAATAAAGAGTAATGTACAAATAAAAAAATTAACTGGAAAGAAAAATCAAGTACGAGACTTTTTTTAATTATGTTAGACTTAAAAATAAAATGAGCTAATAGTCCTCAACCCCTTTATAATACTTATGGATATTAACCTCTAAAACATATATGTTGATTGGTTCCAGTTTAACCATGGTTTTTAGACATTGTTACCAAGAACCAAACACCTCTTACACATGAGGTTCAGTTACTAACCGCTTTCATATTTTAGTTTAGTTATTCTCATTTTTCAAATTCGGAATGAACTAATATTTGTTATTATTTTTATTTTTTGCCTACTCCTATTTCCGCCTACTTCTTCTTGCTACACATGAAAAATTTAGACAATCACGGTCATCATCAACAGTCATTGTACTGTAGAATTCGTGTTTGAGGAAGTTTTAAAAAAAGGATAATTTCATGTACCTTTCTTGAGGTTTGTCATAATTATATCCACCTCCCCTCAGGTTTTAAAAATTACATTTACACTCCCTGTATTTATATTTTTCATAACAAACAAGTCCATTTTGATAATGTAACCCAAAAACACCAACTAAATATCTTAAAATATCCTGAATTGCTTTTAAATTAGTCATCTCTTTCCTATTAATATATTTGTTTATAAAATTTTAATAGATAAAGTAAATTTCATTTCACATTAGTCAGATAACTGAGTTTTGAAAAAGTAATATTTGGTAGAGATTGAAAATTTGAGGTAAGATATAAGTACTTTTGATATTTTTATGATTAATTAATTTTTAAGATTTATTTATCTTTTTTGAAAGAAATTAAGCATATTTTAAGGTGTTTGGTTGGTGTTTTTAGGTTACATTGCCAATAGGGACTTGTTTTGTTATGAAAAATATAAATACAAGAGGTGTAAGCGTAATTTTTAAAAGTTGAGGGGAGGAGAGTGTAATTATGGCAAACCTCAGTATGTGAAATTATCCCTTTAAAAAATTGATGTTATAAATTCAAAGTTGTTTAAAATCTAAAAATGTAGTAAATCTTATGGTAAATAGTACTTATTTTTGCAAGTTGTTATTGAATTAGTATTTACATTTCCTAATTTAATATTTACGGGCACCGTTAATTATCTCAAATAATTATCATCAACAATTGTTGTGGCTTAGATCGGGACTTTGGTATTTTTAAATGGCAGATACAATAGTATATTTTGTATTGACCAGTGTTCTCTTTCACCAATCAACATTAAGCATGACATAAGACAAGAAGATGGGTAGAAATGATAGTCCCTCTTCAATGCAAGGAGGAGATTGCCGGTAACAATATTGAGTGGTAGGGTTGTTGAACATTATATAGAACAAACTACCAGAACCAGTTAAGCTTGGACATGTATTAATTGTGAATTTAAATGATTTTGGACTAGTTGATTGAAAATCATTCAGTTCCGAATCCTTTTGACATGTATAGTGTTTTCATGACGACTGTGCCCGAAGGGCAAGCCTCCAATTCTATGTTTACAAAACATAATTAAGCGATGTACTATATGCATCGGTACTAATACTTTTTAAACGGTTAGTTAAAGCTAAATGTTGTCTATTCGTAAAATTTGCCTGTGCAACAACTTTTCAATTTAGAAAATTCTAATGCTTTAATAACAGTTGTTGAAGAACAGAAAACGGTATAAATAAAAAACTTAACGGAAGGTTTTTCTTTTTATATGAAATAAATAAAAAATGGAAGTTTTTTTTTTTTCATATGACATGAAATAAAAAACTGAAGGCACAAGGAAATACATATGGCAAATTTGAGAAAGAAGGGGGGAAAAGTCTTTGACTCTTAAAAAATTAAAAAAAAAAACAGAAATTTTGAGCACACAGATTAATATTATTAAGTCACAGTTATTTAGATCACAATGCAAAGGATTACAAGCTATATTTGCCACCATTTCTCGCTAATAGTTTCTGTTACAACTTGAAATCAAGAACACCGGATGGTGAAATAGGTCTGAACCAGAGTTAAAAGAAGCAGGATAATAGCAGCAATTGTACCAATTGCAGTCCATGCACTCCTAAAATAAGTGTACAGAAATTCACCCAGCCATGACTTGAACTTGCTGCGGAAGTGTTTCTGAATATCTTTTCTTACATTTTCAAAAGCATCTTCAGTGGATAGTGTGGAAGTGTTTAGCTCTTTAAACATCTTTAGTACTTCTTCATCACTGCCTAGTGAAGTGAACAATATGCCTTTTTGTCGCAGCTCTTTCACATCATCAGCATGGACAATGAGTGATTTCATAAATTTAATATAAGCTGTTACTTTTCGGTCATGCAGGAGACTCTAGACAGCTTTCATAGGCTATCAAGTTTGAGAAGAACGCCTTAGGTGTGTGTCGAAACATGCATGATTGGAAGTTGGAGTTGTGCATAGTAATAACCTGACCTGAAGCATAGGTCCGCTAAAGAATGACCTCGGCTGGGCCTGAAGTGAATGCCTTTTGCTTTTAGATCTGAAGCAGAACGAAAGCAGGGGACGTGCTGTTCCAAAAGGTACTCATCATCGTACTTCTCTTCTTGCTGTGGGAATACACAAGTCATTAGCTGGAGTATGACCCGTTTGAGTTTGCAACATAAATGAACAGATATCTCAAACTCATTGCATTCCGAGAGAAGAACACGCCTACAAGCATCCAGAAAACGAATGTCCGGATCGTCGCTGGCTATTTCTTTTCGCCTACTTCTTGAAAAATCAGAAAATCTATATATAAATTCGTCAATTAAACCATCTGCTTTCGAACCGTATCCCGAACGCATCAGCTCCTTAAGAAACCAGAGTGGAATTTGATTTTCAAGTAGAAACAAATCGCGATAAATGATCGCAAAATCCGAGTGACCAAGATCATTGAGTATAGTGACAGCAAATCTTGGATGGGTGGGTGCTAGTATATAGCTTATGATGAAACAGGTATCAAGAAGCATCATTTGTGCAAGTTTTGAGTCATCGAATTCTTTTGTGGAACTTTCAGTATAATAACTTTCGAATATAACTTACCCGGTCAAATACCTCATCAAAGAAAAATTGCACGCTCTTCCCTGTATCTACAATTATATGCTGCAGTGCCTTAACCTTGAATTTCTCGGCATGTAAGAGATTCTCCTTGCAGTGGTGATATGGTCCCAAAGCAACCACCAGGGGATCGTAGTCATTCGAGTCGTTCTCCAGTCGAAGAACTGCTGGAACTTTCTTCATTTGATAACAGTGATTGAGTGACTCGTATCTCAGAATCTCCCTCAAATACCCTTCTCTATCTGCAACTTCCTTCAGTTCCTCTGGCATGTACTTTTTTGGGGGTTGGCTGTCTTCATCCACACCATTAGATTGTTCTGGTTCGTCAATTGACATCTCACAAATTTTGTTATATCTCGTCTATGTGATGGTGCAAAAACTTGACAATTATAAGCCGATCTATCCTAAGTTATTTATACAGAGTTGTAGTTTCTATCCACAATAGCTCCACAGACATAGAGCTGAATTAGCTGACGGGGAGATTTTTAGGTAGGACTGAATTTACAATTTTACTCGTAGATTTTATGATTAAAAAAAGTACCACTTAAGCATGGTTTATTTCTACAAATAATGGTAAAAATCAAATTTATTGGAAAAATTGAGGGGGTGGGTTTGGATTTCTAGTTTTAAGATTGCCGCTAACGTCGCTAGCGACGGGAAAAATTCCCTTTTTATTTTTTAATGTACAGTGTCACTGCCATCTCCTTGACGGCGAAACACAAAAATATTAATCACATTTTCACTTTAGTCCCTAAGGACTGGTGTGCAAAAGAGTGCAAATAAAAAATATCTCAAATAGTGTTGCCGTCAACTTGACGGAGACACAATTTTTTTTAATTTTGTTAAATTGTAATTTGCGCTATGATTGTTTTTCAAGCAAACAGACAGGTGATCAGATGTGGCCCCATCTTAGAGGTTATATGCAAACGGATAAGACACTAGACATAGCTAGCACAATTGATAATAATACTATATATAATGATAGCCGGGTACAGACCTTAGGTATGTAACTGAATGCGTATAAGTCCAAGCTGATCCCATGTGTTAATAGGCGAGACATGTAGTGCTGTGAGGAAAAAAGTTTATTTGATATGTAGATGATCATATTCAGATGAGCAAATTCTGTAAATATTGACCAAATTCGAATTGAATTTGGTGATTCATTAGGTAATTTAAAAAATTTAAAAAAATAAAATTTATTTAGAAAATAAATTGTAATTCAGTAATATTGAATATACTAAATTTAATTTAGTATTTATTTTAAATTTTAAATTTTTATACTTAAAATTTTTTTTTTGAATTTAGCTGCCGAATAGATATATTGATTTACCGAATTAAATCCGAAATCAAATTGGTTCAGTGCTAAGTGAAATCAAAATCGAATTCCGTCGGTAAATTTAAAAAAAGAAATTATGAATTTAGTTTTTTTGCACTCCACTATTAATTTTGGTTTAAAATAATAAAACTTTTAGAAAATTCTTTTGACCTTTTTATAAAAGGTTTAAAATTTAAAAATTTATTTTTTTACTTTTTGATAGTTAATAAAATATGTGATACTCTTTGGCGACATTGATCTATAATTACAACGATCTGAACCAAAAAAAAAAAAAAGGTTGTCTAAGAATAATTTAAACCCCAGGTATCAAAAAGTTGTTTGGGAATAATTTAGACCCAGGTACCAGGGTATGTCGGACTAATGATTGTATCTTTTTTTTGTCAAGATTTAACATACTAGCCTGCTCTTAACTTACTCTAAGAGATGGTCTAACTGGACCTGAGGGGCCAATGAAAACTAAACCACCATTGGACCAAAGGAACACTATGGTGCTCCTTTGAATTTAATACCACCAAATTGATACAGGTGCGACTAGAACCCCCAACCTGCAGGTGGGACTAACGATTGTACCTACCACCACTTTATCTGATCAAGGGTCGGAGCTGTGGGGTCTGGATATGATCCCATGCGCAAAGAACCCGAACGCGACAACAACTGAACAAATACCGCTCGCGGGTGAACACCTTCTTGCTAACAGTCTCACCTGGATATTTCAAAGAATTTCAAGGTCTCTTCCTCAGAAAATTCTAAGAAAATTTTTATATGAATCTGATTTGCGATCTCACTTATAAATTTTTGGGTTTAAAACAAAGTCAATAAGCATTATTCTATCACTTTTTTATATCAACATACATCACTATATTTATAGTGACACTTTTTTATATTATAAGATTTACGAGTAGGATTGTGCACATCAAAGAATTTTCCTTGTTCCTCCCATTAGCAAAATTCTTACATACTTGAGTAGTGAGTGTTGAGAATTGAGTGTTATTTGATGTCTGGTTGATTATTTTCTTTTGAAAAATATTTTTCAGTGTGTTTTTTAACTATCTTTCTATATGGATAATAAGAAAATGTCACAGTAATATTTGTTTAAAAAAATCTCATAAACCAAATTTGTTCCTGATTTCATTAAAACACGGGCTTAGATATTGAACTAAACATAATTTTTAAACGTGGATATAGATGGTAAACTAAACATAATTTTCAAGCTTTGATGGGAATTGGAGAAAAAATTTAATTTGGATAGCAAGATATAAAATTTAAAAAAATTTTAGATGGCAAAGTAATCTTTGTATGGTACAATTATATGTGCAATAGTAACTAAACGCAAAATAGCATGGCGTTCATTGTGCTATCCTAATCCAATTCTTAGGCGAACTCGATACAAGTGAGTCAGAGAGGGAACTTCCCTATTTTTTTTTTTTTCTTTTTAATGCTGGTGCAGGAAGGTGAAGTTGGTCCCACACTAAATAATCATCAAGTAACGGACATGGGACCTTACAATTTCCATTTGCAACAATTTCACAGTATAAATTAAATAGACCAACAATGGATGGTTGAGATTGGATCATGTTAGCAAAATTTAAAGCCAAACAACAACATCATTTTGCAGAGAAAAGTGATTACAAATTTTGATTGACCAATTATAGTTGTTCACTAACCAATTACATTTCTTCGCTAACCAGTTATACTGCTTCCAACCTTTCTGAATCGACACGAATCTAGCTTGCAAGACCCTATTCCCATAACTTTTAGAAAAATGTAATCAAGTACTTTTGGGATATTTATACTTTTGTTAAAATATTCAACAATACTTTTGGGATATTTATACTTTTTTTTAAATATTCAACAATCTCTAACTTATTCTAACAAAAATAGCATAATAAATAATAAAGGAAAAAAATCATGCATAATGAAAATTACAATAACTGCAATGCTTCATTCAATATTCAACCATCCTTACAGTACAATTATTAGTTTTAAATAACTATCACTTGAGAATACGTAGAATCATTTCGCACACATTAACTTTTCAATATTCTAAAATAAGTTGCATAGGTCAACCCATTACGTCCTTAATTTATTTTGATTCAGCCCTGAAGACTTAATCCGATTTTCATAGAAATCGGTCCCATTAATTTCACACACATATCAATGAGTCTTTCAAGAATACTACCATGACTAAGACATCTAGACTATAAAGTTGTAAAATTCATTAAGAGATTTTTAGCAGCCTTCACTTAGCTATAGGAACACATATGCACTTAAAACATAGGATTTATGTAGTGCATATCATTAGCCCAAATCATTTTATGTTTGTTTGTCCCTAACTAATTTTTTGATCTGCAATTCCTACGTAATAATATACTCAAAAGAGATTTTCTAAACAATATGTAGCTTATGACTTAATCCTCTTAATGTATCTCATATCTTTACTTTGAGCTCAAGTTTTATATTATTACAAAATTACAATTACAAATATATGAGTTTTGAAATTCAAACAAGATTATTTCCCTGAGTCACACCACAACATAGTTACATTATATGATTATTGGTAAGAAAATAGCTTATATAATGACGAAATAATATGTAAACAAAAATATGTTCATATCAAGTGAAACCACATATTTTTCTATATTTTCTATTCTAGTAG